>BSBK01004437.1:600000-990000 GCA_027943335.1 Chamaecyparis obtusa
GTTGTTGCAAACCACTACTCATGAAATATGAGTCAGTGAGTTCAACCAAAAAACTATGCAATTGAATTCTTATAAAATACTACATAATTTTACATGCTTCCAAATTGCTTAATGTCACAGGTCATTACAAACCCATCAGTTATAGCTTAATTGTTTTCCTTTGACAAAACCATTGCACTTGTCAGAAATCAGTTTTGGGAGCACCAGTTTTGAGCCTGTTATTGATCATCTTTGAGATGATCTTGTATGCTATATCACAGAGAAAGATAGGCCTAAAATCTTTAGAATCATGACATATTCCTTTAAATCTAAGTTACCAGATTCTCTCCTCGACCTAGCAAAGTCTGGTTTGGTTCTGCACAAATTCTGGTCCTTGTCAAATTTATAGGTAATTCTGCTGCCGAGACCAAAATTCGTTGCTAATTCTGACATAGGAACCGGGGCGGAATTTAGCAAACTTTTGAGTGAATTTACTTTCCAGTGAATGAACCTGGGGGAATTTGGAAGAATTTGCAGCGAATTTGGTCCAAAAACATTTTTTTTTGACTTTTAAATTTATTTTTTTGGGCCTAATTTGGTCTATTCGACCTTCCAATCCTAAAAGTGACCACTAAAAAGGCCAAAAAGGTTGTTTTATATGTCATTTGCACATTTGTGAATGAAAGAAGAAAACTTCTTGCCTCCATAGCTAAACTTTCTTGTTTGGTTGCTAGTGCTCAAGGAGTGTTGACAGTTGTCGCATGCTCTAAGTTTGTTTGTGAGCTATTTTGCTATGCTGCTTTAATATTAGCATAGTGGTGTATTAACTTATTTGCTGCTGCATACATACATGCATATAAATATATATATTTTAAAAAAACATATATTTTTGTACGGACGAACCCAAAAAGAATCCGAACCCAACCCAAAATATTTTTGAACGAATTTCGAACTTGAATCCGAACCGGCAACTTAGCTTTAAATCTTTAGGTTATATTTCATTGTTTCAATGCTAATGCAATAATGTCAAGTGTTTGTATATGCATTACTTCTAATTGGATGCAAACTGATTGATGATAGTATGTTCCTCTATTCTTCTAAGAAATTTTCTGTCCTTCTGAAGTAGTGTGTAAACTAATTTTAATTCCTTTTACTTTATGATTATTGATAAGTTGCATACTTTTATCACCTTCGTCACTAAACAGGTGCTTCCACTTTTATGTTTACAGATACTTTTTATATTTGTTTCACCATCTGGGGGTGCTGTGTTTTTGGATCTATGAAAGTAAGTTGACTTGAATGGGGCTCTTCTTTGTTGGAAACATTTGCACTAGCACTATATTTACATTTGGTTTCTGGTACAGAGCATGGATGAATATATTTCATTCTCAACGTAAATATGGATTATCATGTTCATCATAATGAATTAATGTATGTTCAATCCTTCGTTAATTTGTGAATTTTGAGAAAATAACAAATGAGGATATTTTGTGTAGGACCCATTTTATGATGGTGACCCATACAGAAAAGATGGTGGAGATGGATCTCAAAACTGGATGTATGAGAAGGTGAGCAATGCAATTTTAGTCTTGCATCTGTTCTATAACGGATATAGTTTGAGAATTGCTTCAAGACAGCAAGCTGTTGTACTATCATCTTCATAAAATACCTAGTCTCTCCATGCTCAAAATTGTAATCTCTTTACAGATTGGTTATTTGGATGTTTGACCTTTAGTTTTGTCTGTGGAATCAAATAAATTATAAGCATATGTGCACACACACAACAACAGACACACACACACACATATAGACTCAAGGAGTATAACACTATTTCTATATATATAACATCAATGTAGCTATGATCATATTGCAGGAAGAACAGGGTGAAGCATCGGCAAGGGAGGAACTTTTGAGAGAGGAGTTAATTCAGGAAATAGAAAGGAAAGTTGGAGGGCTGAGCAAGCTTGAAGAAGCAGAGAAAAAGGAGAAGGAACCGGTCTAACTGGCATGCCATAATCAGTAATTGTAAAAGAAATATTTTTTCATCTCTGCCAGCTGATCATTATATTCTTCTATGCATCTGTTGATGCACTATAGTTTGAAATGGATGCTTACCATTTCATCCGACGATCCTATGGTTAGAGGATACATCATACGACAAAAGGATCACAAATCGAAGAGACCTGGTTATGGCCTGTAAAACATTCATCAGTATTATTGCTCAAGAATATAAAAAAGAGTGGAATGCTGTATGCTAATGCTCAGCCATGGCATAGGCACAAACACAAAACTGTACACTTAGTAGTTTGAATACAAGTATCTTTGTTATTGGCTATTGCCAACTTATGTCAACATGGATGAGGCACGGACCACGGTTGTTAGGGTCACGTATGATCTTTTCTATCCTTCTTCGTTGGTCATTTGCCAATAATCTTTGCTCTTCACAACCGCTTTCTGGTCCATGTAACTAATAATATCCGCTTTTGGAAAAATTTACCTTGTTATCAAAATTTGTGATTGATTCCACTTGTAACGATCACCCCCTAACTAGTTGTGTTACATGTATAATATGAATATAGATCTGATAGTCTGGTCTTTTTAACTGAATCAGAGATAGATCTTCATCTGGAAGTACAATCTATAGCTTGAAGATAAATCCAATCAATATATCTGTTCAGTTGGTTCTCTAGTTGGTTGGCTCAGTCATCAGTGTTTGATGGTGCTCTGTGTTTGGAAAGTTGGCTCAGTGTTGAGAAACATTTCTGGAAATGGAAATACTTTCTGAATCACTCAGTGCTCATTGTTGGGAATATAATTTCTGTTGGCTACTGCCCATCTATGCCAAATAAAAAGGTTGGTTTGGTTCAGTGGCAGTAGTTCCATGACTAGTTAGTCTCTGTGGTAGGTTCAATGCTCACCACATTGGAATTCAGTATGCATTGAAGGGAAGAATGTTTCAGGAGGGTGAGGAGGGGGATTAAGAAGAATATTTTCATCAATCTTTCAATCAAGAACTTCAGGGCTCTCAATTTTTAACGATTTGTTAAATTCACACCCTGGCCTCCTTTGTTGTGAGAGGCAATTATGACTTAATGGAAATTCATTAGTATGATAAACTATAGGGCTTGGTGATTGTGTTTATTGAATAGAAGTCGAACTCATCGTGTCCACAAGTAACAATTGACTGCTTTGATATTTTTTTTATTATGGGAACTTCACATCATCAGTAATTTATTACATAACATTCTAATCCTTTATGAGAGGTCTAGAAGATAAACTGGAAACTTCAGTATACAAGATGGTGACATGACGAATTCAGAAAAGCGAAAAGGTAAAATGTCTACACGTGAAACTCTGAAAACTCTCATTTCACTATATTTATGATAAAGAAATGGGTTTTTCTGCAAAAATATGATACGATAAAGTTAAAAAATCTTAATGTGTTGAGCAACTGAATAGAATAGGAATTGTTGGTTAACAGATTTCTTTCTTGCATATTGCCTCTTCAAGATATACTGAAAGGCACAATCTTAAGTTCAAGGATGCACTTACTCCCATTAAGTTCTGCAAGTTGATGAAATTTATTGTGATGTGTTCAGGTTACAACTAACATGTGATAAAATAAACTATTAGTCAAGTTGGGTTGTCAGAAAAATTCGAAACATGAATTTAAAAGCAACAATCTTATGATTGTGCACACAAGAAAAAAATAAGGTGAGTCAGCCTAGATTTGGATGGGCTGGAGTGAGATAAAACAAGCGACGAGGATTTATCATTGTATGCTAGATATAGAGCATGTGGCTTTAAAGCTATTATTTTCTTTAATATGCAGATATTGTTTCAGAATCACTAGAAATGTGAGGATGTTTCTAGTCTGAAAGATTTCACTTCTTCCTCCTTTCCGTGATTATTTTAGCCTATTGAATAAAGCAAGGGAGGGCTTCTATGAGAAATGCTTATGAGGAGATTTTTGATCTTAAAGGACTAATAATGATATGTGCATGCTTAAAGCTTTTAGTTGATCGGGAGATGTTATGGCTGCTATAATATGGTAAATCAAACTACTTGAATGATAAAGCAGCTTAATTTACATGATATGCAAATGTTCTAACTAGACTGACAATCTAGACTAGTTAGTGAGAAAAACCAGAACACAAACACTATAACAAAACATTTCTCCAAAATTGAGCACTGCAATACCAGGCCCAGACATTCTATTTATAGGAAAATTTACATTAAATGTAGTGAAGACTCCAGAGTATAGTTAGCTACCACATTTATGAAAGACGGTGGCTGGACGGCTGCAAAAACGGCTGCACATGGAACATGCATTTCGAGAGCCTTCTTGGTCTGTGCCAACCAAGGTTGGTTGGAGTAATTAATTTATTTCAACATCCCCCCTAAATTAATGTACCCATTTACAATCATTATGCATTATTCTCTAAATACAATGGTTGGAATTCACTAGAATCCCCCCTGAATAACAACCATGAGACAGTCAAGTGACTGCTCGTAAGCCTAAAAGATGTCTAAGAAATACAAACTTAGTTTCACATAATGCCTTGGTGAATATATCAGCAATCTGGTCCTTTGTCTTGCAATATTGAAGATGAATCACCTATTGCTGGATAAGATGCCTGATATAATGATGATAGACCTCAATATGTTTTGTGCGAGCATGAAACACTGGATTCTTGGACAATGAGATAGCACTTTGATTGTCACAATGAAGTAAAGCAGGCCCTGCATGATGTTGTTTGAGGAGTGATAGAATAGCCTATAGCCAAGTAATTTCTTTAGCTGCTTCATTTGCCGCGGTATATTCAACCTCTGTAGTAGATAGAGCAATAGTAGATTTCTTTTTGCTGCACCATGAAATGGGACCTGAACCAAGATAGACAACATAACCCGTAGTTGATTTGTGGTCATCTGTACATCTTGCCCAATCTGAATCTGTATAACCAATAAGTGAAAGATCTCCATGAGATGAATAATAGATACCCATTGTCAAAGTCCCTTGCACATATCTTAATATTTGTTTAGCTGCTAGCCAATGTGGGACCTTGGGAGAACTCAAAAATCTAGAAACAACACTGACAACAAAAGAAATATCTGGTCGAGTGTGGGTCAAGTACACAAGACTACCAACCAATTGCTTGTATAAGGTAGGATCAGCATCTTCACCTTCCATATCTTTGCTTAGCTTTAGTACTAGAGCATTTGGAGTAGACACACTCTTGCAATCTTCCATTCTAAACTTTTTCAACATGTCTAGAGCATACTTAGTTTGAGAAAGATAAATACCATCATCCTTCTGCCATACTTGAATGCCAAGAAAGTAATGTAGAAAACCAAGATCTGTCATCTCAAATGTATCTTGCAATTTTAACTTTATGTTACTTATTTGATTCATGTTATGCCCTGTAATGATAAGATCATCAACATAAAGCACAATAATTATGATGCCACCATCATCAAAATCCTTCACATACAAATTTGGATCATGAGGACTATTATGGAAACCTTGAGTTTGGAAATATTCATCAATTTTAGCATACCAAGCCCTTGGAGCTTGTTTCAAGCCATATAAAGACTTCCTTAATTTGCAAGTTGAAAACCAGGCACAGAGGAGAAACCCATAAAGATGAGCATCTGGACTTGAAATTGCTATTGCTTATGAGAAAAGGAAATATGAAATAATGGAAAGTTAGAAATGGCGAAATAAAATACATAAATCAACTACATAAATAAAACATAGAGCTGCAGACAGTTTGCAAGAAGAATCTGGGAGAAGTTTAGTTCGGATGCCAGCGTGCTCATTCTATCATCTCATATCCATGCTGTCATCCAAAATCGTGAAAAAATTTAACTGTTTTCATAAACAGGAAATTCTTGCACACAGAATCCCAATGTACATAAAAGAGAATCTGGAAATTTTATAGAAACAAGACAATACATCAGTATTGTCTGAATCTATAAAAGTAACGAAATCAATCGTAAATCAAAATAGTAAGATACTGTAAATAGAAGAGATATCACCAGAGATGAAGGATTCAAAAGCTCTAAATGAATGACCCTCTAACAGTAGGTGTAAGCTAGGATAGGAAAACGGCGAGTCGCTACCTTGGAGCTTGCCAAAGTGGTCAAGCTCCTATTTTGATTTTTTGACCTCCATGAGCGATCAAATGATACCAGGAAGATTAGATTTGGTGTAAGCTCTGAATCCTAAGTGAATCTTGAATACAAAAATATCTATATGATACTAAACTATCGATATTAATAACCTTGGTCTACATAGCAGTATCCTAATGTGTATGAAAGAAAATATGAGAGATGGAATTCCAAAATACTAAGGAACACACCACTGAATTAACAGCGAGGTACAAATCTCTCCCAAGAAGAGGGAGATTCTTGGAGAAAGTTACAATGTTGTCAAGAGCAAGAAGACTAATGTTGAGAGATTCAATTAGAAGACAGATTTAAAGGAAACAATCAGTATGAGTGTTACCTCACCTAAGAAGGTTGTGAAAATGAATGCCTCACTAATAAATATTTGTAATTGCAAGATGAGAAGAGTGTTGCAGAAAGATGCCATCAATCTCCCGAACATGTTGTTAATGAAATTGTGCTCAAGAACCCATGGAGGATGTTGCTAGTTGCATGAGAATTCAAATTTTGCATGTTAGAGTGATAGAGATGAATAGGAAGGAAGCTCAAGAGTCAACAAAAGACTGGTGATTGCGAATTCCTTCCAATGGGTCATGCAATGGGTACAATAGAGGTTTTGAAGTTGAATGCTCACCAGCTTCATAAGAAATGAATGTGAGGGGATTGTATTATCATTGGATGATAGTACAGTAGCCTTAACTTCAAAGTACACGTCTAGAAACTTCACAAAATTAAAACATAACATCACAAGGACATAAGGAATATACACAAACACATTAAAAAGACTTCCACACACAAGCACAAAACCAAGTTGGCACTAGGAGTAGAGTAAAGGCCAAGGGTAGCTTGAGAGGATTCTAAAAATATGCTATAAGAAATGGATGCTAAAATGAGGTCAATTTGTGGTGTTAAAATTGTAGAGATATTCGCTTTTTCTCTTACATTTTGCTCCCAGTTTAGCAGGTTTGTGCAACTAGCTGAAAAATTTAAATCTGAAGTAAGAAAGAATGTTAATCATAAATATTATAAGGATACATAAAAAAAAAAGTACACCAAACTTCAAATGGGGAATCCATACAAGCCAAGATATATAAAACATATTAGAAAAACTAAAACTCTTGCTAAGTTCTACAAAACATGTTAGAAAAATATAACCTACAATACATAAGTGCCCAAAATCATAAAAGTGTATTTGGAAAATACAAGCAACACACAACAAAACTACCATAAATGAAATCTTATATAGTGAGAGTAATGTAATGAGTAGAATGTATTTAAAAGAGTAAACTAATGCACATAGACATAAACAAAGATTGCTGATACAAAATAAAATACATTATTCAAGTTCTAGTTTATTTTGGCATTAGGAAGCATGAAAATCAATTGGTAACCCAAATCACTTACACTAGGATACTCTATTGGTAGGTTATTTGGATGGAATATACAATCACTTTGACTAGCATGCTTTGTTGCTAGGTGACTCATGCATAAATATAATATCAAGGATTACATGGGCTAGTGTAAAATGTTATTAGACAATCCTGATAAGGATGACCATTTCCAAAAAGTTTTTTAGAGCACATCAACTATGTGTGTTAATTTGCATGTATATATACACCCTTTAAAATCACTATACAAGAAAGGATGCAATTATTTTGAGGAGATTAGATAGGAATGAATATGTGTTGGTATGGTATAAGAGGGAAGGGCACTAAAAGAAAACATTTACCCCTTTGAAAAAATAGGAAATACGAAGTTGACTTGTCTCTTAGAAAAGCAATAGGAAATCATGAAGCTCTTGTCCCACATAGTATGGATGGAGACATTAGAAACAAAAAGTGGGGTATGTGTAGGATCACGAGGGGCCAAAAAGTGGTGATATGAAAAAAATTCTATTTTTCATCTGCTAAAAAATGAAAAAAATGTGTGTTAATTTTTTAGTAGGCTTAAGTGTCAGTACACTTAGCCATGACAAATGCCTAACCATATCAGATATCCAATACATATCAGATGAATAATATAAAAAGATATTAAATAAGAATATATAATATTATATTAATATATATTAATATTAATAATATATAATATGCTAATAATAATATATATTAATATTATACTATAGTGAATAGTTAAATAATATATTTTTTTAATTATAGATTTTGAACAACATAAACTCCGCAACCTAAACTCCACCATTCGAGAAGTGATAATCACGGGGACTGGCATCTGGTCATCAACAAGAAAACAAAGAAGAGGATCAATAGGGAGGCCAAATCTGCGTTCATGACCCTAAATCCCTCAACCATGTCCAAAATTCAAGAAATCCCTATGCGAAGGGATTTGAAAGAAGAGACAATAGACAACATAGCCCTTTGGCCTTTCAAATCAGGCAAAGGAACGCTCCCAATAAAGGTCACCAACAAAGATTATGGCACCCCAGTTATCCTCCATCAAAACCCCAAGTTCTAGAAAGGTGGAAAGGGCTCAGAATGGAAATATCTCCATTACAGGGAAATTTGCAGGTGTATGGGTTATTCCCTTATCTAATACACAACCTAGCTTCGCCACATCTGTAAATTGTATTAAACTTGGCTCTAAAGGTGCATCTCCGTACACCACTTAAAGGGGTCACACTCGGCCTCAAACCTCAAAGGCGACACCTGACAAGATTGGCAACGCTCAATCACAAAGCCCTAATTTTGGAGAGGAGAAAATGAACTTACAAAATGAAACTAGGGAACAATTGATAAAAAGTCAGATTGATCTTTTTAAATCTACGAAAACCAATTTTCAAAAGAAGGGTTTAATGGCTATGTGGGGTGGTCCTATTCCAGGGATGGAAGACATGGATAAATGGTGGGAAAAATCTTTCCACGACTAAGTAAGTATTCTTCACCTAGCCAAAAAAATTCATTACGATTGAATGTAAAACTGAGCATTTGAAAAATTATTTTATTTTTGGTACAAAATTGATGTTTAATGGACACACATTTCTTTATTTTGATAGGTTTCCTAATTTTGAAGCATCTTGTTTCAAACTTGCCTCAAACCCTAGGAGGTATAGTTTAGGATACCTTCTAGCCAAGTTTATCTGATGTGAGGTCTTAGAATTTATTGGTAATAGTCTTGGCACCTTTCTTCGTTTTGAGAAACCTAGATATGATACCGGAGAACTTAAAATTTTGATTGAAACCAACTCTCTGTAAAACCAAATATTTACATCTATCCACTATGTTAGGTTTGTATGAGATATTTCCTAGAACATACCTATGATTGATTAAGGAAAACAATCTCTCTCTCTCTCTCTCTCTCTCTCACACACACACACACACACACACACACACACACATTCATTTCCCCCTCTAATATTCTGGAGAATCTAGGTTTACACCCTAAAGCTGATACTCGAGGGATGGATCCATTGATTCATGTCAAATTAAATGAATAGGGGGGGTTGAATTTTTAATTAATAATACAAATTGTATAAATGTCAATAATGAGGATCAAATTAGTCATGATAATTATGAGAATAATAATGAAGACAATCTAATGAGCCCTCTTACATCGAACCCAAATGATAATATCCAATCTCGTGTGACCTTTCCCCATTAAGAAGGTAAAGCTTTAAGTCCAGGTCTAGATGCAATTTGCCCAAAAATCAAGGAAAATGTGACCTATTGGCAACACTAATGAATGATGTTATGATAGTTCATAATGAAGTAAGGGAAGAGCTTACCTTATGGTATAATCTCAAAGAACAAGCCAATAGGACTCAAGGGACTAAGACTGATAACAATAATAGAACACAAATAATTACTTTAGAAAAGACATATAATAAAATAAACCAAATAAGGCATCTGGAAATTTAATAAATGATACATAGGAGAACAAACAAATTCCTCCTAAACTTGAAGCTATTTACAATATAATTGGGATCAATCAAGAAGTTGATGAGGAAGATATTGAAGACAAAAACCCAACTGAGACTAACTAAGAGGTGGATGGGTGGATGGTAGAATAAATACTTGAGCGTGATGAAAAAGATGCAAACAAAATAGAAGAAGAACCTTTAAATAGATTAACTAAGGAGGTAGTAGAAGTGAAACTAGGAATAGCTAATATCTATGATGTATTAGACAATCCAAATTGTGGTAAAACTCTTAAGAAAAGAGGAAGAAAATCACAAATTGAACTCATGATTAGAGATGACTTGGCAGAGAATCAGACCAAGATCACTACTTTATTTCATGGAGGGAAGGGAAAGGTCCTTCCCAAGGATCAATGAAACTCACATCATGGAATGTTAGGGGAATAAATGCCTCTAACCAACACCGTTTACTAAAACGTTCTATTACTTTAATGGAATATGCAATTATACTCATACAAGAAACAAAACTGTCTAAAGAAGAAATAAACAAACTTAGGAAAAGAATTGGCTTATGGAGATGCGAGAGTATATCTTTAGTAGGTCCCTCGAGAGGCCTAGCAGTACTGTGGGACCCTACAAAATTTGTATTTGAAATCAACATTAAAAGATCTAAATGATAGGACGATGGATCAGGAATATTAAAAGCTCTCTGAGTTTCTTCCTTATCAATGTATATGACCCAATCAATACTATAGGAAAAAAAGGAAACTTGGAATGAAATAGAGGATTTCTTCAACCAATTCAATGACCAGAATTATGTTTAGGGGAGATTTCAATGTAATTATGAGCCCGAGTGAGAAGTGTGGGGGAGTCAAACTTGAATCTCAATCTCTAAAAGATTTTAGAGAATGGGTGACCAACAATAATATTCTAGACATTAACATGACAAATGGCTCTTTTACATGGAATACCAAAAGAGACGGATCAGGTTACATTGTAGAGAAACTTGATGGATTTATGTTCAAAGGGGACCTCCGAACTTTTAGTAACATCCTTACAACGTCTATTTTGAAAATGTTAGGATCAAACCACTTTCCTGTCAGGCTAGATATAGTAGAGGACCATAAACCTCACAATAACCCCTTCAAATTTGAAAATATGTGGTTTCAAGATGAAAATTTCATGAATCTTCTTGAGCAATGGTGGAAGGAGGAGAGTTACGAAGGATCTAATATGTATTTCTTTGTGTCCAAACTAGAATCCCTCAAACAGTTTTTAAAAAATAGAATAAGGAACGCTTTAAAAACATTTTTGAAGAGAAATTAAAAGTTGAATAGGAAGTTGAAGCATTAAATGAGGTAGTAATTATATGAATGGTATGGACACAGATAGTTACTTCAAAGAAAAAGATCCACTAAGGAAATATGAAGAGCTACTTTCTAAAGAAGAAACTTTCAGGAGACAAAATTTAGAGAAACATGGCTGTGAGAAGGAAACAAAAATTCCAAGTTCTTCCATAATAGTTCAAAAAACAAAAGGAATATCAATAGAATACTAAAAATTTAAAATATGAGAGGATAAGAGATTGATAATCCAGAAGACTAAAAAAAAGAATTTGTGGATTTTTATTATAATAATTTTAACAATTGGTGCCATTATGATCTAGAGGCACAAACCCAACTAACAAACAACATTCCTAAGCTTATCACACATGAAGATAACATCTTCCTTAATAAAAATTTCTCACTAGAAGAAATCAAGACCACATTATTTTAGCTGCATCTTGATAAGGCACTCGACCCTACTGGATTTTAGGCTGGCTTTTCCCAAAAATGTTGGCACTTCTTGGGAACAAAACTATGGGAGGCTATTGAGAACACTAGAAGGGAAAGGAAATTTCTAAATGAAATTAACAATACCTTTTAGCACTTATACCAAAGAAAAATAATAATGAAGAATTAGGAGACTTTAGGCCCATTTTAGTATGTAATACAGTCTACAAGATCCTTTCAAAAGCAATAAAAAATAGATTAAAAAGATTTATACCCAAAATTATCTTAGAAGAACAAATTTTTTTCATCCTAGGTAGATCTATATTTGATGGTATCATTATACTAAAGGAAACTATTCAATCAGTTCAAAAAAATAAAGAGCCATGCATGTTAATCATATTAGATATTCAAAAGGCTTGTGACAAAGTAGACTGACAGTTTTTATGCAAATGCCTAGAAGCCTTTGGTTTCTCCCATCAATGGATTCATCTTGTTTTCAATTTTATTTCAACTCCAAGAATTTCATTACTTCTAAATGGATCACCTGAAGTTTTTTTTGACATCTCTTGGGGCCTTAGACAAGGTGACCCCATAACTCCATTCTTATTTGTAATAATGACATAAGCTTTTGGAAGAGTTGTAGATAGAGCTTACCAATCAAGGCACCTTATTGGTATAAAGGTCATGGAAGGCATCCCCAACATAACTTATCAACAATTTGTTGATGACACACTACTACCTAGTAAGTGTAATATTTCAGAAGCAAGAAGTTATAAAGAAATATTAGATTGGTATCAAAGGGCTTCTAGACAATGTGCAAATGCTAATAAATCTGAAATTTTCTTCCTCAATACCAATGAGATGATTGAAGATGAGACTTGCCACATTCTAGCATTTAGAAAAGGAAAATTCCCATGCAAATATCTAGGGCTTCCCATTGATAAAGGTAAAAGGGTCAATAAAACCTGGGAGCCTATAACATGTAAAATGGAACAAAAGATGGAAATTTTGAAAGGAAAATGGTTAAAAAATATTGGGAGGGTCACAATTCTTAAAGTAGTACTATCTTCCATACCGACCTATCAGATGTTCTGTCTACCTCTAACAGAAGGAGAAAAACATAAACTAGAAAAGAAGATGAGAAGTTTCTTTTGGAAAGGAGTCTCAAAAACCAAAAAACTAACATTGATCAAATGGGAAAAAATCTGTCGCGCCCTCAAATCAGGAGGTCTAGGCATAAAAAAATATGAAATTGCAAAACCTAGCATTAGGGGCTAAATTAGTCTGGAAAGTGTACCAAGAACTTGATAGAAAATAGGCTAAGATTCTCTACGATAAATATCTCCAAGGTAATGATCAAATGAGTATATATTCAGAACTCGAAACCCACCAAAGGGATCTAGAGTCTGGAATTTCATTATGGAATGTAGGAACATTATCGATAATAAAATCACTTGGGATGTGGGCTTAGGAGCATTAGCTCTTTTTTGGGAGGACTCATGGGGAGGTTACGCTCCCTTAAAAAGACAAATTGCATCTCAAATAAGTATATAAGTAATTTCTAATCTATGGGGGAAGAGATTAAGTGATTACGTTGTGGTCCCATATGGGCATCCAAACTTAGGTTGGGGTTGGAGGTCTCTAGATGATACCCCACTTACAAATGTTGAAAAAATAATAATAATTGAACTTCTAAAAACTAGATAGATTGTAATCAAGAATAGAGCTGAAAAAATGATTTAGAGTGAGTGCAAAATAATTGAATAAAAAGTTAGAGAAGGCTATGATTTCTTGGCTAGAGCCCAGTAGTGGCAGACTGTCAACCTACCACTTAATTAGTGTTGGGATAGAATGCGCCTTCCAAAAGCGGGAATGTTTCTTTGGGCAGAAATGCACAAAAGGATCCTTACAGCTGAATGGTTGTTGTAGGAGCATCCTAGGATTCTTGGCAATCCTGTATCAACCAAAAATATGTTTGTCTTTTAAGGTAGATTGTTAGTTTTGATCTTAGTTTGGTGGAGTTCTTGCTTGGTTTGGGAGATTGGTTGCTCAGTTTATGTGGTTACCAGGGTGATCAGTCTCTAAAGAACACTCAATAATTGAAGGCGTCGATTCACTGGCGCTCGATGATAACTGCATTGCTCAGTCATGCTTGGCATGGTCGATTGACTTGTGCTCGGTTATCTCTTCTGTTGCTTGGTGTTCTTGCTTACCGACTGGATTGTTTGGATGAATCGGCTTGGCCGACTGGTGCATTTAGTTTGGGTCGCGCTCCTCAAGTTATGGACTAACCGTTGGACGTGTGGGGACCTAGATTTGGCGTGTTGCATTCTTCTATGCGGATCTGATGACCGTTTGGGTCCATCTTGAGAGTTTATTAATTTTGTAAAGGCTATAAGAGAGCTGACTAATGTTTTAGCATTTAATATTTGTTTGTAGAGATTTATTGTTTCATCAGCTGACTTGTGGCTGGGAATCAGTATTTATAGGATGCTTGGGTAGTTGTTTAGGGATTAGATTGTGAGTTGGAAGGTTAGTAGCTTGTGAGCTTAGGAGCAGGAAGATTTCTTGGAAGTTTGAGTACAAGTTTAGATCTTTCCTGGGTGCCTACCAGTGTGCTGCCTGTTGCAGACTTGGACTAGCTAGATGCTGATGTTGGGGAAAAGATTTGGATCCTGCAAGATCTTGTAGACTGTTACTTGCTTTGTAATTGGCCGTAACCGAGAAGGCCTTACAGCCGGATACATTGCATGTAATTGGTATTTTGATGAATAAAGACTTCTGTTTCATTGCAGTTCTATTATTGTTATTGTATATTTCCGTTGCATATTGGTTTGGCTGCAAGGTCGGTCAGTCCTTAATTGGATCCACCCACCTTGACTGCATTAAGTGGTATCAGAGTGAAGTTTGTTCTTGTTTGAGCAAAGTCTATTCCTGTTGGAGCTGAGTGGATCTTGTGTATCTGGATCTTGTGTATCTAGATCTTGATGATTTTAGGGCTTTGCAAAAACAAGTGCAAGACCTACAAGAGGAATTGAGAAAGAAGAAGCCTACCTTGAAAGAGGATAGTGATGACGAATCTGAGGAAGATCATTTTGAAGAAGCTGTAGAAGAAGCTAGAAATTTTGAGGAGAATTGAATTCTGAAAGCTATGTCAAGATTGGAAAAAGACCTAAGATTGAAGTTTCTGCATTTGCTAGAAGCCTTAGGCCTGAAGAATTGATTGATTGGATCAATGAGATTGATGAATACTTTGAGTATGAAGAAATAGAAGATCCTGATAGGGTTAGATTTGCAATGACTAAGTTGAAAGGTCATGCAAATATTTGGTGGAGAGAAGTCTAGTTGGAAAGAGGTAGAAGAGGAAAAGAGAAGATCACTAAGTGGAACCGAATGGTTGACAAGTTGAAGAAGCAATTCATTTCGGTGGATTATGAATTGGACATGTTTAAGAAGATGCAAGCTTTGAAGTAGACTAAAAAATTAGTACGGAAGTATACCGAGGAGTTTTATAGAATCCTGATTAGGACTGGTCATTCTGAAGTTGATAAAGAAAATGTTGCTTGGTATGTCTATGGTTTGAGACCTAGTATTCAGGAAGAGTTACTTATTGTGTGGATGACAACAATTGGTGATGCTTATTAGATGGCATTAAAGATTGAAGAGAAGCTGAATAGGAAGTATGAAGGAAAGTAGAACAGTAGGAACCGAGGTGGTAAGATTGGTGAGACTGTTGCTGAGAGTAGTGTGATAGAGAATCCTAAGCCTGATGTAGGATCTGGTAGTGGTCAAGTTACTAAGAATGCTAGACAAAGAGGAAAATGGAAGAATGAGTTCATCGGCACTTGCTATAACTGTGGTGAAGCTAGTCATAGAAGTTGGTAGTGTCCTAAGAAAAGAGTTGCATTAGCTACTGAAGAAGACATTGAGAATGTTCCTGAGAAAGGTGAGACACTTATCACTAGGAGATTAGCTGCATGTGTTCATGAACTAGTGCAAAGAAGGAATTTGTTTAGAACCAGATATAAGTGCAAGGATAAGGTATGTAATGTCTTAGTTGATGGTGGCAGTTCTGAGAATTTTGTTTTAGATGAAATGGTTAGTAAATTGAATTTGGAAAGAAGGAAGCACCCTAATCCTTATTAGATTAGTTGGATACAAGATGTTTCTAAGGTTAGAGTTGAAGAACAATGCTTGGTTAAGTTTTAGATTGGATCTTACCATGATGAGATATTATGTGATGTGTTGCCTATGGATGCTTTTCATCTGTTGCTCGGTAGACCCTAGCAGTTTGAATTTTTTTTTTGTTTGATGGTCGTGCTAATACCTATGTGGTTAGGCATGAAGGAGCTCGGCATAAGCTGATACCTTTACATGAGACAGGGGTTAAGGGATGTGGAGTTATCAGGTATTGTCCTTGTGACAAACCTCAGGGGCAGAAGGTTGATGAACCTATTCCTATTAAGTCTAGTTTTAAGGAGAAGGAGAATGATATCTTTGAAGAGTTTGTTGAGATTAAGAAATAGATGGTTTTGCTGGCAGAGATGGTTTAGTAGATGGTGACATTTATGACACATAGAGATGTAGATGATACTGAGTTGATTGAGAAGTCTAGAGAGGATGAACCTTACCAAGGCACTGAGGTGGTTGGTAGTAGTTAGAATCAGTTTCTATCAGTTACCGACCATAGGGATGAGCAAAGTGGAAGACATAAGGACTTTCTACCTGAGACAGTGAATGAAGTGAAGACTACTTGGGATGAAGGACACGAAGAAATGTGGGTGAAGAACAAATTTGGCATACCTGTTCTGATTCCCTTAAGGCGTTCCTCATTTCCTTATGAGAAAATCTTTCTTACCTGGGGTGTTTGATGCAAGAGCATACTAGGATTCTTGGCAATCCTGTATCAACCAAAAATATGTTTGTCTTTGAAGGTAGATTGTTAGTTTTGATCTTAGTTTGGTGGAGTTCTTGCTCGGTTTGGGAGATTGGTTGCTCGGTTTATGTGGTTACCGGGGTGCTTGGTCTCTAAAGAATGCTCGGTAACTGAAAGCATCAGTTTACTAGCTCTCGATGATAACTGTGTTGCTTAGTCATGCTTGGTATGGTCAATTGACTAGTGCTCGTTTATCTCTTCTGTTGCTCGGTGTTCTTGCTTATCGACTAGATTTTTTGGATGAATCGGCTTGGCCGACTGGTGCATTTAATTTGGGTCGCGCTCGTCGAGTTATGGATTGACTGTTGGACATGTGGGGACCTAGATCTGGCGTGTTGCATTCTTCTATGTAGATTTGATGACCGTTTGGGGCCATCTTGAGAGTTTATTTATTTTGTAAAGGCTATAAGAGAGCCGACTGATGTTTTAGCATTTAATATTTGTTTATAGAGATTTATTGTTTCATCAGCTGACTTGTGGCTGGGAATCAGTATTTATAGGATGCTTGGGTAGTTGTTTAGGGATCAGATTGTAGGTTGGAAGGTTAGTAGCCTATGAGCTTAGGAGTAGGAAGATTTCTTGGAAGTTTGAGTACAAGTTTAGATCTTTCTTGGGTGCCTACCAATGTGCTACCTGTTGCAGACCTGGACTAGCTAGATGCTGATGTTGGGGAAAAGATTTGGATCCTGTGAGATCTTGTAGACTGTTACTTTCTTTGTAATTGGCCGTAACCAGGAAGGCCTTACAGCCCGACACATTGCATGTAATTGGTATTTTGATGAATAAAGACTTCTGTTTCATTGCAGATCTGTTATTGTTATTGTGTATTTTCACTGCATATTGGTTTGGTTGCAAGGTCAGTCAGTCCTTAATTGGATCCACCCACCTTGACTACATTAATGGTTCAAGAAAATAGGATTTGAAGGACCATCTAGGTTCCCATTTTGCGAGAACAATGATGAAAAAGTGGACCACCTACTCTTGAACTGTCCTTATGTGTAGGAATACTGGTAGTGGTTGTGCAGGAAATTATGTTGGAGATCATCTATGGATGACAAATTGGTAGACCAGCTAAAAGCTTGGAAAAATGTGCTAAGGAAAATCCTTTACAACATTATTTGTGGAATAACCTCATCTATTGTAGTATGGGAATTGTGGAAAGAGATAAATAGAAAACTCTTTCAAGAAAGGAAAATGGAAATGTTAAATCTTGAAAATAAAATAGAAGTAAGCATTGTTGAAACAATCAACAATCATTTACGAAATAGAAGGAACTTTGAAGGATCTTTCTCTCAATGGGATGAATGTATTAGAAAATAATGGCATGGTCTAATAATCCCACCCCTTTTTGGTAAAGGAGGGGAAGATAGAAAGAAAGCAAGAGAAACTTGTCAATGGGCAGTTCCATAATAGGGCTAGCATAAGCTCAATTTTGATGGAGCATCCAAAGGGAACCCTGGATTGGTTGGGGTTGGTTGTATTATTCACTCATGGGATGACAATATTTGTGCAAAACTAGCTAAGCTCATTGGCACCACTACAAATAACATAGCTGAAATTGATGCCCTTGTTGAAGGAATTCTCTTAAGCAGAAAATTGGGTATTAGGAAATTAGAAATTGAAAGACTTTCTTAGATCATTATTAACGCCTTAAGAACTAGACAAACCCCAAATTGGAAATTGAATACCAGATTAGAGAGAGCTTTAGGAGTTCTTGGTTCATTCAGTGCTATGAGTTTCTCTCACATTTATAGGGAAGGAAATAAATTGGCTGATGGATTGGCCAACCAAGGGGTAGATGGTCACTTCATTGAAGTCATAGGTCTCCTCGTTAACTAGGATAATTCATTCCTTCCTGTAGCCTTGGGTCCTTGATCCTCTTTCTTTTTTCCTTCTTTCCTTGGTCCCCCTCTTTTTTTCTTTGGGTTATCTCTTCACTTTATTTCCTTTTGGGTTTGGGTCTATTTAGTTTCTCTTCTTTTCCTTTCTTTTTTCTTTCCTTTGTGCCCTTTGGTTTGGTCTCCTCTTTTTCTTTTCCCTTTGCTATAGATTTCCTTTTTTGTACACACACACACACACACACACACAGAGATTTATATTTTCATATTTATATATTCATACTCATATATATATATATAATCTTTTTGTTTTCTTTTTTCTTGTATCTTCAGGTAAAAGTACAAACCCCTTCCAGCAGAAGGGGTCCGATCGGACCCCCAAAAATCTATATAAGGAGAAAAGGTAGCCCACGCGGCTCATTTGATTTGAGTAGCTTGAGATTCTTGAGAGAAGCTAAAGGGGTGTTCCGGTCGGAAGGGTAAGTACTTTTTATTTTTTTTTAATTTTAATGTTTTTTATTATTATTTTTAAGTTGTTTTTTTAATTGAATATTCAATAATTGTAATTTAAATAAAAATATTTTTTTAATAGTTGTTTTTGTTTAATTTATATAAGATGTATGTAATTTAAATAAAAATATTTTAATTTAATAGTTGTTTTTGTTTATTTAGTTTTAATTTTTTTAATTGTAGAAACAAAATAATATGATTTTATGTAGATTTAGTTATTTAATTAATATAATATTTCTTTTTAGTTAATAAAATGTGTTAGTTATTTAATTAATGTAATTTTGTTAGATATGTTTTAAAATGTTTTAATTTAATTTTGTTAGATATGTTTTTAAACATGAAACTAGAAAATGAAGCAACTTAAACAATAACAGTAGAAACTAACGTAAACTTTCTCTCTCTGACCAATTAAGACCTAAAATGAAATTAACAAAATGTAATAGGACCTTTTAAGATCTAATAAAACCTAATAAGACCCTTAACATCTAATAGGACTCTTAACACGATTAATATTTCCTATTAAACTCTAACACTAGAAACTAACATAAACTAAAATTCTAGAAACCAATTAAGACCTAATACCTAACCAATTAAGACCTAACAAGTGACTGATATTTGACCAACTAGGACCTATTATTTGAGCAATTAAGACTTAATACCTACTAATAAAACCTAATAGTCCACCCTTAAGAACTAATAGGACCTATAGTTGACCAATTAGGTCCAATATGACCTACTAAGACCTAATAGTCCTACCAATTAAGACCTAACATGTGACTAATACTTGACCAATTAGGACCTATTAATTGACCAATTAAGACTAATTAAGACTTAACATGTGACTAATATGACCAATTAAGACAAACCTAACATGATTAGTACAACCCCTTAAGACTTAATAGGATTAGTACCACATAAACAACGTAAACAATAATTCTAAAAACCAATTAAGACCTAGTAAACTCTAACACTAGAAACTAACATAAACAAAAATTCCATCTAAACCAATTAAGACCTAATACCTAACCAATTAAGACCTTTAACAAGTGACTAATATTTAACCAATTAAGACCTATTAATTGACTAACTAAGACCAATATGACCTACTAAGACCTAATAGTCCTACCGATTAAGACCTAACATGTGACTAATACTTGACCAATTAGGACCTATTAATTGACCAATTAAGACTAATTAGGATTAATATGTTGAGTAAATTTTTATGTACATGTATATATAGATTTCATTTTTAAACTAGATGATCTCAAGTTTGTAATATGTATGTTTAAATTTGTAATTCATGTATGCACGTTTAAATTTGTAACATGTATGTTTCTTAAATTTGTATGTTTCATTTTCAAACTAGATGATAAATTTGTAACATGTATGTTTCTTTTATATTTGTATGTACATGTGAAGAGATCTATATCTATATTCTTGTTTATCTATTACATGGCATCGGGTAGAGGGCCAGTTGATTTAGGAGAGGCTAGTGTTCAGGGGGGCTTGTAGTGCTAGTAGTAGTGCTCGTTCCTCTCATAGATTAGTTGATACAACAGAGGCTAGACATAAGCTATTTTCGGATACTATTGAGAGATTGACACAAGCATTACATGTTTTGGATCAGACATTGGCATCGACCACCATTCCCAATAGGGATAGGGTGGTCAGTATTAGAGAGGATTTGGTACGTATGATTGACATAGTTCAATCATACAAACCGTATGATACTTTGAGCATTGATAGATTCTATGCTTCTTTGTCTCGTAGTGTTACTGGCACTGTGAAGTATAGTGAGATCGATACAACTGTTACCACCCCTATGGTGAAGGGTATGTTTCCTCATTATCGAGACATGAAGAAGGTGAGAGGGTACATGCCTACAAGATGTGAGGATGATTTGGTAGGACCTTTTATATATCCTCGATGGTTGGCTGCTCACCACATGTGGCCCCAGAAGAATGAGCTTCCACTTTATTTCTGCAAATAATTGTTTGTAGAATTTCATTTGCACCTTGACGTTGATTATACATATTTTCTTGTTTATGTTGGGCAGGGTAAGGGGAGATTACTAATACATTTGGGGGCATTTTGCGACAGCTATTGCGATGGCTATGTGTCGCAATAGCGACACCCATAGACGTCATAGTTTTTTAGTCGCAAATTGTGACGTCTATGGGTAGCCGTCGCCATTGCAACGCCCTCCCATCGCAATGTTGCCCCTTTACCCATTCTGGGCCTCTACCACATTGCGATGACAGGGCGTCGCATTACAACGGGCGCCCGTCGCAATTGCGACGCTAGTGGGTGGATTAAAAAAAAAATTTATTTAATACATTGCTAATGAACCACATTAATGCTTTTTTCTTTCAACAAATGAGGACACTCACTGTAAAGACAACATGATAATGTACACTCACTGTAAGGACAGTCACAAATGAGGACATCTCACAGTGACTGTCCCTTGTGTAATTGCCACTTGAATGTATTGCTATTCAACCACATTAATGCTTTTCTTCTTCAACAAATGAGGATAGTCACTCTAAAGACAACATGATAATGTACACTCACTGTTGAGTGTACATTATCACGTTGTCTTTAGAGTGACTATCCTCATTTGTTGAAGAAGAAAAGCATTAATGTGGCTGAATAGCAATACATTCAAGTGGCAATTACACAAGGGATAGTCACTGTGAGATGTCCTCATTTGTGACTGTCCTTACAGTGAGTGTACATTATCATGTTGTCTTTACAATGAGTGTACATTATCATGTTGTCTTTACAGTGTCAATAAATGCATTATTACTTAAACTGAAGAGTACTCTAAAAAATATGTCATTGTGGAGTTTTGATTGCTTCCAATTTGATATACGCTTGTTCTACTTATGTATCCAACATCATGTAAGAAAAGTTGATGCTTTTAAAATAGATTCATTTAGCCATGAAATGCCTGTGCATGTTACATACAAGATTCCAAGGCCCAAAACTGATTACTCATTATAATTCATGTACAGAATGATAATCAACCACAACGAGGCATGCGTAGGCGCTGCTTAGATTTTGAGGCATCAGAAGCTCGCAGAAGAAACTTGACCAATGGCTCATGGAATGCAACAAACTTATTGCCTAAAACAGGAACATTGGTAACCACAGATGATGGTTCTGAAAAGAACACTTCACCATCAATGTCACGTGAGGGAACTGCAATTTCTGATGGCAAGAAACTTGTAGTATATAAGAGAGATGCAGGTACAGATGCTGGGAGAAGTTCCCAATCTTTTTCTGTTGGACAGTTTTCATCTTGCTCTTATAAAACATCTGAGGGTAACTCAGACAAGTCTGACAGCTCACTTAGAAATAATGGGCATTCTTCTATGTCAGTGGGTATGCCAACTAGGATTGGTTTGCATTTAAATAGCCTTGCCTCTTCAATGTCATTAAATTGTGGAACTGGGCTGCTAACAACTTCAAAGGGAGCTACTGGCATGCAGGGAATGCTGACTTTGTCTGGAGTGAAGGAGGCTCCTGGTGACAGTCGAACAAGTTCTTTACTTCCTGTAAGCTCAGGTGGAAATATTTCAGTATCAACAAATACAAGCATGGCTCCTGGAATGCTTGTGTCAGTTGTGGAAAAGACTAGAATTGATCAACAGGAGGTGCAGTCTTCTAGAAACACACAGATTGGAGTCACAAAGTCCACTACATGTTTCCGATCCCTAACAGTTGGCATAAAGCCATTGCAATGTAGGCAACCTTTTAAAATTGAATATATGAACTCAAGTCCACTTGACAAGAAGAGGCCAGCGCTACAAGATATTTCTCGACAACCTGGATTTGGTATAGGGGAAGAGTATAATTAGAGCAGTCCTAAGAAGAAAAGGTAATTGTAGGATTTTATCAACTTTACAGAGATTTGTCTTCATTTTTAATGCTTTGTTGTCTGGATAATTTTGAATTCACTTTTGCATCCTTTTCTTTAGCTTTGACTTTTTCTTTGAATGCCCAAAAGAAAGTCTGCCACGACTGGGGATAAAGAAGGCTGCAAACGTTGCAATTGTAAAAAGTCAAAATGCCTTAAATTGTGAGTCTTTGTGCACTAGAGTGGGTTTATTATTTGGTTCCTATGTCTTTTCTATTTGTCTCGAAACTTGAACATTGCTATGAAGGTCTATGTGTTAGCACTTAAGAAAAGCAAATTGCAATCCAGAACATTCTACGTACCTCTTAGATGCAGCAGATCAGATAATTAAATAAATAGATGTTTTTTGATTTTTGCATTTCAATTCATGTATTGACATGACTAGATTTATAGTTTTAATTTAAATGAAATTCTTACTAGTACTCTTGCAGGTATTGTGAGTGTTTTGCAGTAGGAGTATACTGCATTGAGTCCTGCACATGTCAAGAGTGCTTTAACAAACCTGAGTATACAGATATGGTTGTTGGCACACACCAGCAGATAGAATCACGCAATCTGCTTGCTTTTTCTCCTAAAATTGTTCATGGTGCTGACTCTCCACCAACTAATGGGGTGAGAAAATACTGAGAGGTTTTCCTTTGTTCTGGTGTTTTCTCTTTATAGTATCACTATTACTTAACTATCTATGGAGAGTTCTTATCTTTCTCGCTATCTTACTTCAGCAGAGAGAGTGCACCGAGACTCCAGCATCGGCAAGGCACAAAAGAGGCTACAATTGTAAGAAATCAATGTGTCTGAAGAAATACTGTGAATGCTATCAGGTAGATATCTTCAATTGATTGCTTAATTTAAGGTTAAAGGCTGGAGAGTAGTTTATGTGTATTCTGATTAGTGCTCGTATCTTTTATTTTAGGCAGGGGTTGGCTGCTCAGATGGCTGCAGATGTGAAGGTTGTAAAAACACGTTTGGCAAGAAAGAAGGTATCTGGTCACTTTTTTCAAATATCGAATGCATCATATTATCTCAATATATACATGAACGATAATACAAATATTGAATGCATTATATTCTGTCATTCTATACATGTACGATGATTCAAATATCAAGTGCATTATATTATCTCAGTCTATACATGAATGATAAATTTCATTTGCAACTTGTATAGGAGGATCAGATGACACAGAAGACAAAGAATCTCAGGATGAGGTATGGGAGAAGGCTATATCAGAGGAAAAGCTAGGGCTTTGTTACTGTCCCTTGTGACAGTAACAAAATTTGATGAAAATAATTTTTGTTTCACTCAACTTTGACATTCACAACTTCCTCTTTTATTATAATAAGAAAAAATACAGTGACTTTAGAGAAAATAATGAAACTAATACAATTGCAATACAGTGGTATTTAGAACAAACAGAGCTTCACAACCATCAAAGAAGAAAAAAGCACATGCATATATCGAGTACTCCTCAATCAAAGAGATAGAGAAGAATTCAAAACATACCCAGACTGAACATGGCCATACCAAGACCAGCATCAGACAATATTCTTATTGACTGCTCTAGGATAGCTGGCATTTCAACTTTCCATCTGCAAAATAGATTATAAAAACATGAAAATATATCAGAGATGTTTGATATTGATACAAAACAACACAGATTCATTTCTTCGTACACCTGTATATCATAAAAATCCTTGCACACTTCGAAAAATTGTATTGCCTTTTACTTACTCAAAAGTAATTTACATAAAGCAGTCATTTGATTAACATGGATCCTAATATTCACAAGTACATGGTCATGTGCTCCATCGTAGCATCTTATAGATTTAGATCTGTTCTCTGAAATAATTCAATGTTTTGTTTACAATCCACAAAAGAAATATTTTCCCTCGTCTACTTAATCCTAAACAAAAGGCCATATAGCAATATAGATAGAACTATATAACAGAAACCATAAACAATGGTAACCTTAGCAGTAGCAAGAAATTGTTGCAAAAACTTTACCTTATCATACCCAAATTGTTGCTTTGCCTGGCAGAGGGAAATTTGATCAGTAAAATTGACACAGAGTATGCTGTCTCCATTGTCATGCTGGATAACAAAACACCAACTTTAATGGGCATGTACTATCCCTTGTGTAATTGCCACTTGAATGCATTGCTATTTGATGCAGGGGCATCCCTAATGCAAGCCAAAGACACCATGATTGAAGGAAGTTTCCATGAAGCCAAGGAGTCAAATCCTATCAATTGGAACATAAGATTTTCACCTTGGAGCTTTGAAGGATTGACTGGTGAAAGGTCCTTTTGATTGACAAATCAGAGTCTTTTTGAATGACAAATCGGAGTCTTTTTGAATGACAATAAATTAGAATAGGAGTTTTAGATGTTTTCTTGGTTTGTAATAAATATTAAGGATTGATTTTATCTCCTTATAAACATCCACTTGTTGCACACAAGACCCCTTGGTGACTTATAAACCTTGGGCATCTTTTGAGTCCTTGGATGAAATGAGCATAGTAAGTGTTTATTAGGTGTCTTTTAGATGTTGTTAAGAAGTTTGAAGGTCCAAAATAACTTTAATAAGGTTCCTAAAGTTTCACAACACATTTTTAACCTTCTCGGTAAAGTTGTTTGCAAAGTTGTAATGCAACTTTAAAAGTTGCTTAGCAAAGTTGACATTTGTTGGATAAACTGTTCTAACCACCTAGATGGTTGAACCAACATTTGGAGAGCCTATTTTAGGCTTCAAATGGTTGAAGACAGATAGAGAACTAGTATTGTAATCATTTTGCTTTCATAAAAAATAAAAATAACCCTGTTTTAGTGCATTTCTGGTGAAAAATGAACTCTGTACGGCTGTACAGATGGTGGTTGGATGATAAAATTTTCCTGGAAGTTGTAATAGTGACATCTGATGCTTTGGAAGTTGGTTTGATTGATTCTCTTTGTTTTATATCTAAGTTATTTCAAATTTTCTGTGCACTGTTTACAAACCCTCATTTTTAGGGTTTGACTGATGTAAAGACCTTAACTCACGTTTCAACCATTGGAATTCCTTCTTCCTTGGTGGAATGAGAGTTAAGGATGTATATTTGTATATTCTAAAAGCCCTGAGGCAGGGGGTTGCATCTGCATTTGTTGAGAGCGAGCCCTAGATCAAAAACTACCATGTTTTTGGCTGGGAAGATGGTAATCAGATTAAAATCAGAAGCTTGCATCATATTGAGGACTTGAAAACTTGTGCATTCTTGTTTATCTAGATCGGGAGAACACTCCAAAACTCTGATCTTGGTTTCATACACCCATTTTTAATGCTTTATTTTGGAACCCACACCTAAAAGCATGCATTAGGTCTGCGGACTCAATGAAGACATTGATATGCTGGAGTGGAGTCAGGGTCTGGGAGTTGGTGGTCTGTTAGAAATCCAAAAAGGATACTCAGAAAACATATAACTTCTTAGAGTCCTTTGGCAAGTTGCAGAGTTATGGCTGCAGAGCAGGTTTGGGAGACCTACTAGGGTCACTAGGTCAGTTTGTTATTTTGATGTCTTGGGTTGTTTAGATCACAACCAATGTATGATTCTTGTTATTTAGATGATATCTAAGGGGTTTCTAAGTTTTGCTGTAGGAAGTAAGATCTATAACCTTAAAAGTCTCTTTTGATAGAAAATCAGGGAACTTGTCCCTAAAAGGAAATTTGTTATTGAATGGGATTGAGTCCATAAGTTGTTGTGTGATCCTTGAAACCTTCAAATTCATTACTTTGCAGAGTTTAAACATTAACCTATAGAAATCAGAGCCTAATTGATTAGTTGAGTCATTTTGGTGTCTTGAAGTGGGTTGGGACATAGATCCAAGTTTCTTGCTGACTACTCTGCATCACTATTGAACCACATTAATGCTTTTTTCCTTCAACAAATGAGGACAGTCACTGTAAAGACAACATGATAATGTACACTCACTGTAAGGATAGTCACAAATGAGGAAATCTCAGAGTGATTATCCCTTGTGTAATTGCCACTTGAATACATTGCTATTGAACCACATTAATGCTTTTTTCCTTCAAGTGGCAATTACACAAGGGACAGTCACTGTGAGATGTCCTCATTTGTGACAAGGACAGTCACACATGAGGACATCTCACAGTGACTGTCCCTTGTGTAATTGCCACTTGAATGTATTGCTATTCAACCACATTTATGGGCCTGTTTGGACCACGGCACACAGTAGCATCTACAGAGAAGAATATCCCAGGTGTAACAAGTTGTAAGAATATACCAACAGTTCTAAGAAGTTCCCTAGCATATAGTAGCATCTACAGAGAAGAATATACAACATGAGGGCAGCCACTATAAAGACAACATGATAATATACACTCATTGTATGTGTACATTATCATGTTTTCTTTACAATGATTGTCCTCATTCAAGTGGCAATTACAGAAGGGACAGTCATTGTGAGATGTCCTCATTTGTGACAAGGATAGTCACACATGAGGACATCTCACAGTGATCGATTGTCCCTTGTGTAATTGCCACTTGAATGTATTGCTATTGAACCAAATTAATGCTTTTCTTCTTCAACAAATGAGGACAGTCACTCGAAAGACAACATGATAATGTACACTCATTGTAAGGACAGTCACAAATGAGGACATCTCACAGTGACTGTCCCTTGTGTAATTGCCACTTGAATTACACAAGGGACAGTCATTGTGAGATGTCCTTATTTGTGACAAGGACAGTCACACATGAGGACATCTCACAGTGATTGTCCCTTGTGTAATTGCCACTTGAATGTATTGCTATTGAACCACATTAATGCTTTTCTTCTTCAACAAATGAGGACAGTCACTCTAAAGACAACATGATAATGTACACTCACTGTAAGGACAATCACAAATGAGGACATCTCACAGTGACTGTCCCTTGTGTGATTGCCACTTCAATGTATTGCTATTCAGCCACATTAATGCTTTTCTTCTTCAACAAATGAGGATAGTCACTCTAAAGACAACATGATAATGTACACTCACTATAAGTGTACATTATCATGTTGTCTTTACAGTGACGGTCCTCCTTCAAGTGGCAATTACACAAGGGATTTGTGTTTTCATTTTTGTTTTCAACAGCGCCGTAACCCTCCGCGAAATCACATCGGGATATAAGGGCAAAAAAAACAAGAACGTTGTCATTTGTATTTTCAACAGCACCGAGAGAGATAAACAAACTTAAAACTCAGACTTAAGAAAGATGAAGGCAATGCTTCAAAAGGTCGATGCCCTAAACATGGGAAAACACAATACCACCATTAAACGATGCCCTAGTCACCGTATTAATGCTGCCAGCTCTGTACCAGTATGTTGACTGCTCACTTTCATCCTGTGATAAAGGTAACTTCATTAACCATACTTGAAATGGCAGCATACGAACTAAAGCTACTGTGTGTCGTGGTCCAAACAGGCCCATAAATGTGGTTGAATAGCAATACATTCAAGTGGCAATTACACAAGGGACAGTCACTGTGAGATGTCCTCATGTGTGACTGTCCTTGTCACAAATGAGGACATCTCATAGTGACTGTCCCTTGTGTAATTGCCACTTGAATGAGGATAGTCACTGTAAAGACAACATGATAATGTACACAAGTACCGTGAAGGTAGTCACAAGTTAGGGCTGTTTCATTGCATACCCGAAACAATGAAGACGTTACGGTCCACAAAATGTTTGTGCTTGAAAGATGAACAAATAAAATTAAACTTCTAAATAACCAAAGCCGCTAACAATAAATTCAACATAGATATGTCCTCATTTCTGGGTATTTTAGCTCTGTAACAGCTGAATACCAGATTACATAATAATGACAAAAGAAAAATAAACCCAACGTACTCAGAAATTGTAGCTGTGATTTCGCGGAGGGAATCTCTCTCAGCGTTGTTGAAAATACAAATGACAACGTTTCTCTACATTATCATGTTGTCTTTACAGTGACTGTCCCTTGTGTAATTGCCACTTGGAGGAGGACAGTCATTGTAAAGACAACATGATAATGTACACTTACAGTGAGTGTACATTATCATGTTGTCCTTAGAGTGACTATCCTCATTTGTTGAAGAAGAAAAGCATTAATGTGGCTGAATAGCAATACATTCAAGTGGCAATTACACAAGGGACAGTCACTATGAGATGTCCTCATTTGTGACTGTCCTTACAGTGAGTGTACATTATCATGTTGTCTTTAGAGTGACTGTCCTCATTTGTTGAAGAAGAAAAGCATTAATGTGGTTCAATAGCAATACATTCAAGTGGCAATTACACAAGGGAAAATCACTGTGAGATGTCCTCATGTGTGACTGTCCTTGTCACAAATGAGGACATCTCACAATGACTGTCCCTTGTGTAATTCAAGCGGCAATTACACAAGGGACAGTCACTGTGAGATGTCCTCATTTGCGACTGTCCTTACAATGAGTGTACATTATCATGTTGTCTTTAGAGTGACTGTCCTCATTTGTTGAAGAAGAAAAGCATTAATGTGGTTCAATAGCAATACATTCAAGTGGCAATTACACAAGGGACAATGTCATGAGCCGTGACATATTGAACTTAGTATAATAATAAAATGATTAGATGATATATAATAATCTATTATTAACGGTATATAACAATAATATATAATTATTATCAAAAGATAATAATAATATATAGTTAGCATAATAAGTAATATGTTAATTAAATAATATTAAAATATTAATAAATAATATAATTATGATTATAATTATAATATAAATTAATAATAAATAATTATTAATAAATTATATATATTATATTATAATAATATATTAAGTAATAATATTAAATCAATTATTGATATAATAATTTTAATATATAAATAATATTAATAAACCTCTCAATTTAAAACAATATGTTATCACTATAATAATATTTATTATAATATTATTAATATTACTAACATCATTAATTATAATATTTAATAATAACAATAACATTAATAATAATAATAATAATAATAATAATAACGTTTAAAGCAATATCGAATATCTGTAATCGATATACATCTACATTAAACATCTGCATTATCTATCATGATGAGGAATGAAGAAGTGATACAACAATCACTAGTCATTACACATCGATACCATGAGAGGATGATTAATGAACCAAATACTATGAAGTCAAGATCAACATGATATGAATAAGGGATAGGTCACTATGTGTTTCAGAAGATGTATTGATAAACAAGAAGGATAACCATTCATATATTATAAATAATCATTAATTGCACAAGTTTAGACAATGACATATCCGATAAAGCAATATCAAACATGAAGACCCGCTAGCAAATATGCACCATCACTTCCTATGTTATCATGACAATAACATAAACTAGATTGAATTCTACTATCTATATCAATAAACACCACATAGGAGGATATCGACTAAAGGATTGAAAGCTTATCGATTGTCTGAGATAAACCACATCTTGTAGACACACAAAAGCATCAGTGATTATATCACAAGCTATTGATGAATGAGGCATCAGTCATGGATAATAAGTACAATGTATCCTTAAGTATTAACAGGAATGGAAGTCAATTTGAAGATCAAACTCCATTACCAGCAATCAACCAATAAATGGACAATTATCAGAAAATGATATCGACTTATATCAGAGTAGAAAGATTGGATATAATCATAACAATATGGGATAAGGCAAGAGTTAATATTGATTGACTAAATACTAATGATAGTTAGACCAAACTAATACAAACACAATGGATGTTAACTACTGGTTGCACTACCAATTAGGGAAGATTACCTTCATAAAAAGATTTGATATTGAGTCAATCTGGGAGTTATCTATGATCAGAAAATAATGAAATAATATTATGTGAACTCTCGGATTATGGAAAGGTGTGATTAACAAAGGGACATGGAGGAAGAAACAAGACACGTCTCATTCATAGCATCTCTTCATTTGTTAAAGACAATATAAGAATGCATTCTCGTCAGTCACTCAAGGCATCATTAGAACTTTATTTACTTATCCATATTTGGATATACTCAATAGAGCATCTGCCTTTGGCAGTTTGGTTTCAAGTTTATCATTGCAGATCAGAGACAACACCATGATTGCACAGATAGAAAGGATAGTCAGAAACAACATCAATATTTGAAGTTGCAAGCATATAATTCAGAATCTGAAATAGCAACATATCACTCATAGCGATATTACACATTTGCATAATTACATCATCATATCAGACACAACAAATACATTGCTGTAAGCAATACTTATTGATTGTATATCGATATTGTTTATATCAGACATAGCATCATTATACTATCACTATAAGTGATAGGAAACATCATATTCATAGCATATTTCATATCATTATATCCGACAGTGCTATTAAACATATTGGTATCAATATCATCTTGCACACATATTGTGATTGAATCTGAAATAGCGGTTGATATCTTAAGTAACCTCCATTACTTAGTTTAATTGTAAGTATCTGATAGAGTAAGTCTGAGAAGTGGAGTAATTGTTCCTGTTTTCCAAGTTAGCCAAAAAGGGGACATTACAATCACTGTGAGATGTCCTCATGTGTGACTATCCTTGTCACAAATGAGGACATCTCACAATGACTGTCCCTTTTGTAATTCAAGCGGCAATTACACAAGGGACAGTCACTGTGAGATGCCCTCATTTGTGACTGTCCTTACAGTGAGTGTACATTATCATGTTGTCTTTAGAGTGACTGTCCTCATTTGTTGAAGAAGAAAAGCATTAATGTGGTTCAATAGCAATACATTCAAGTGACAATTACACAAGGGACAATCACTGTGAGATGTCCTCATGTGTGACTATCCTTGTCACAAATGAGGACATCTCACAATGACTGTCCCTTATGTAATTCAAGCGGAAATTACACAAGGGACAGTCACTGTGAGATGTCCTCATTTGTGACTGTCCTTACAGTGAGTGTACATTATCATGTTGTCTTTAGAGTGACTGTCCTCATTTGTTGAAGAAGAAAAGCATTAATGTGGTTCAATAGCAATACATTCAAGTGGCAATTACACAAGGGACAATCACTGTGAGATGTCCTCATGTGTGACTGTCCTTGTCACAAATGAGGACATCTCACAATGACTGTCCCTTGTGTAATTCAAGCAGCAATTACACAAGGGACAGTCACTGTGAGATGTCCTCATTTGTGACTATCCTTACAGTGAGTGTACATTATCATGTTGTCTTTAGAGTGATTGTCCTCATTTGTTGATGAAGAAAAGCATTAATGTGGTTCAATAGCAATACATTCAAGCGGCAATTACACAAGGGACAGTCACTGTGAGATGTCCTCATTTGTGACTGTCCTTACAGTGAGTGTACATTATCATGTTGTCTTTAGAGTGACTGTCCTCATTTGTTGAAGAAGAAAAGCATTAATGTGGTTCAATAGCAATACATTCAAGTGGCAATTACACAAGGGACAATCGATCACTGTGAGATGTCCTCATGTGTGACCTTTGTGAAGGCAAGTGCCAATTTGTACCCAAGTTACCAATATTGTGGCAAAAGTGGGAATGAAGCATTTAGGGGTCAAATTGGGCAAAGAAGTGTAGAAGTGGCCTATGTGAGGTCTAAATAGCCTAACTAAGTCATGGTTAGGGTCTTATGGTGTTTGAACAATAAGTTTTGAACCAAAATCCCAAAGGTTGTAACAAGTTGTCAATGTTGTCATTCACAACATTGACAACATTTGTGCAAGGGAGCATTTTCGAGTAAGATGGTTATGTAACTATATGAAACCATTGAATTAGGCATCAGATCAACTATAAGAGGCCTCCATCGATCTGTGCAAAAGGTTGGGGGGAAAAACATTTGGAATTAAGAAGATTTGTAGAGTAACACGGTTTTAGTGAATTCTTGAGTTTTTTTGTTTCTTTGTTTTCAGTTGATTAATGGATTAGATAGCTCGCAGTGTCTATTGGAAAAGTTAGTACAAGTTGTTTTTTTATTCTGTGTTGTGTTTTTTTTGAGTTTTGAAGCATTCCAACTAGTTTGTTAATTCTTTTGTTAAGTACCCTATCATTGGTTTGAACCAGGCAGGTTGAACAAATGGAGTCTTAGCTCATCATTCCATTGTCAATTTTGTACGGGCTCTTGGAATGGGTGAGGAGACTCCATGTACTATATGTTTGGAAGGAGGGGCCCTGGGAAGCTCATTTTCTATGTTTGCAATGATGTCCTAGGTGAGTCAGTTGAGCACAGTTAGGGATGACAAATCATTACAAGAAGATTACAACAAGTTGAATGCATTGGTTGCTTCAACTAAAATCTCATGGAGAGGTAGACACACATCTAAAGAAGCCCCAAGTCAAATTAGAAGATTGGGTGAGTTTCTTTGGTTGCTAAGAAAACAAACTCTTAGTCAGACTGTCCAAGTTGTGTCAAAATACTTGTTTTCAGGCATGGTTGTAGCAGTTGGTGTACAAAAAATCTAGGAGGAGAAGACCTTAGATATCTTGGAGTTCTCAATAAAGGGCATCTGAATCCTAAGCCCTTTAGGTGGCTTAATATAAACAAAAAGGCTTGACAAAGGCCTAATTGCTAGCAGCCTATTTTTGGGTGCAATTGGCATGGTTTGATGAACCGGATTGAAGTACTGATGAAAAGTATAGGTGAAGGAGTAATATTGAAACCAATAGAGGTCCTAGTGGCTAGCCTCTCCATGGAGTAAAGTTCTAGTTGAAGGTGTTTCAATTTGTGAAGACAAGACTAGGAGTGTCCTAGTAGCTAGATTGGTATTGAGCAGAGTTCGTTGTATTTCTTGTTGGTGTGCACTAGTTGAAGGAGTGGGATCTTGGGTAGAGATACCTAAAGAGTGTAGGGATAGTTAAGTACCCTATCAAGTCAAAACATTGGCCTAAAGAGACCCTAGTGAAGGATAGGGAGTGAGCAAGACAAAGTGTTACATCAATTAACAAGATCATTTTTTGGTAATTGTGTACATTATCATGTTGTCTTTACAGTGACTGTCCTCATTTGTTGAAGAAGAAAAGCATTAATGTGGTTCAATAGCAATACATTCAAGTGGAAATTACACAAGGGAATATCACTATGAGATGTCCTAAGTGTGACTGTCCTTGTCACAAATGAGGACATCTCACAGTGACTGTCCCTTGTGTAATTGCCACTTGAATGAGGACAGTCACTGTAAAGACAACATGATAATGTACACAAGTACCGTGAAGGTAGTCGCAAGTTAGGGCTGTTTCATTGCATACCCGAAACAATGAAGACATTACAGTCCACAAAATGTTTGTGCTTGAAAGATGAACAAATAAATTTAAACTTCTAAATAACCAAAGCCGCTAACAATAAATTCAACATAGATATGTCCTCATTTCTGGGTATTTTAGCTCTCTAACAGCTGAATACCAGATTACATAATAATGACAAAAGAAAAATAAACCCAACGTACTCAGAAATTGTAGCTGTGATTTCGCGGAGGGTTACGGCGCTGTTGAAAACACAAATGACAACGTTCTTGTTTTTTTTGCCCTTATATCCCGATGTGATTTCGCGGAGGGTTACGGTGCTGTTGAAAACACAAATGACAACGTTCCTTTTTTTTTTTGCCCTTATATCCCGACAACATCGCAATTGCAAGTTAGGGCTGTTTCACTGCATACTCAAAACAATGAAGACGTTACGGTCCACAAAACGTTTGTGCTTGAAAGATGAACAAATAAAATTAAACTTCTAAATAACCAAAGCCGCTAACAATAAATTCAACATAGATATGTCCTCATTTCTGGGTATTTTAGCTCTCTAACAGCTGAATACTAGATTACATAATAATGACAAAAGAAAAATAAACCCAACGTACTTAGAAATTGTAGCTGTGATTTCGTGGAGGGTTACGGCGCTGTTGAAAACACAAATGACAACATTCTTGTTTTTTTTCCCCTTATATCCCGATGTGATTTTGCGGAGGGTTACGACGCTGTTGAAAACACAAATGACAACGTTCTTGTTTTTTTTGCCCTTATATCCTGATGTGATTTCGCAGAGGGTTATGGCGCTGTTGAAAACACAAATGACAACGTTCCTTTTTTTTTTTGTCCTTATATCCCGACAACGTCACAATGGCGACGTTGCCAAATGTATTGTCATCGCAATTGCGACGGTGTCGGGCTATATTTAAAAAAAAAAAGCCAAAACCGCATGACATTTGCCTGTCGTCGCAAATTGCCATCGCAATTTCACCCCAAATGTATTAGTGCTATATATTATCTAACAGGTTTAGAGCACTTGATGCCCCTGTGCCCACTAATAAGAAGGAAAGGGTGGGTCCAAACCTTTTGGTCATACCAAAAGGTTTGGAAATGGTAGGAGCGAGTGTGCCAGACGATAGGCTGAGGATGGACGTTTATTCTAGTATAGCGAGTATCACTACATAGGTTTAGGAGATTTTATCTGATAGCGTGGGCATATACATGTTACGGTCTCATTCCACCATTCCTCTAGTGGCATAGGACGCATCTTGTAGTGGTGATCTATATGGTATAGTCGACATACCATCTCCCTTGGAGCTTACAACTATATCAGATATGGATGATTTGCAACGTACAAGTGCATGTTTATCTAGTGATCTTATTTGTGCATATTAGACCATTTAGATGCTCAGTGGGATTTCACTCAGGGAGGTTCTTGCATTTGTCAGGAACTATATTAGTATTGGATCAGGTTCTCAGCAGACTGCACCACCAATGGATCCTCAACAAACTACACCACCGATAGGTCCTCAGATGTCTACACCACCACCTACAGGTCCTCCATAAACTGCATCACCTACAGTGCATCATCAGACCACACAGGCCACTTCATCACGTCTAGGTTGTCAACTTTTTAGTACATTGCTTACAGACGACCGGATTGATCTTGTGGATATATCATTAGAATCGTCAGGTTTGAGCGCTTTCAGGAGAGCATTAGAGGCCACTCTGGTATATATAATTAAATTAAATTTTTATTTATTTAAAAAACTTACATGTATATATTTGAAATTTGATTAATATATATAATATATGTGTACTCCAGGAGGTTATGGGCTAGGATGCTACAACATATGGAGATATACAGACTCCACACGATCCTATCTGTCATGATACATAGGTACATTGAGATGTTTGTTTAAAAAAATAATTCTTCTATGATCATAAGTATTTAAAATTTATTATAACATGTATGTATGCATGACATAGTTTGTTTATTGTACACAGGCATTAGGAGGAGGTGCACCGACATTAGGAGGAGATGCACCAGCATCAGATCAGGGATCATGACATGGCCCTAGTTGAGCCATTACATTACATATTTCACATATTTTAGACATTACATGTTACATATTTTATACATCACATTACATATTTCAGACATTACATGTTATGTATATTTTATACATGTTACATGTTTCATATTTTATACATCACATTACATATTTCAGACATAACATGTTACATATTTTATACATGTGTTACATGTTTCATATTTTATACATGTCATATTACATATTTCAGACATTACATGTTACATATTTTATACATGTTACATGTTTCATATGTTATACATGTTACATGTTTCATATTTTATACATGTTATATGTTACATATTTTATACATGTTACATGTTATATGTTCGTGTGTTATTTCATCTTTTAGACTTAGTTTTATACATGTGTTATGTATACATTATGTTAAGGTGATGTAATTAATCAAAGCATACATTTAATTAAGTAAATTAACTAACATAATTAAGTAATCTAACTAACATAATTAGGTAGTTCAAACATAATTAACTAACATGTAATTAAGTAATCTAACTAACATAATTAACTAATCTAACTAACATAATTAAGTAAAGTAACTAACATAATTAAGTAATTAAGTAACTAACATAATTAAGTAAATTAACTAACATAATTAAGTAATCTAACTTACATAATTAACTAACATAATTAGGTAACTAACACAATTAGGTAAGTAACTAACATAATTAACTAATCTAATTAACTAACTAACTAACTTACTAATCTAACTAACATAATTAACTAACTAACTAATATAACTAACATAATTAACTAATCTAACTCGTTAGAATAACTGAGAGGGGGGTGAATCAGTTATCCAGTGTCCCAATTCAAAATGTATAATCCAAAACAATTTTACTAATTCTGCAAGTCGGTAAACATAAAATACTTCCATTGTATTTACCGATTGACAATCTAAACTCTGTAATAATTACTGATTAAATCTAACATGTAACATGCAAAGTATGATCACAAAAAAATATCACAATCAACACATAACACAAGAGATTTAACGTGGAAACCCTATAAAGGGAAAAACCACCTGGGATCGGCAACCCAAAATTGTTCACTCTTCTGAAGTGAGGTCGGTGAAGACCCAACCCTGTTAAAGGTTTACAAACACACTATTAGGTGTGACCTTGTTAGAGGATTTTAGACCAGAAGTTATCATCCAACCAACAGTAACTCTGGGGTTGATAGGATAACAATGTTCACTCTATGATTGAAACATCAAAAGACTTTCATAGTCCACTCGGTTAAGAGATTTAACTGTGTACAATGGTTAAATGTGTAACAGTAGGTGATATGCCTAAATACAATTTTAGTTTGCAGTTTACAGATCAATGTACAACTCATTAAATATTTTTGACCAATATAACACTTCAGATTCAATATTTTTGACTAATGTTGATACTGGATCATTATTCTTTACTTTCTTCTATATGCTATTCTTTCTATGGTTTTGTTATCTCAGAAATATATCAAAAACATTGCAGATGTGCATATAAAAGTAAAATATTGTCCTTCAATTGTTCCACATTGAAGCATTTCCTCTTTGGAGTATTTTCTTTGTTTGTACAATATCTATAAAAAATGGTTCCCATATTTCTTCAAGATCTATTTTAATCTTTATATTACAATTTTGATTAGATTTGACCTATAGTTGATTTCATTAGTATTTTATAACATATACTCCTAATGTGAAACGTGGAGAGAAAGAAAGAGACACACTAGGTATGAATTACACCATAACCCATCATCACTTAGCACTTAAATAATAAATTATGGATAGGGAACAACCCCCTAACCTCTGGATGTTTGTTTCATGTTGGCCTCTTATTATATGCAAAGGTAGGCCTATCTTAATTAGGCTAACAACCACAGTGTAGGGGCCATAAATTATGGAACCCAAAATAGTGCACACTTGTATTAAATTAGGTTCAGTATACTACAAGGGAATGAAAACCATGCAATAGTGCCTCATGGGGATGGAAGAAACCCTCCACCAAGAAGATGGTTGTGTCTGCAATATTTACTAGAGGCAAAGAACATAATTTGGTTCTAGTAATTACTCCTAGAAGATAATGGCACCCACAAAACACTTGGAAAAGATAGCACTCACTATATCTTTTATCACTCTTTTAAAGCTGGGACAATAAATCTCAAAGATTGATCAACGAATTCTTGAACACAAAGAACCATTAACAGATATGATTCATGTGTACAATAGCCAACAACTAGTTGTTCCAATCATGGTGTCCAATAATTATGTTAGAAAAAGCATCTACAAATCCCTTACACAACCATAATAGATTTAAACCATGAACTATAAGAACCTAACAATGGGACTAAGAAAGATACAGCCTAGACAAATCTTGATCATATTCCACCCTATTGTAAGGCCCAAGAAGTAACTGTATCTTAAAGTTACACATTCCTCTAGATGAAGCTCAAAGGTTACGTAGCTAAAGCATAGCAATACTTGAATGAATATAGGAATAATTTGATGTACAATCATTTGCTAGCTTGGTTTGTGGGTTTTCCACATAATATTTTCCCTTTAACCACATTTATAGTTTGAGAAAATCAGAAAAAAATATTTCATATTTATATTATCCTTTTGAACTAGCACACTACCATCAAAATGGATAATCATTGGTCATCTCAAGAAAATTCCTATTGATTAGTAGGATATCCTTATAAAAATTTGATGCATGGATTTCTTGTGAATTATCGACTGCTATGTATCCTGCAACTATGGAAGGAATAGTGTTAGTGTTAGGTTTCATTTATTATTGAATTCAATGGTTTCCAAGATGTGTTGAGGATTTTTCTCGTTTAATGTTAATTGTTCCTACACAATCCACTCATAAAACAGTGAAATGCTATGTGGAAGGGATGGTTGATAGTGTTCCTTGAGGGAAGGGGGATTGTGAAAGACTTGTTATCATTGTATTGTGTATTTCCAATATGTTTGGTTGCAGGGCAAACCAGGAGAATGAAGGATCACTCATGGATTGCATGATAACCCAGTTTTGAAAGGTCACTAGTTGAGGGAACAATCAAGGTCCTGATGATTGGGAAATTGGAGGACCCTATTTCTTTGTAGTAATTGCTATTCAAATTGGATGCATGGATTTCTTGTGAATTATCCATTGCTATGTATCTTGCAACTACATCTATAAATCTGCATATACTTCTCTACAGTTGTAAGCCACTTAGAGATCAAAATAGAGAAACTAAATTAAAATCATTCTTTGTCCTATTTCCTTTTAACAAAGTCTCAACTATCAATGATACAATATACATTTGATGCCCTAAGCTATCAAATATACAAATGGTGCCTACCTAGAAGCTCACCAAGAGAATGAAGGATCACTCACTGATTGCATGATAACCCAGTTTTGAAGGGTCATTGGTTGAGGGGACAATCAAGGTCTAGATGATTGGGCCATTGGAGGACCCTAGTTCTTTGTATTAATTTCTATTCAAATTTGATGCATGGATTTATTCTGAATTATCGGCTGCTATGTATCCTACAACTACATCCGTAAATCTGCATATACTTCTCTAGGGTTGTAAGCCACTTAGGGATCAAAATAGAGAAACTAAATAAAAATCATTCTTTGTCCTATTTCCTTTGAACAAAGTATCAACTGTCGATGATACAATACAATGACACATAGCATGATCCGGTTTTGACAAGTTAGGAAATCCTCTAACTCTTTTCTTCTTACTAATCTTGACCATGTTATCAAAATTCACATGACATAACCTCTTATGCCACAACCATGCATCTTCATCTTTCATTAATAAACAAGAAGATTGATCAATATCAAGATAAAATAGATTACCTCTAGATTGTGTACTGGTTCCAACAAGTCTTCCTCCATCATCATAAATTCTTACCTTTCTACTCTCAAAAGCAAGTCGGTGACCTGAGTTGTTTAGCTGTGCCACACTTATCAAATTGTAGTTCAGTCCATCTACCCAGTATGCATTCTCACATTTTATTCTATCATTAATCATCGATGAACCTTTACCTCTCACCATACAAGGTGCATCATTTCCCATTCTAACAGATCCACCATCATATTCATCAATTAGATCAAATTTCTCTATATCACTAGTCATATGATGTGTGCATCCACTGTCTATGATCCATGTATCATTTCTTCTTACTTTAGAGATCAGTGATGTCTCCTCATGTTTCTCTTCTTCCTCTAAATCATCCTTCATAGCAACAAATACTACTTCTACATCATCATCAGTGTCAGATTCAGATTCAAATTCTTCAGCTATGTAACATACCTTTTTCCCTTTGTCATAGCTATCTTGGTTGTCTCTGTTGTTGTGTCGGTAGCCTCCATTGAATCTTCTCCCATAGCTTCCTTTGGATCAATCTTTGGATCTATCATCATCTTTCTTATTCGAACATCTAGCAGCAATGTGGCCAACTTCTTTACAATTAAAACAAGCTAGAGGTAACTTTCCTCTATATCTTCCCTTACCTTTGGGCAATCTTCTGGCCATAAGAGCTTCAAGCTCATCAAGTTCATCATCAATATTACTATCACTATCATTGTTCTTATCAATCTTGCTACTAGACTTACCAATCTTCAAAGAGGACATGAAAGCAGATTCAACAGAAGGTACAACACTGTTGTCAAAGTTATTCAGTTCAAAGGTTGTAAGCTTACTGATCAGAGTGTCAAGGGTGAGGTTGGATGTAACCCTTGTTTCATGAATTGCAGAGATCTTGATTGCATAAACTAGCAGCAAAGTTCTGAGAATCTTGCTTATCACTGTTTCATCATCAATAGCTTTGCCAGATGCTCTAATAGCATGTACTACCTCTTTTAGTCTATTTGTGTATTGCACAATGTTCTCACCTTCTTTCATCTTCATATCATCAAATTGACCTCTTAGGCTTTCTGCTTTGGCTCTCTTGACATTTGCATCTCCACTATATATTAGAGTCAGCTTGTCCCACATCTTCTTAGCAATATCACATTCCTTAATGTCATTAAATTCAACATCAGTACATGCAGCAACAAGTTCCATCATAGTAATATTGTGTTCATGCCTATCCTTCAGTTGATCAAGAGTCAGGGGACTTGGTGTCGGTTCAATGTAGCCATTCTCCATCAGTTCTAGTGCAGAATTCCTAATTCCAGATATGTGCAACTTCATCCGGCTTTGCCATACTGCGAAGTTATCTTTGTTCAGCTTTGGCACTTCCCTCTTATACATCTTGAGACCTTTTTGCTGAAGTCCTTAAAACTCTGTTCTAAGTAGTTACAGCTATGATACCAATTGTTAGAATAACTGAGAGGGGGGTGAATTAGTTATCCAGTGTCCCAATTCAAAATGTATAATCCAAAACAATTTTACTACTTCTGCAAGTCGGTAAACATAAAATACTTCCATTGTCTATGTATTTATTGATTGACAATTTAAAATTTGTAATAATTACTGATTAAATCTAACATGTAACATGCAACATATGATCACAAATAAATATCACAATCAACACATAACACAATAGATTTAACATGGAAACCCTGTAAAGGGAAAAACCACCTCTGACCGGAAACCCAAAATTGTTCACTCTTCTGAAGTGAGGTCAGTGAAGACCCAACCCTGTTAAAGGTTTACAAACACACTGTTAGGTGTGACCTTGTTAGAGGATTTTAGACCAGAAGTTATCGTCCAACTAGCAGTCACTCTGGGGTTGATAGGATAACAATGTTACTCTATGAATGAAACATCAAAAGACTTTCATAGTCCACTCGGTTAAGAGATTTAACTGTGTACAATGGTTAAATGTGTAACAGTAGGTGATCTGCCTAAATACAACTTTAGTTTGCAGTTTACAGATTAATGTTCAGCTCATTAAATATTTCTGACCAATATAACACTTCAGATTCAATACTATATCAATTTACTATCTGTCAGTAATAACTCTCTATAGCTCAGTAACTGTTCTGTAGCTCGGTTCTTATTAACCAGTATGATTAGAAAAAATTCTCCACGTGATTAATCTACAGTATCTTCTTCTTTCGGCATTCGTTTCATAATGAAACCAATGTCTCTTATATAGACAAGTAAATCATTTTCTTTTCCTCCATCAGATTTTGCTGCTTAATCATATTCATAGATTTTTCCGCTTTAAGCTCCCTCGGCTGATGTGTCAGTAACACATTTCAATCTTCTCCATTAGATCCCTTTTGATTTATGTTAGCCGTCGATCTTCATAACAAACATTATCTATTACCTCGATTTCATATACTTTACAAATCATCACTTTATCGGCTAAACTGATCATTTAATTCCTTTCTATTTTGCTCAGTTAACAAAGAAATGCGTCGGTGAACACAAGCTTGGTTAATACTGTGCTCGATATACACTACACTTCATCGGTGTATACTGAAATGCTTTATTTACCGACAACACTACTTTGTGTCTTTCAGCTCTATTCTTCATCATAAATGAATGCAACATAATAAAGTCAATTCCATCAAGTCATAGACTCATCAACAAGTTACTCAGTGTATTACTTATCCTCATCTGTCATATACATCTTCCTCATGTAGATATTTCTGTTCTTCATCTCTTTCACCTTCCTTCAGATGTGTCAGTATAGTAACTTACAAGATAAGTACTGTTAAGCTAGTTGACATCAATGACAACATAATACTGATTTAATCATCTTGCATATCTAATCATCAACTCCTCAGTGATCTTGAATTACAGATTCTTCATTCTGGTTCTCAATCAGTTGTAGTTCATCATAACTAACATAATTAGTTCTAATCTAACTAACATAATTAGTTCTAATCTAACTAATCTAACTAACATAATTAGGTAACTAAGATAATTAAGTAAGAAAGTAACATAATTAAGTAATCTATGTAATTATGGTTAGGGCTTGCATTTTGATGAGAGTTAGGGTTTAGGGTTACAGTTAAGAATACTTTTTATGTTTATACTATGATTAGGATTATGGCTAGGGTTAGATTTTTAAATTAGGGGTCAAGCTTAGGGTTTAGGATTAGGATTTTTGTTAGTGTAACGATTTATTTCATGGTTAGTAAATTATATTTAGGAAATTAGTATTTTCATTAGGCTTAAAGTTTGTGTTATGGTCAGGATCAAGGTTAGTGTTAGGATTATAGTTAGAGTAAGGGTTTGTACATCTATTTTTATTTTTGCTAATCCAAATTATCTTATACCCTATATAATTTTAGTTGTAATCTAACTTACATAATTAACTAACATAATTAACTAATCTAATCTAACTAATCTAACTAACATAATTAGTTCTAATCTAACTAACATAATTAGTTGTAATCTAACTTACATAATTAACTAACATAATTAACTAATCTAATCTAACTAATCTAATTAACATAATAGTTCTAATCTAACTAACATAATTAGTTGTAATCTAACTTACATAATTAACTAATCTAATCTAACTAATCTAATTAAATAACTAACTAACTAATCTAACTAACATAATTAAGTAATCTAACTAACATAATTAGGTAACTAACATAATTAAGTAACTAACATAATTAGTTCTAATCTAACTAATCTGACTAACATAATTAGGCAACTAACATAATTAGGTAACTAACATAATTAAGTAAGTAACATAATTAACTAATCTAACTAACATTATTAACTAACATAATTAGGTAGCTATCATAATTATTTTTAAGTAACTATCATAATTAACTAAAGCTTAATTACCGAAAACATTAATCAAAGCATACATTTAATTAACTAACATACATACATAAAAACATACAATACATATATATGAGTTCAAACATGAAAATTCAAACTATAGAGTTCAAGTATATGAAAGTACAAGAGCTACTAAAAGAAGTTTATTCTGAAGTTTATAGAGTTCTATGTTCCTCATACATATAGTTTGGATCCTCTCTATCTTTTATTATCTCCAAAAGTTTTTCATGTTCTTCAATAGACAACCTCCACTTCTGATTGCCATTTTTTATTTTTGGCAATGTCTCGAATTGCAACTTTGTTTCTATAACCAAGTGACTATAATGAAGAACTTTTTAGCTAGACAGGTATTCAATAAATTGAACACCATTTTTGTCGACCTTTATTTGCTGATAATAGGTTCCTTCAATAACAAATGAACCAATTGGATATGTTTGTTCATCACCATCTACAGTTTCTTTTGCCAACTTGTATTTTTCTTTTGTGCATCTTAGTAGATAATAATCTACACTTTCTACATTGTCAAGATCTACAACTACAACAAAAATATCACCTATACAAATACATTTTATTAAAATTACAAATCACTTATATGATAAATTAAAATTAAATAAAAGAACATGTATGTGCACGCACCTGTAACAACTAAATCAGAAACATGCTCATAATCAGCTGAATATATAGGATCATGAATGTTTATGTCAATGTCATCATCTTCATAAGGAGACATTCTGATTAACTCCTTCATATCCCATCGTGAAACATATCCATTTGCAATATTCTCACATTGACTCAATGGATTGTCCTCAATGCAGTGAGCACAAAAACATGATTTTTCTCTTACTTGAATCAAAAGAGGCTTGTGTTTTCCTATAGTGATCAATTGATGTAAACTTCTAATACCAACAATTCTTTAACAATTGTAATGATTAGATCGGTCTATATCTGCTACAAATATAAAATAAAAGTTGCACATGTTTATATCAACAATTATAAAAAGATAGACATGAACATAGAATCAAAATTTAATTTAAAATTTTACAACAAAATATAAATTACCTTTCACTTCCAAAAAATAACATTTGTTGTATATGGTGTCCCGAGGAGCAAAATGACTTTGACACCATTCAACAATTTTCTTTGAATTCTCTATCATGTTACTTGTACATTTCTGAATTATTAGTTTAAAGAAAATGGATCTAAGCTAAAATTATATTATTTGATATATATATATATATATATATATATATATATATATATATATATATATATATATATATATATATATATATATATATATATATATATAGAACACCATTTGTACTTGCAAGTTCATGTTGGCGAAGTGCACACTTCACACATGCTTCTACTCCATCGTGCTCTCCTTTTCCATGTCCACTTTCAAAGAAGTTCCACAAAAACTTAACATTGCGTCTAGCATGTTGCATGGCTAGCCAATTAAAGGGTTTTGTAGATTTAAATTATCCTAAAAAATTAAGTTTTACATACATACATACATGTCATCCTTTAATAATTTAACAAATAATTAAATGACAATGAAAATAAATTGAAGTATCTATACACATACCTGCACAACCATCAGACCAAATCTAATGTTGTGAGACATTTATCCCACAATTCGCAATATCTTCAAAAAAAATTGGAAAACAAAGAGCCACATAGCTCCTATCATGAACCTTATCATCACTGATATAGAAATGAACCTCCTTGATGATAATGCATTCATTTGGATCATGACTTTCTACCCCATCCAAATTATATTGTGCATGTCTATAGGTCACTTGCACAAATATTGCAACTTGATCAGAATGATAATATTGAGCTTGAAGCTCTTTTTGAGGGGAGAATGTATAGTTCTCAGAGAAATCTACAATTGAAAGAATACAACCAGGTGGGAAACAATCTTTAGAATCATGAAACTATTTAGCTTGCCATCATGCACCATGACAATGCTAGATATGTAGATAAATTAGAGTATGGAATTTGGTCATAAACTCAAGGTAGGGAAATTCACTCTCCTTCAATACAATTTTTTTGGATTCATCTTCGCCTTTGTTCGATATGTCTCATATTCAAATCTTTTCCACAAAACTGGTGTTGAAACATTAATATTCTCAATTTGCAATGGAAATTTATGCAAATCTCCACAATCACTACATGCATTCTTTATACACTATACTTTGAACTCATTTGAATCTTCTAATTTATCACATAAAATAGACTTCACAAATTGTGTCACACTTCTAGGGATGACCATATTTGAATCGAGAACTGCCATAACTTTTTTATATGATTGCAAGTATAGATGAAACTCAACATTATTCCGACAACAACAAGTTTCATGAACCTTATTTATGCATACAAAGCAAGTGCGCAACCTCTCAAACATTCTTTGACATATTTTCACATTTGAAAATTCTTTCTTGAATGCTTCAAATAATTCACTTTGTGTTGTATCTTAAAATATTTTGGATGTGCAGTTTTCATACTAGTCTCTTCATCTTTCATCTGTATTATATCCCTTCTATTAGAAGAAACACGAGAGTGAGCGTTCAATATTCAATGACCTATTTTTTTGCATGTCCAGAAATTCTATCTTTTCGAGGAAGCCTACAAATATTTACCCAATTTTTTTCAATATTTTCATCTAACATATTTCTCTTCTTGATATATCTTTGAACAGTTCTTCTAGATACATTTAGTAAATCAAAAATTGCATGCACTTGTTTTCTCCGTGTCAACCTCCTACTAGATAAAGTAGTCATAATTACTCTACGTGCAACACTTAAATCAGCTCCTCAACTTGAGTTATTAATGTTGTTCAATGCATCTTGCAAATTTTGAACTATTGTTTGATTTACATTTTCTCCTAAGTTTTTCTTGTTGTCAACACCCAACAACTCCAAAACAGGAGTCATTTCTTTTTTCCTGAATAACCTAACAAACAATTGAGCTCTTGGAACCATACTTTTATTTTCAAAATATTCATCCCAAAGTTTTTTGCAATGAGTTTTAATTGTACTTTCAGATAACATTTCTTTAGATGGAATTTGACTGAAAAATGAATCCTAATTCATCTCCATCAAATTGCCCATGCCAAAAGATCTATTTTCACCTCTAGAACTACCAATTTGTTCCCCTGCTTGAATTGCATCTTCCTGAATATCAATAGGTTCTTCCTGAACTTCAACAGGTTGATCTTGATTATGTTTTGTCTGATATTTTTTGTCATCCTTTGTTAGATCATATTTTCTTAATCTATTCCTTTTATTCCCCATTGCAAAAACTGTTCAGATTGAAAAATATAAAAGAATCACTTAATTGGAAAAACTCACACATTTCTATAAAAGCTTACGCTCATAAGCAAACAAAATATATACATATTTATCATTCACAAAATCAAAACAATCTAATCTTGCAAAATTTCTCAAGGACAATGAAAAAAATATAATTACTACAAAATCATCAACCTATCTTGGAAACACAATGAAGACAATATTTTTCAAAATTAATTGCAATTTTTTTTTTCAAACCCTACCTTAAACCACCACTCGACAAAAACCATGCAAAGAACAATCCAAAATTCTTGAAATTTTCTAAAGCTTTCACAATCCTCCAATTCAATCTCAGAGCCAAAATCTATAAACCTGTATATCAAATATTAGCCAAAATCCTGTTAATAAAGAAAACCGAATAAGGGTTTCAATGCATGCAACACAATAAACAGGTAAACTGCCCTGTGAAAAATAGAAAAAAATCAGTTAACTTAAAAACACTAAATCAAAACTTGACATGCAATACTAAAATATAAAATAAAAATAATTTAAAATTTCAAAAAACTATTAAAAATCACTTAAGTAAAGATAAAAACCACTTAACTCTTACAAATAAAATTAAAATAATTTAAAAATTTCAAAAAACTATTAAAAATCACTTAATTAAAGATAAAAACCACTCAACTCTTACAAATAAAATTAAAATAATTTATAAATTTCAAAAAACTATTATAAATCTATAAAAAAAAATTGATTTTATTTAAAAAAAGGGCATATTGTGAAAAATCGGATTTAATGGGCTTGGCCACGCATGGGACCGTGTTTGGTCACCTAATGGGTCCGGCCGGACCCCTTCCGGCCGGACCCATGTGGAATCCTATTTGGCAGCCAAGTCAGCAAAAAAGGGTGGCTCTCAGAAGTTCTCACTTCTGGACCTGAATTCTCTGTCAAAATTTACCTTTCTGTAAAATCTAAAAATACCCTTTTGTAGAGCTCATAGTCAAGATTATGGTCATGTAATTTTTATCATGTTTTGATTTCATTTAATATATTTTAAGTTGAAAATGCTTCGAGTAGGTATTTTAACATTTAAGAACATGCTCGTTCGAAAAATATTAAAAATAACAAATCATGTCAGAAAATTAAAAACTTTATATTTAACACTAGAGGAGAGAGTCCTCTTCAAGAATATATAATTTTTAAAAAAAATGGTGTAGATTTGATAGGGAAAATTTGATGTGAACTAAAAATTGTTGATTTTGGGTAACACTGACTTTGGATAGTTATAACAGACAAAATATATACCGAAATCCAATCTTTCCTTTTTTATGCACTAGCTATACATGTCATCTAAAACATATTATGGAATTAGAGGAAAAAAATATTATTCAAGCATATAGTTTGTTGATGCGAACTAGACCCTAGATTTTCAGTATATTTCAACAATAAAAAAATGGACTTCAAAAATTAGAAAACTATGTCAATTTTTGCTCAATTTTTTAAAAAAAAATTATAAGCATAAACTTCATCAAATTTTACACATTTCATTAGTTTACATCATCTTCAAATTCTAAACACAAATGTCACTTTTATGTTGTTAAAGTTGAAAAATTTGAATGTTGTCATCCTTTTCCTTTATAAAAGTGTGACATAGGTTTGTACTTTTACCCCTTCATATATATATATATATATCTATATCTATATCTATATATATATATGATTTTTTTCCTTTTCTCTGTTCTTGTTTCATTGGATTCCTTTTTATTATTTTTGGTTGCCTATTTTATCACTCTCTTATTGGTCTTTGGATATCTTTATTATTTTTTATGGGTTTGATCTTGCAATTATTAAGTTCTGTTAGAATAACTGAGAGGGGGGTGAATTAGTTAGATCAGTTATCCTACAATCCCAAATACAAAGATGTAACACTCAAAACAATTTCAATAAATTCTGTAGCTTGGTAACATAAACTATTGAACTGTCTGTGCCTTTTACCGATTACCAGTTAATTAACTCACTGTGATTACTGACTAAATCAAATATGCAGTATGTAAAGTATGACAATAAAACAATCATTATAGAAACACATAACACAATGACTTAATGTGGAAACCCTGCTAAGGAAAAAACCACATGAGACCAGTAACCCAAAATAATTTTCACTCTTATGAAGTGAGCTCAGTGAAGAGCCAACCCTATTAAAGGGTACAAACATACTGTAGGTGTGACCTTGTTAGAGGATTTAAGACTAACAGTTAACTTTCAACCAACATTCACTATGGGGTCAATAAGATAACAATGTACATTCCTTGAATGACATAGGGGCATAACATAAGACGATTAAGTCCACTCGGTTAGGAGATTTTCTATATCAATGGTTAAACTGAAACAATAGTTGATCTGATTACAATACAACTCAATTTGTAGATGTTCAGATCTATTCTAAGCCCATACAAATCCTTTGATCAATATTTCAATTCACTTCCTCAACTTACTTTCACTTAGTAATAGCTCTCTAACGCTTGGTATTATTCTACAGTTTGGTTCTCCTTCAACCAGTCTGATTAGGCATGCATGAAAATGTATTCACGCAAAATCTTTGCATTCTTCTTTCTTTTGGCATAGTTTCAATAAAGAAACTCATATCTCTTATATAGACAGATAAACCATTTTCATATCAACCATCATATTTTGCTACTTATCCTTCTTCATTGATTTTGCCTCTTAAACCTTCCTCGACAATTGTGTCAATAACACATTTCAATTCCATCCTTTAGATCTTCTTTGAATTTTTTTAGCCGTGGATCTCATAACAAACTTTATCCTCAATCTCGAAATCATAACAATTTCCAGCTCATCATTTTCTATCAGCTAAACTAAGCATTTAATACTTTCATCCATACTCAGTTAACAAAGAAATGCATCAGTGAATACAAGCTCGGTTAATACTGTCGCTCAGTATACACTACACTGGCTCAGTGTTTACTGAAGTGCTTCATTTACTGACCACATTGCCTTGTATAATTTTGCTTTCTTCTGCATAATAGATTAATGCAACATAATCAAGTCAACAATATGAGATCATAGACTCATCAATAAGTTACCCAAAGTATTCCGTATCCTCATCTATCATATCCATCTTTCTCCATGTAGATATCTAAGTTCTTCATCTTTTCTCTCTTTTTACAGATGTTTAGATGTTTGTAACTAACATGATAAGTACTATCAAAACTAGTTGACATCAATGACAACATAGTGACTGATTTAATTATCTTACATATCATTTCAGTAACTCGTTGATCTCTAATCACTGATCTTTAAGTCATTCAGGTATTCAATTAGTTGTAGTTCATCAATCTCTCCCTTTGGCATTGATGGCAACACAAGAAAAATGAAAATATGTCATCCACATACCAAACATGTATTCTACAACTATGTAATTAAATGTTTTAGCTCGGTAAGCTCTTCCTAGCTTGATTTTTAATATGTTTAATCACTACATTACATAACAGCATTACAAGTGCAGACTCTCCTCTGTAGATTTGATCTTTTCAGCTCTCAAATTCCTTCTGTTCTTAGCAACAAATATTCAAATCTCTCCCTGACTTTCTCAGATTATCTCTCCCTTAGATAGATATTTCATTGATCTCTTTGTTTATCTCTCCTATTTTGGAAGAACTTTATTGCTTCCTTAATGATGTCTTGGGGAGATCTTCAAGGATGTTTCCTTGAGAGTCCTTAATTTTAGTAATTCAATTTACATTCCTTCTCATTTTAGTGTTGTTGTAAAAAAAATTAGTGTTTCCATCTCCTCCAATTAACCTGTCTTCTTGAGATTTCTATTTCCAGAATGTTTCCTCTTTTAATAGTAATGATTCATGCTTGCTTAATAGGTCATTTTCTTTTAAATAAATTTTTTTGTCCATCCCTAATTCCAGGATCTTGTTGTTTAATTTATTTAATTCATTTTCCACCTTATCTTTTTCCTCAAAGATGTTCTTGATATTTTGATTGTTCCAATCTAGGATTTTATTTTTTAATAATTTTAGTTTAGACACAAAACAATACGTTTTCAATCCATCAAACAACTCTTCTGACCACCATTTTTCTAGGAGGGTCATAAAGTTGTCAACAAGATACCACATATCTTCAAATTTAAAGGAACTCCTATTGGGTTTAAAATCTTCAACAACCTCGAGTGTGATTGGAAAGTGATCAGATCCTGATATAGGGGTTAACGTGGCAGTGATATTATAGTCAAAAGTGGTTATATCACTGAAAAATAAGAATTTGTCTAACTTTTCTATAATATTTTCTATACCTGATCTTTTGTTACTCCAAGTAAAGGACCTATTCGAGATAGGGAAGCCCACTAAATTATTGGAGCTGATCCAATTATTGAAATCTATCATAGATTGTGTGGTGAAACTTATACCTCCTTTCTTCTCATTTAGGCTCCTTATTTCATTAAAATCTCCCCCAATTATATAATTTAAGTTATTGTTGTGAGAGAGGAAATTACTTAGTTTATACCATAAGTTTTCCCTGCCAGGAGTTGTTATAGGGCCATAGATGTTAATGAGAAAGAAGGAAAGCAGGTTGTGTATGCTCCTAACTTGCCCGCCCATCTAGTTTTGATTCCTAATGGAAACTTCTAATTTAATTTTTCCTAGGATCCCAGAGCGTAGCTAAACTATGTGAGGCTGTGTTAGTATTAACACCTTTAGTTTTCCAAATACCAAGTTTTTTACTTAATTTACTAAATTCTTCACTGTCCAATTTAGTTTCTTGTATAATAATAATATCAGATATAAACATTTTTAGGTAGCATTTTAGCAGACACTTCTTGTTAGGGGCATTTAGGCCCCTAACGTTCCACGTAGAGAGCCTCATGGCTCTGTGGGAAGGAACTTCCCCTTCCCTGCATTTAACATACTTGAAATTTGAACTTGATTACTAGCTTCCCCATCTTTTTTCTTGATTTAGAGATAGATTTCCTACCTCTTTTCTTAAGAGATTTCCTGTAGTTGGGGGTGGCGAAACCTTCCTTGCACTAGGCAATACCAACTTTAGTAATGCTAATATATGAGGTAGCAGAATGTAAACTATTAATATAATTATTTGTGTCATCATTTTCTATCTCATCTTGAATGAAATTGTCAAAGGCTTTGTTATTATGGTAGGGGGAAGAAAAATCGTTGATATCAAAATCATTAAAATTGTTATTAAACCCCATCATGTCATAGAAAAATTATAATTGTAGGGAAATTTTTGGCTGGGAGTGATAAGTCTGGTTATTTAGTTCAGCTTTAGGGGCATCATGTTCAAGGGACACTTTTAATTTATCTAGTTGATCTTTGAGGGAGTGCTAATCTAGCAGTTCCTCTTTAATCTCATTATGCATATCAATGGTATCTCTTAGGAGGGAGCTGTGTTCTTGCATTTTACTTTCCAAGTTTTAAACTAATTTCTCTCATTTAGTTAAGTTACTATTTATTGGATTTGTTGGTGGATCATAATGAAGGTTACAATTATTTATTTATTTATTTATTTTTTTTGTGGGGGGGTGGGGGGGGGGGGGGGGGGGGGTTCGACTCGGAGTCCTAGCCGGGTGTGTCTGGTGTGATTGTGTAGAGAGGAGTGGGTTATGAAGGAACATCAGATGGAATTTGGCAAACTCCAATAGGTGAGAAGTGCTCTGAGGTGGGGCATAACTGTGGTGTGGAAGTATGTGGAGAAAGAGGGGGTGGGAATAAAGAGAGACTAGGGTTAACCTCTATGCAAGTAAGTGAGGGTGGGGGGAGTGAGATGGAATTAGGGTCACCATAGTTGCTGGCTGTTGGGGAAGGAGATAGATGGAGGGGATTGAGTATCGAGGAATGGGTTTGAAAGGGATCTATACTAAATTTAGGGCCAGGAATCAGGGAACTAGGGTCGAGGTCAATAAGGGGTCTGACTGGAGAAGAAATGGATGGACGGGGATACACCCATAAGGGTTTAGAAGGGGTGGGAATTTCACCTTCTTCTAGATCCGTAAAGTTTTGAAAAAAGACAAAGCCTATGTTATTTAAAAATTTAAAATGAATCCCTTTATTGTCTGCAATTCTAATATCGTTAATGTCTTCATAAAATTGCTTGATGAGGTTAGGATCCATACAAATAATTTTTGACTGAAAGTTACCCTTAAAGAAGGTTGGGTAAAGATTGTAAATAGAGTTATTCGATATAATTTTGATAGGCTTGAGGGTTCAGGTCTCAAGGAATTCTACCAATATTTTGACAGTGTTAGAATTTAATTTTTTTTCTAGTAGACCCCTGAAGCCCCCCAACATATCACCAATTTTCCCTATGATGGAGCTATTAATGAGCTCTAGAGGAAAGTTAGGCATTTTGATCCATCGAAAGACACAGGTGAAGGAAACTTTAGAGAAATCAAAACTTGAATCCCATTCAAAAAATGTAATAGAAAACCCTTTAACAAATAAAGTAGGGCCATTCAGAAATTTGGCTTCAAAGCTGTGATTCAAACATTCAACGAACACTAAGCCATTATGTATATTAGTAGTACATACCTCACCTTTGAATGTTCTTGACATCTAGATGGAAATGTCAAAATATGATATTTGGCTTCCGCCCCAATAGGCTACCAAGTCATAATTGTGACAATCATCCCAAAGTTTATTTGACATTGTATTGCTGATGATCAAGTAATCAAGTTTATCTTGTGCACTAGAGGGGAGGGGAAAATTTTTGATACTCACTAGATTGGTGTTTGTCTTAGAATGAGATTTACCCAGCAGAATTGTGTTGGTACTTGTGGCGCATGCTGAGCCTTTTCGGGAAATAGGCCTTTCCCTTTCTTTGTGAATTTGGGCTCTTCTCCGACGGTTGGTAACCAAGGTCCAACCCTCCTCCTTATTTTAATTTGATTGATGCCATTGCTGGGCATTAATTGATTCTTGCGTGGAGACAAAACCTTGCAATCTTGAGAAACCCTAGCTAGAGCATCGAAGGTATTTGATGTCACTAGCGAGGGCAAATGTTTTTTGAAATATTTAGTTTTATTGTAATAGGATTTAAAGTGCAAAGGATAATGCACACCATTCTTCCTTTTTTCAATTCGCTTGTGAGCCATCATGTTTTATTATTCCTTAACTATGAACGAGATTATATGTTAATATAATCATATAATTTTTCTAGTTCATCTTTAAATTCAAGCATATGTGCCTTTCATGACAAATTGGTGTGACTTTTTCTACAAAGGTATGTTCTATATTTAAATTTTAGGCTGTTGGTATCATAATTTGGTTTTATGCTTTTAAAAATGAACACCCTTAGTAGTATATTCATGTAGGATCCCTCACGACTTGTTTCAGTAACTCATCTAGTGTCTCATGATCCTATTGGGTTTGATCAATGCTCTATTCTGTGATGTGGTTATCAAGTTGTCTAAACAACATACTAGTATTTAGAGACTTAAACAAACACACACACACACACACATTTATACATTTATATATCATTAACATTGTGTATAATGAAATATGAGTGCTTCAGAGCAATGTTTCTTTGAAATACCTCAACTAATCTGGCAACTGGAACTTTTTCAACAATTTTATAAATTGATAGTGTGACTCTTATGGTTGTTTTAGTTGGGAAGATTTCTCATCTACCAATGGACAAATTACTTCCTACAAATCTCATGAGGATTAGTTATTTGGTATTTTTGAATTGGTTAAGAGTTAGCAACTTGTATTTTATTGATATGAGATTTTAAGAGGGTATGGATTACACACACACAAAAAAACAAAAACAAAACACATATTTACATTATCATAAATATATATCAGCCTCATTGAGGCCTCAGAAAAATTTGTATTTTCTTTTTAAGATGTGGTTGAGATTCAATAGATTGAGCATTAGGATAAATTCTTGATTGCATTACCTTAGATAAAAGAAGTAGAGTCTTACATTAATGCACCCATACTTTGACACATTCACATTTGGCATATATAGATAGACGAACATTATGAACTTGTTGGAAAAATAACAAAAATAGAATTTTTCATTAAATGTGGTCTATTTTGGTTATAATGCTTATGAGGTATTCATAGTGCTCTTGTTTCCCTATTGAAACACTATGAGATTATAAAAGGAGTATTGGATGGATCATATTGTTACTCAGATGTCATTACTGAGTAAGCCACCCTTGGTTACATGGCCAAACAAGTGGGGTACTGAATGTTTTCACTTACATTGAGATTTATTGAGTAATTTTTAATATTATATGAATGATAGATGGTCTAATTGAGAAATGAAGGTACAAGGTAAGCAATTTCATGATTTATGTAATAACATTTATTGCCATAATGGAAGAATAGATTGAGTGTGCAGGAGCAATGTCCATCATGGTGATTGGAAAAGTGGGGTACTAACCAGAGTTGAATATAAAATGTGTTAAAGCTAGATGATATGGCCTCAAGTGTAAAGAAGCGTGGAAAATATGTAGTAAGATAGATGTTGTGGCTTCATGTGTATAGTTGTAGGAATGTAAGGTATATGGCATTATTACCGTAATGTAAGTAATCCATATATATGGATTCATTGAATGTAAAATCTAGCCACAAATGTATAAGTGGCATGATTGATGCTCCATATAGGCTAAGGAGTTGTATTTGTTAATTTTCAATACTATAACTGAAGACACTTATCTTCAAGATTATTAGCCCATCCATTAGAGGTGGAGTTGTAATGTTTAGGACTGTCTAAGTCTTGAGTGAGATTGGACATTTTCTTTTCTCCGTTCTTTCCTACCAATACTCGCACGAATGAAGATGTAAAAAATGTAAACTTAAAATAAATTAATAAAATTTATAAGACCTAGGCCTTTGATCGATCAAAAATAAATTATACTATAGTGGTTAATATTAAATTGATATTATATTATTATTAATATATTAATATAATAATATATAATAATATATAATAATATATAATAATATATAATAATATATAATAATATATAATAATATATAATAATATATAATAATAATATAATAATAATATAATAATATAATATAATATATAATAATATAATAATATAATAGTATAATAATATTTAATAGTATAATAATATAATAATATAATAATATAATAATATAATAATATTTAATAGTATAATAATATAATAATATAATAATATAATAATATAATAATATAATAATATAATAATATAATAATATATAATAGTATAATAGGGTATGTGCAAAATCATGAGGGGCCAAAAAGTGGCAATGTGAAAAATATTCACTATTCAGTTGTCCAAAAGCGCATGAAAACGCTTGTTGACTTTTTAGTAGGCTTGGGTGTTAGTACACCTGGGCAAACCTGCCACCAAAGCACATGCCTAATTGGGTACTTGATACCATATTGGGTATTCGATACCTGTGGCATGAATTTGAAACCCGTGAGCCCTTTTCCTCATTTCTTTTCACATTTTTGCTTGGGAAAATGGATTGAAATATCATATACACGATATATTTTTGGGTATCTGATTTTGGCAACAACAAATTAGACTCCCCAGCATATTCGGTAAGTAAATTATTTGTATATTTTGATTATTTTATTTCATTTTCATGCTAAATGTCATTTTTTTTGTTGAAATAGGGTTTTGTATTTATATTTGTAATAATATATGAAATCAGATTTAAATTTAGATTTGTTTTTTATTTAATTAGGCATGGCTGACAACAATGAAGAAAACAACCCTCCCGCACCAAATAACGATCCTGAAAACAATCCCTCATGTCAAAACCCTCGATCTTTACAAGATTTGATACAAGATAATTTGAACACAATATGAGGTTTCCAAAACACATATCAAAATATACCTACATTAGGTCCCATGCTTGCCACACTAAATACAATTGTTGAAAATATTGACACACTCACGCAACAACATAATGCTGCTCTTCATTGGTGTGATGATATGCACGCCCAATTTGATGATAGGCTTGACCATGATGGGATTGCGGCCCTTAATATAAGTAAGGAAGTTATAGTTGCCCTTTTTGTCAATCCTAAAGCCATAATACAAGTTGACCCCAAAAAGCCCAAATTATCAATAAAATAGTGCACAAATGAAGCAATGTGCACACACTTTTGGGATCGCTGGTGGATGGTTTTTGATAAGCCACCCCATAGCAATTTGGAGGTCCCATTTTATTTCATAAAAAAATTATATGCTAAGTTTGTGCTTGGTCACCATGTTGATTATTGGAGTATGAGGCCCAACATGGGTGTAGGTAGAGGAGCTCCTCAGACTAGGCCATTTGCCTAGTGCAAAAAGGCCACTACCTTTGTCCCCCCGCTGATGTCGCACCCCCTCCTTGAGTGCAGCATCTTGATATCATTGCAGAGGCTGCCTCACAGACTATTAGGGCCATTCATTTTCTGAGTGATCAATTGATCATGTAGACTAGGTCAGTGTTGCCTCCTGGTGTGGATGATGCTGGCGCATCAACATCTCATCGGAGTTCACATGTATGTGAGCCCCATATTTGCATTATATGCAAGAATATGTGCCTCAGAATGCTTACTAATGCTGATACATATCAGTATGTTATTGATGAGGAGGATATAGGAGACATAGATGCAAAGGCTATAACACCTCATGGAGCATCTACATCTCATGAGAGTGCTCAGGAGGTGTACGCAAAGCCATGGACTCTTGTTGATACAGTAAGAGTAAATATTATAAATAAATTTTTCACATGACTTATTTAATTTATTTATTTAGATTAGTTTTAATGATTGCATGCACTTATGTATATATTTTTTTTCCATTTATGTTCAGTTGATGACATAGGAGGAGTTGAGATAGGTGGATGAGTCCACAGCTTCAGCCATTTCATTTGGCCTTGATGCCTATACGGTATATTATAAATTATGTACCCATTAGTTTTTTTTATATCATTTGGTGTACATGCTTAAATCTCTATCACTTAGAGCAATAAAATTCATACATTTACTAATATATTGTCATCTTTATTGTACTCTTGCAGACTACAACCGATGTCAGTGGGGGGCATGAGGGGGTTCCTTCATCAGGTGTTAACAAAGGAAAGGTAATTAATTGTTTAAGATTAATTATGCATGCATATGTATGCCACTTGTGTGTATGTAATAAATATTTTACTTGAATTTATTTTATAGGGTTTGGCTATCGATGATGTTCCGACACGGGTTTGGGAGCCTAGGCTGATAGGCATCTCGATTTAGAGTGATAGTCTGATTGTACATAGACTTTTACATATTGTTATTTGTATTTTGTAACCAGGGTTGTTATGATGAAGTAAATTTATATATAATTGACAATATTTTTACTCTCATAGGTTACTCCTAGTGTGAGAGAGGGCGCACAAGAATCTTTCGTATCTTTGTTGACCCAGCCCACTATTCTAGAGGAGGGATCACCAGATGTAAGTTTTAATTTTAGTTCAAATCATGTACTATTTTGTAGATTTATTACTCTATGTTGCACCACTCTACTAATATCATTATTGCAAATATATATTTATAGGTTAGAGTTGGTATTGTTGGCATGGTCCCTTCATTACCAAGGACTTATGCTAGGACACCTAATCGTGGTAGGCGACTGAGAGGCTAGGTACAGATATTTGTATTCAGTTATAATTTTAATTAAATTCATGTTTGAATTATGAATTATACATACATACATACATACATACATAGATATATACATAGATACATAGATACATAGATACATACATACATACATACATACATACATACATATACATACATATACATATACATATACATATACATATACATATACATATACATATACATATACATATACATATACATATACATATACATATACATATACATATACATATACATATATATACATACATATATATACATACATACATATATATATATATATATATATATATATATATATATATATATATATATATATATATATATATATATATATATATATATATATATATATATATATATATGTATATGTACAAATCATATAAAATAAGCAATCTAACTTGGGTTTGAACTCATTTTTGTTGTAGGATCAATTAGATGTTAGAATAACTGAGAGGGGGTGAATCAGTTATCCAAGTCCCAAAACAATAATGAGTAATCCAAAATATTGTTTCTCTAATTTCTATCAGTCGGTGAACATATATATGATTCATTTTTGGTGTTTTTACAGATCTTCAGTTAAAGCTCTTTAGTAGTTACCGATCAAATCAAATAGCTAAAATGTAAAGTATGATAATAAAAAATCATCACAATAAACACATAACACAATGATTTAACATGGAAACCCTGTTAAGGGAAAAACCACCTGGGAACCAGCAACCCAAAAATTTCACTCTTCTGAAGTGAGGCCTATGAGGACCCAACCCTATTAAAGGTTACAATACACACTGTTAGGTGTGACCTGGCTAGAGGATTTTGCACTAGAAGTTATCTTTCAATCTTATGTCACTCACTGTGCTGATTTACAGGATAACAATGTTTCACTTGTTAGAATGAAACACAAATAAGACTTAAAAGTCCACTCGGTTAAGAGATTTTCACTGTTTACAATTATTAGAAAGTAACAGTAGGTTGATCTACCTTAATACAATAAATTGCAGTTGCAGATTAGTGTTATGCTCGACAATGTTTTTTGACCAATATATCACTTCAGATCTAATATCAATATCACTTACAAACAATTAGTTCTGTGCTCTGTGTAGCTCAGTTTGTTCATTGTGCAGCTCAGTTTTTGCAGCTCGGTTCAGTAACCTGTTTAATTAGAAATGCATGAATGCTAGTTCACGCTTAGCTTCTACAACATCTCCTCTCTTCTCCTCTTTTTTCCTTCTTTTTTTTTTCTTTAAATAAACATGTAAGCCATTTTATTTTCATCCATCAGATTTTGCCGCTTAGTCATATCCACTAATTTTGCCGCTTTAAACTTCCTCGACTAATGTGTCATTAACACGTTTCAATCTCCTTCGCCAGATCTTCCTTGAATTTTGTTAGCCATGGATCCTTGTAACAAAATTTGACTTTTCACCTTGAAATCATGCGAATCCAGCTCATCAGTTTTGTCATCAAATTGTCTAGTCGACAATATCATTAAATGCTTTTCTATTCTCCTTGGTTAACAAAGAAATGCGTCGGTAAACCTTCATCAGTTTAAACTTGTGCTTGGTATACAATACACTGCATCGGTGTATACTGTCATCGGTGTTTACACTGAGGATCTCGGTAAACATTAAACTGTTCTCTTTTACCGACCATCACTGCTTTGTGTCTTTTAGTTCCTTTCTTCATAATAGATGAATACAACATACTAAAGTCAATATAATGAGACCAAAGACTCATCAATAAGTTATCCAATGCATTCCTTATCCTTATCTGCTGTGACATTCTTTCACCATTCTTCAGATGTCTCGGTAATGATAACTTACAAGATAAGTACTGTTAAACTAATAAGAAACTAGTTGACATCAATGGTAACATAATACTAATTTAACATATTGTATATCTATACAACTACTTTTCATGTGATCTTCAATCACTGTTTCAACAATCAGTTGTAAGTCAGTTGTAGGTTCAACAATGTCTCCCTTTAGCATTGATGGCAACTCAAATAATATGAATGTACCAAACACATTCCAAACATATACTCTACAACTCTATTTGTCATAAGCTCTCCCTTAGATACTTCATCCTTAACTCTTCCTGTTCAGTATTCTCACCCTTTGTCTTTATAGTACAGATTCTCTTCCTTTCGCTCATTCATATTTGTCTATTCTCTCCCTTTGACAACAATGCCAAATGAACAAAATAAACAAACATCAGTCTTGTCCAAACCTCTTCATTGTATCTTAGTATACTAATATCTCCATCTGTTCTTCAAACTTAATCACAACCTTGAACTTAATCAAAGTGTGATCTATGCTAGCATCAACATGAGTGATCTTCTGATATACTAGGCTGATGTAGCATTCCAGATCACCTTAGTGATTGATAGACAGGGGATGGACCCCAAGTCTATTCCTCAAGTAGTCAAAAGTGTCTTTCAGCAGAGGCTTTGTAAAAATGTCTGCAAGTTGTTCTTTTGATGTAACAAACTCCAGTTTAACTTGCTTTTCCTGCACTTGTTCCCTTAAGTAATATACTTAATTGATATATGCTTTGTTTTTGAGTGCATTACCAGATTCTTTGATATGTTTATAGCACTAGTGTTGTCACAATATATAGCCATTGGATTGGTGATCACCTCATTCATACCTTCCAACACTTGCTTGATATAGGCTATATTGGAGCAATTTGTTGCAGCAACAACATATTCAGCTTCAACTGTTGACTGAGAAATACAACTCCGCTTCTTGCTTGTCCAAGTTACAAGTTTGTCTCCAAAGAAAAATGCTCCTCCAGTTGTACTTTTTCTATCATCCACATTACTAGCCCAGTCAGCATCGGTATACACTTTCAGTTCAAACTTTCCATCTCTTGAATACCATAAACCATAATCTTCTATCTTCTTAAGATATCTCAATATCATTTTTGTTGCTATCATATGTGATTCTCTGGGATTTGCAGAAAATCTTGCAACTATTCCAACAGCATGAGCTATATCCGGTCTACTGTGAACTACATACATCAGCTTACCAATCATGGATCGGTAAAGTGTCTTATTTACCTCGGTAGTCTCATCTTCCTTTGTCAACTTACATCCAATAGCCATTAGTGTTCCCACAGGTTTTGCATCTTCCATGCCGAATGTCTTCAATACTTCCTTTATGTATTTTGATTGAGTGATGAAGATTCCATCACTATGCTGAATCACCTGTAGTCCTAGAAAGAACTTAATCTCTCTGAACATAGACATTTCAAATTCCTTTTGCATCTCATCAGCAAATGCTTTACATACAATATCTTTACCTCCAAAAATTATATCATCAACAAATATTTCAGCTATGATAATAGTATCATCAGTGTTACCTTTCATATACAAATTACTATTATCACTTGTTCTGATAAAGCCAATACTTAACAAATAGGTGTGCAATCTTTCATACCATGCTCTCAGTGCTTGTTTCAGTCCATACAGTGCTTTGTGCAGTCTACAAATGATATCTTGGTTGTCTGGATCTTCAAATCCTTTAGGCTGTTCAATGTAGACCTCCTCTTCAAGTATTCCACTCAAGAAAGTAGACTTGACATCCATTTGGTATACCTTAAATTTCTTATGTGCAACATATGCCAGTAACATTCTGACACCCTCAAGTCTTACAATAGGTGCAAATGTTTCACCATAGTCAATTCCTTCTTCTTGCACATATCCTTTACATACAAGTCTTGCCTTATTTCTTGTCACTTCTCCATTTTCATTCAGCTTATTTCTGAAAATCCATTTAGTACCAATAACATTTTTATCTTTAGGTCAGGGTACTAAGGTTCAAGTCTTATTCTTTTCTATTTGCTCAATCTCTTCAGTCATTGCTTTGACCCATTCTTCATTATCCAAAGCAACTTGTACATTCTTAGGTTCAAATTCACAAACTAAGCTAGTACCTTGTCTTATTTTGCTTCTTGTTTGCATTCCAGCATCTTTGTTTCCAATAATCTAACCTTCAGGATGATGTCTTCTGACAAATCTTGCCAGTATCCTAGATCTTCTATCTTGTGCATCCTACTATGTATTTTGCTGTGCATTCTGTTCTAGTTCATTAGCTTGCTCAGGAGCTCCTCCTTGATCATCGGTATGTTCAGTCAGTTCTGTAGGTTGTGGTACATTATTTATCTGTTGTTCGATTGCAGCAGTCTATAGTGTCCTCGGTTGAAACTCAAGAAACTCATAGTAAGTGAAATGTGTGTAATCTTCTGGTTCCTTCATCTTCTCATCTATGATCTTATCATCATATTCATCAACACGAAAATTCACACTTTCAACAATTTTATTAGTCACCTTGTTCAGACATTTGTAAGCTTTTATTTGGGCAAAATATCCTAAAAATATTCCTTCATCTCCTTTGGAATCAAACTTACCATTCTTATCATTTTTCAGAACAAAACACTTACTTCCAAAGATTCTAAAATAACTTACATTAGGCTTGTGTCCAAACCAAAATTCATATGGTGTTTAGTTGGTGTCTTTCTTCAACTATACTCGGTTAAGCACATAGACTGCAGTGCTCACAGCTTCTCTCTAAAATTTCTAAGTGACATTCTTTTGTATCATTAGTGTCCTATCATAATCAATTATTGATCTGTTTCTTCTCTTAGCAATACCATTCTGTTGTGGGGTTCTCGGTGCTAACACCTGCCTTTGGATTCCATGCTCATTACAAAAGTTAGTAAATTCACAAGATATAAATTCACCACCTCTATCTGGTCTAAGACATTTGATTTCCTTTCCAGTTTCCTTTTCAACTTTAGCCTTATACCATTTAAACAGTTTGAAAGCTTCAGACTTTTCTTTCAAAAACATCATAGTCATCAATCTAGTGTAATCATCAACAAAGAGAATAAAGTATCTATCACCATAGTAGCTTTGAGTTCTCATAGGTCCATATAAGTCGGTATGAACCAACTCAAGAATCTTCTTTGTTGAGAAGTCCTTACTCTTAAAACTAGGTTTGGTCATTTTCCCTTTCTGACATTCATGGCATAAAGTATGATTAGGCTTAGATAAGTTAGGTAAACCTCTAACTCTCTTCTTTTTACTGATTTTGATCATATTATCAAAGTTTACATGACATAATCTTTTGTGCCATAGCCAAGCATCTTCATCTTTCATAAGTAGGCAAGAAGACTCATCAATATCAAGTTGAAAAAGATTACCTCTGGTTTGAGTACCAGTCCCAACAAGTCTTCCATCATTTTCATAGATTTTCACCTTTTTATTTTCAAACACTAGTTTGTGTCCTGAATTGTTTAGCTATGCCACACTCAACAGATTGTAATTCAGTCCATATACCCAGTAAGCATTCTCACATTTTATTCTATCATTAATTACAAGGGTACCTTTACCTTTCATAGTGCATGGGGCATCATTTCCCATTGTTACAGATCCACCATTATATTCAACTAATTCATCAAATTTATCTACATCACCTGTCATATGATGTGTGCAGCCACTGTCAATGATCCATGTTTCATTCCTGCTTATCCATGAGATCAGGGTAGATTCATCTTGGTTTTCATCTTCTTCTGAATCTTCCTTCATTGCAACAAACACTACCTCTTCATCATCAGAATTAGACTCAAAGTTAGTATTTTCAGCTATATAACAAGCCTTTTTACCTTTGTCCTTTCGATCATTTCTATTACTATGTCGGTAGCTTCTATTAACTCTCCTCCCATAACCTCCTTCAAATTTATCTCTCAATTCATCATCATCATTTCCTTTCTGAGGACATCTAGCAGCAATATGACCTACTTCCTTACAATTAAAGCATGCCAAGGGTAACTTACCTCTATATCTCCCTTTACCTTTCAGTAATCTTCCAGCCATTAATGCTTCAAGCTCATCAAGGTCATCATCAGTATCACTGTCATTATTATTTCTATTTTTCTTGCTAGATTTCCCAATCTTCAAAGAAGACATGAAAGCAAACTCAACAAAAGGTACAACACTGTTATCAAAATTGTTCAACTCAAAAGTAGTAAACTTACCAACCAAAGTATCAAGTGTAAGATTGGACATGTCTCGGTTCTCATGAATTGCCGATACTCTGATTGCATAGACAGGTAGCAGGGTTCTGAGGATTTTTCTGATTATAGTCTCTTCTTCAATTACTCCATTAGAAGCTCATATAGCATAAACAACCTCTTTAATTCAGTTTGAATATTCAACAATATTTTCTCCTTCTTTCATTCTCATTTCATCAATTTACCTCTTAAGCTTTCTGCTCTAGCTCTTTTGACAGATGTGTTACCACTGTATACTTGCTCTAATCTATCCCACATTACCTTAGCAGTAGTCAATCCTTTGATTTCTTCAAATTCAGCATTGGTACAGGCAACAACAAGTTCCATCATTGCTACGTTGTGATCATGCTTGTCTTTTAGTTGTTCCACAATCAGAGGACCGGTTGGTTCGCTGTAGCTAGTTTTCATAAAATGTAGTGCATCTCCACCAATTCTAGCTATATGCAATTTCATTCTCTATTGCCATACTGAGAAGTTGTCTTTGTTCAGTCTAGGCACTTCCCTCTTACTCATTTTGTGATCTTTATGCTCAAGTCCTTAAAACTCTGTTTCAAGCAACCAAACAGCTTTGATACCAATTGTTAGAATAACTGAGAGGGGGGTGAATCAGTTATTCAAGTCGCAAAACAATAATGAGTAATCCAAAATATTGTTTCTCTAATTTCTATCAGTTGGTGAACATATATATGATTCACTATCAGTGTTTTTACCGATCTTTAGTTAAAGCTCTTTAGTAGTTACTGATCAAATCAAATAGCTAAAATGTAAAGTATGATAATAAACAATCATCACAATAAACACATAACACAATGATTTAACGTGGAAACCCTATTAAGGGAAAAACCACCTGGGAACTGGCAACCCAAAAATTTCACTCTTCTGAAGTGAGGCCTATGAGGACCCAACCCTGTTAGGTGTGACCTGGTTAGAGGATTTTGCACTAGAAGTTATCTCTCAATCTTATGTCACTCACTGTGCTGATTTACAGGATAACAATGTTTCACTTGTTAGAATGAAACACAAATAAGACTTAAAAGTCCACTCGGTTAAGAGATTTTCACTGTTTACAATTATTAGAAAGTAACAGTAGGTTGATTTTCCTTAATACAACAAATTGTAGTTGCAGATCAGTGTTATGCTCAACAATGTTTTTTGACCAATATATCACTTCAGATCTAATATCAATATCACTTACAAACAATCAGTTCTGTGCTCTATGTAGCTCAGTTTGTTCATTGTGCAGCTTGGTTCAGTAACCTATTTGATCAAAAATGCATGAATGCTAGTTCACGCTCAGCTTCTGTAGCATCTCCTCTCTTCTCCTCTTTTTTCCTTCTTTTTTTTTTCTTTAAATAAACATGTAAGCCATTTTATTTTCATCCATCAGATTTTGCCGCTTAGTCATATCCACTAATTTTGGCGCTTTAAACTTCCTCGGCTGATGTGTCATTAACATGTTTCAATCTCCTTCATCAGATCTTCCTTGAATTTTTTTAGCCGTAGATCCTTGTAACAAACTTTGACTTTTCACCTTGAAATCATGCGAATCCAGCTCATCAGTTTTGTTGTCAAATTGTCTAGTCGACAATATCATTAAATGCTTTTCTATTCTCCTCAGTTAACAAAGAAATGTGTCGGTAAACCTTCATCGGTTTAAACTTGTGCTTGGTATACAATACACTGCATCGGTGTATACTATCATCTGTGTTTACACTGAGGATCTCGGTAAACATTAAACTGTTCTCTTTTACCGACTATCACTGCTTTGTGTCTTTTAGTTCCTTTCTTCATAATAGATGAATACAACATACTAAAGTCAATTTAATGAGATCAAAGACTCATCAATAAGTTATCCAATGCATTCCTTATCCTTATCTGCTGTGACCTTCTTTCACCATTCTTTAGATGTCTCGGTAATGATAACTTACAAGATAAGTACTGTCAAACTAATAAGAAACTAGTTGACATCAATGACAACATAATACTGATTTAACATATTGTATATCTATACAACTACTTTTCATGTGATCTTCAATCACTGTTTCAACAATTAGTTGTAAGTCAGTTGTAGGTTCAACATTAGAGCCTAACACTTCTTCAAAGAGGCTACATTTTGATGATCCCCCTATGGCATAGGATGTAGTTTTAGTTTTGTGGTCATTTAGAGATGCCACTTGGCACATTTTGAGATGGCATATATGCCACATTGTACACCTTGAAACATTGATTTTGTAGACATTTTGAAATGGCATGTGCCATATTTGTATATGGAGATACTTTTGATACTTTCTATATATAGAACATGTTCATTTTTATGTTATATTTGTGTCATCTTTTGTATACATATTTATTATTCATGTTAATGGAATTGAATGGTGAAGTTATATCTTGACTATGATTATCATTATCATTTAAATTATATCTTGTTGAAGTTACATTTGTTTTTCTTTAATCTGGAATACCCTGTTCATGGAGCTTATTATGTTTGAGGTTTAACTTCTATAGATTTTCTATGTTCTTATGTTTTATATCATTATATATACTCACTTGAGCCACTTAGTACTACATTGTTTCAATACTATGTATATACTCACTGTGTATATAACTCATCCTATTGGGGTTTGCTAAATGCACAGAGAAATGTAGCACTTGTGCTATTAGGTCACTTGGGTCAAGCGTGGTTACGAGTGTTCCAGTGACTCCGTGGGTGGAATGGGGTTGTCACTAGCATTTACCCGGCCAACCAGAGCCTATGGAGAAGATGGTTTAATGCAATGTCAGATGGTTTGAAAGATACGCTGCTAAGTCACTTTCAATTGACCCTCACTGCAAGTTTTGGCATCGACTGAGATTGTCTTGCCAAATGCAAATAAAGTTAAATCGCCTAAAATTGAGAGAGGTTATTGTAGACCTCAGAAACATGATCTTGTAGCACCTAATAGTTTGTTGATACCTCTCACAAGGTTTGAGATACGAGCCCCATAAGTTTGCTACCCAATCATGCTTAGTGCACCTTGGGGTCACTTGGGTTGAGCGTGGTCGCGAGCGTTCCGGTGACTCCATGGGTAGAACACGGTTGTCACTGGCATTTACCCAGCCAACTAGAGCCAATGGAGTAGATGATTTGATGCAATATTAGATAGTTTGAAAGATACACTATTGAGCCGCTTTCAACTAACCCTCACTGCAAGTTTTGGCATCGACTGAGATCGTCTTTCCAAATGCAAATGAAGTCGAATCGCCAAAAAATGAGAGAGGTTATTGTAGACCTTGGAAACATGATCCAATAGCACCTGATAGTTTGTTGATACCTCTCACAAGGTCTGAGAGACGATCCCCGGAAGATCACTACCCAATCGTGCTTAGTGCACCTTGGGGTCACTTGGGTTGAGTGTGGTCGTGAGCGTTCCGGTGACTCCGTGGGTGAAACGGGGTTGTCACTGGTGTTTACTTGGCCAACTAGACCTGATGGAGTAGACAGTTTGATGAAATGTCAGATGGTTTGAAAGATACACTATTGAGCTGCTTTCAACTAACCCTCGCTGCAAGTTTTGGCATCGACTGAGATCATCTTGCCAAATGCAAATGAAGTCAAATCGCCCAAAACCAAGAGAGGTTATTGTAGTTCTTAGAAACATGATCCCATAGCACCTAATATTTTTTCAATACCTCTCACGAGGCCTGAGATACGAGCCCTAGAAGATCACTACCCAATTGTGCTTAGTGCACCTTGGGGTCACTTGGGTCGAGCATGGTCGCGAGTGTTCCGGGGACTCCGTGGGTGGAATGGGATTGTCACTGGCATTTACCTAACCAACTAGAGTTGATGGAATAGATGGTTCGATGCAATGTCAGACGGTTTGAAAGAGACATTGCTGAACTGCTTTCAATTAACCCTCACTGCAAGTTTTGGCATCGAATGAGATCATGTTGCCAAATGCAAATGAAGTTGAATTGCCCAAAACTGAGAGAGGTTATTGTAGAAATTGGAAAAAAAATCCCATAGCACCTAATGGTTTTTTGATACCTCTCATGAGGTCCAAGATACAAGCCCTAGAAGATCGCTGCCCAATCATGCTTAGTGCACCTTGGGGTCACTTGGGTCAAGCGTGGTCACGAGCGTTTCAGTGACTGCATGGGTGGAATGGGGTTGTCATTGGCATTTAATCAGCCAACTAGAGTTGATGGAGCAGATGGTTCAATGCAATGTTAGATGGTTTGAAAGATACGCTGCTGAGCCGCTTTCAACTGACCCTCACTACAAGTTTTGGCATCGACTGAGATCGTCTTGCCAAATGCAAATGAAGTCGAATCACCAAAAACTAAGAGAGGTTATTGTAGACCTCAAAAACATGATCTTGTAGCACCTTATAGTTTGTCGATACCTCTCACAAGGCCTAATAAATGAGCCCTGAAAGATCACTGCCCAATCGTGCTTAGTGCTCCTTGGGGTCACTTGGGTCGAGCGTGGTCGTGAGCGTTCTGGTGACACCATGGGTAGAATGAGGTTATCACTAGAATTTACCTAGACAATTGGAGCTAATGGAGCAGACGGTTCAATGCAAAGTCAGATGGTTTGAAAGATACGTTGCTGATCTGCTTTCAACTGACCCTCACTGCAAGTTTTGGCATCGACTGAGATTGTCTTGCCAAATGAAAATGAAGTCGAATCACCCAAAACTGAGAGGTGTTATTGTAGACCTTGGAAACATGATCTCATAGCACTTGACAGTTTGTTGATACCTCTCATGAGGTTTGAGATACGAGCTCTGAAAGATTGCTACCCAACGTGCTTAGTGCACCTTGGGGTCACTTGGGTCGAGCGTGGTCACGAGCATTCCAGTGATTCTGTGGGTGGAACGGGGTTGTCACTGGCGTTTACCCAGTTTTGTTGCAATGAATAGTAGTGGTATATTTGAAATTTGAACTGTGAAACTAATCATGATTAATCTTGTGAAATTTGAACTGTGAAGCTTATTATGTTTGAGGTTTAACTTCTATAAATTGTTCGAAATGATAAAAAATAATATCCTTAAAGCATTAGAAACAACAATCAAACATGTAAGAATTCAAACCATGAAAATGACATAAGTAAATGACATGTAAGATCCCTTCTTGGCACTATTGGCCACCCATACATGATTTTGGTCATAAGTCCTTATCAAGACTTCTAGGACATTTAACTTTTAAATCAAATTGATTGTTACAAATTGCCATTATAGGCTTCAAAAGATCTCAATTAACCATTAAGGATCCTTTTGTCCTTCTATCTATGATTGGATCCATGGTGACCATAGGCATCTTCATAGGTGATCTTGCACAAGTTACAATCCACACACAAAACCAAGTTTATTGACTCAAAATACAATCTAAGAAAGGTGAAATTAATGTATTGAAATTAAGCTTAATGAACTTAGAAAACAATGCACTAAGTTAACTTATTACCTAGTCAAGTGTTCTTGAAGGGTCATCTCTTTGCTTCAGGGTCTCCGATAGTGCTTCATGATCAGTAGTACTAATAGTCCAAAGTTCTTTTGTCTTTGGTCTTCCTTGATGCTTTGAAAACTTGACATTTGTTTCTATAATAAGGTGTGAATACATGAGAATAGTTTTGTGCTTCTCATAGTCTTCAAATGCGGGAATTCCATTCTTTCTAATCATGTATGTTCGCAGCCATGTTCCCACAACAACTAAACCAATAGGATATGTGAAACCATCACCATCTGTCATTGGTTGTACAAGCTTCTATTTACCTCATACACAATGTGCTAACCAATAATCTGACCTCTCATCATTCCCCTGTGGTGCAACCAATGCAAAAAAGATGGTCATACTCAACTAAAGTGTCCATGTCATCATTTCTTACAGAGAGTGTCAAAGATAAAGGAGTTAGATACTGTGGAACCCATGTATCCACCCAATCACTTGACTCACAATGATCCCAATCATACTAAAAACACATGGGGAAAAAATAAGCCAACTCTCATGTCCAAATGGTCCATGTACTACTATTGGAGCTTTAGAGTGAATGCATTTTTGAAGAGTCTTTCACTATTTGACAATCTAATCTATCTCCTATAGTTCCCTCCTCAACCAACCAAAAGAATCTACGCATTGCAAAATCAAGAGTCCCCCCTGTGACAATGCTAAAGTACACCAATCAATAATAGAATGAGCATCAAGAAGTACAAAACCTAAAATCCTCAATTGCTCCTTAACTAGAGTTCTCTTCACACACGCACTTGCTCTGTCATGCTCCCCTTTCCCATGCCCTGACTCAAAAAAAATCCAAATATGAGGTACACCTCTCTCCACATGCATTCTACACAACCAATAAAACATTCTGGCATTCTTAAATTGACCGGTGCAATTAACTGACCAAATGAGATGCCTATCCATAGCAATACCATTTTCCTGCAAGAAGTCAAAATAGTTCTGGAAACAATGTTGACCAAACTCATGAGAGTGAGACCTGTCATTGCTCATATAAAAATGGTACTCTATGATTATCTTTCACTCATATTTTGTGCTATCAGGGGAATGTCTATATGTGATGTGTACAAAAATAGCAACCTGAATGGAATTGTAATATTGAGCTTGAGTCTCATTTTGGGGCTGCAATGTATAGTTCTCCACAAAGTCTACAATGGATATAATAGTTCCAATGGGGAAAGTGCCCTTACATGTCCTGAATTGTTGATCCAACCATTGAGACTTGTGACTATGCCTTGCATACTTGTAAAAAAGATTTGTCTTGAAATCTGAGATAAAATCAGCAACATTGTATTCTTTTGAAACTAACTCACATCTAGAGCCTTCACCTCCACTCTTCAATGTATATTTCAATGTTTCATATACCTTTTTTTGGATGAGTGTCTTTCCAAAATTGTGTTCCAAACCCTCATGAAAACATGTTCTAAACTTGGACAATCCACCACATTCTAAGCACTTGGCATTTAAGCAATCTTGTTTATAAAATAAACAACCATCATCTCTATGACATAAAAATTGATCTAGCAAGTCTCTTGATGATTTGGGAAGACCACTTGCACCACAATCCTCTAGCATTTCATTAGTATGCAAAGTAGAATGAATGGACCATAATAATTCATGATGCATTGAAAACTCAACATGATATTTGCAACAACATGTACTCCGAATCTTAAGGGGTACACAATAAAATGGCTTCACAAATTCAAAAGACCTTTGTGATATTTTCAATGTTGGATGTGTCTCACAAATTTTTTTATACAACATTGTTTGACTTACCTCCACATAATGTTTAGGATGTGGAGTGCGGTGTTGATTGCCAACTCTCAACTTCAAGACATCCTTCAAATTTGGTGACACTCTTGAGTTAGCATCCCAAAATTGTTGAATTTCATCCTTGACAACATCTGTTAGCTTCTTATCAAAATATGGACGTCTCCCACCATAAGCCCATGTATCAATTTGAAGCAGATCATCAAGTCTTTCTCTTCTTGAAAGTGCTCTACCCAAAGTTTTATGGTCTATATTGAAGTCAACACAAGTTTGTCTCATCAAACGAGCCTTTCTCAATTGATGACTTACTAAGGAGGTTGTAATAACCCTCCGAGCAACTCTCTTGTTTTTTTCTCTTCTAGTTTTCCCAATGCTATTGAGAGCATTGAAAATATTCTTCAAAACAATGGCATTTCTCTCCATTTTCTTGTTCACACAAATCTTCAATTTCACAAGCACAGGTCTCATCTTTTGCATCTTTAACAACCGCATAAAAATTTGACATTGCTCAACTAATGTCTTGTTTCCAAAAAAATGATCATAAAGTCTTGAAGCCCACAACCTAACAGTTCTATGTGACCTCTTTCCTTCCAAATTATTTATAATGTTCTCCTCAATTTCAATTAACCATTTAGGTGTTCTTGAAAGCCCCGAATTTGAATATTGATTATCTTTATTGCAAGGGACTTCATTTCGCATATAATTTGGAGATGTGTAACGTTCATGTGGTTCTTGTGGAACATTTTCATTCCCCAAGTCTACATTTTCAATCTCCATCTCTACATTTTCATCTTCATTCCATTCATTGTCATTCCCCAAATCTACGTTTTCATTCCCCAAGTCTACATTTTCATTCTCCATCTCTACATTTTCATCTTCACTCCATACATTGTTATTCACAAAATTAATTTCCATATTATTTTCAAATTCAACATCCTCTTCACTTACAACTACATTTACTAGGTCACCTTGATTAATGTTTAACATACCTTCTCTCCTTCTTCAGTGATTTTCCCTATCTTTTTCCCTATATGCTTGAATTTCTTCATTCATCACCTTCCTCTTCCGTTTAGCCTTTCGACAACTGTTGTTTCCCATGGTGAGACCACAAGTTGACAAAACAAAAAAATGGGACCCAAATTACATTTTTTTTTCCCGTAACCCGTGAAAAAGTTTGAAATCCTGTGCTTGTCTAGTCAGTGGGGACATGGAATATTTTGGTCAAATATGACTAGTCAAAAATTGGGTACCTGATTCAGAATCAGGTACCCGATATGTCCAGGTAGATGAAAAAAGGGCGGAAGCAAATGAAAAAATTGAACTTTTACATATAAAATGGGGTATATAATATATAAAATGTATATTATATATATACTAGAATTTTTTATATACTAATGTGTATATATATATATAAGAGGCATATGATATAAATATAATGTATATTATAATATACTAATGTATTATATGTACTAATGTATTATATACTAATGTATATAATATATATAATATATAATATATATACTAATACATATTATATGTACTAATGTATATAATATATATATAATACATATTATATATATAATGTATTCGATAAGGTGTACCAGGACCCCTTGTAATTTTAGTGGTCTGACTATACTAAATAAGTAGATGTCATCATCTATCCTAGAAACTAGTACTAGGACCCCTAGGAAGGCCCCTAGGAAGTCCCCATGACCCCTTTCGACACATTTGAATGCTCAAGTGTGTTCGAAGGTGTCATAGGACCCCTTAGGACACACTTGAGCATTCCAATGTGTCCACAGGGGTCACGAGGACTTCCTAGGGGTCCTAACATGCGATAAGGCCTATTAGGACCCCTAGGAAGTCCCCATGACCCATTTTCACACATTTGAATGCTCAAGTGTGTCTGAAGGGGCCATAGGACCCCTTACGACACACTTGAGCATTCCAATGTGTCCATAGGGGTCACAGGGACTTCTTAGGGGTTCTAACATGCGATAAGGCCTATTAGGACCCCTAGGAAGTCCCTATGACCCCTTTTGACACATTTGAATGCTCGAGTGTGTCCAAAGGGGCTGTAGGACCCCTTAGGACACACTCAAGCATTCCAATGTGTCCACAGGGGTCACGAGGACTTCCTAGGGGTCTTAACATGTGATAAGGCATACTAGGACCCCTAGGAAGTCCTCATGACCCCTTTTGACACATTTGAATACTCAAGTGTGTTCAAAGGGGCTGTAGGACCCCTTATGACACACTTGAGCATTCTAATGTGTCAAAAGGGGTCACGGGGACTTCCTAGGGGTCCTAACACGTGATAGGGCCTAACAAGACCCCTAGGAAGTCCCTATGACCCCTTTTGACACATTTGAATGCTCAAGTGTGTCCGAAGGGGCCGTAGGACCCCTTAGGACACACCTGAGCATTCCAATGTGTCCACAGGGGTCACAGGGACTTCCTAGGGGTCCTAATGCATGATAAGGCATACTAGGACACCTAGGAAGTCCCCATGACCCCTTTTGACACATTGGAATGCTCAAGTGTGTCATAAGGGGTCCTACGACCCCTTATGACACACTTGAGCATTCCAATGTGTCAAAAGGGGTCATGGGGACTTCCTAGGGGTCCTAATAGGCCTTATTACATGTTAGGACCCCTAGGAAGTCCCCGTGACCACTGTGGACACATTGGAATGCTCAAGTGTGTCATAAGGGGTCCTACGGCCCCTTCGAAAACACTTAAGCATTCAAATGTGTCAAAAGGGGTCATGACAACTTCCTAGGGGTCCTAGTATGCCTTATCACATGTTAGGACCCCCATGAACTCCCCCTGACCCCTTTTGACACATTAGAATGCTCACATGTGTCCTAAGGGGTCCTACAACACCTTTGGACACACTTAAGCATTCAAATGTGTCAAAAGGGGTCATGAGGACTTCCTAGGGGTCCTAGTACACCTTATCACACATTAGGACCCCTAGGAAGTCCCCATGACCCCTTTTGACACATTAGAATGCTCAAGTGTGTCCTAAGGGGTCCTATGACACCTTTAGACACACTTGGGCATTCAAATGTGTCCACAGGGGTCACGGGGACTTCCTAGGGGTCCTAACACGTGATAAGGCCTATTAGGACCCCTAGGAAGTCCCTATGACCCCTTTTGACACATTTCAATGCTCAAGAGTGTCTGAAGGTGTCGTAGGACCCCTTAGGACACACTTGAGCATTCCAATGTGTGAAAAGGGGTCATGGGGACTTCCTAGGGGTCCTAACACGTGATAAGGCATACTAGGATCCCTAGGAAGTCCCCATGACCCCTTTTGACACATTTGAATTCTCAAGTGTTTTCAAAGGCATCGTAGAACCCCTTAGGACACACTTGAGCATTCTAATGTGTCAAAAGGGGTCACGGGGACTTCCTAGGGGTCTAAATGTGTGATAAGCCATACTAGGACCCTAGAAAGTCCTCATGACCCCTTTTAATACATTTGAATGCTCAAGTGTGTCCGAAGGGGCCATAAGACCCCTTAGGACACACTTGAGCATTCCAATGTGTCCATAGGGGTCACAGGGACTTCCTAGGGGTCCTAACACGTGATAAGGTGTACTACGACCCCTAGGAAGTCCCCATGACTCCTTTTGACACATTTGAATGCTCAAGTGTGTGCGAAGGGGCCGTAGGACCCCTTAGGACACAATTGAGCATTCCAATGTGTCCATAGGGGTCATAGGGACTTCCTAGGGGTTGTAACATGCAATAAGGCCTATTAGGACCCCTAGGAAGTCCCCATGACCCCTTTTGACACATTTGAATTCTCAAGTGTATCCGAAGGTGCCGTAGGGCACCTTAAGACACACTTGAGCATTCCAATGTGTCCACAAGGGTCACAGGGACTTCCTAGGGGTCCTAACATGTGATAAGCCCTATTAGGACCCCTAGGAAGTCCCCATGACCCCTTTTGACACATTGGAATGCTCAAGTGTGTCATAGGGGGTCCTACAGCCCCTTCGGACACACTTGAGCATTCAAATGTGTCAAAAAGGGTCATGGGGACTTCCTAGGGGTCCTAATAGGCCTTATTGCATGTGAGGACCCCTAGGAAGTCCTCGTGACCCCTATGGAGACATTGGAATGCTCAAGTGTGTCCTAAGGGGTCCTACAGACCCTTCAGACACACTTGAGCATTCAAATGTGTCAAAAGGGGTCATGAGGACTTCCTAGGGGTCCTAGTACACCTTATCATGTGTTAGGACCCCTAGGAAGTCCTTGTGACCCCTTTTGACACATTAAAACACTCAAGTGTGTCCTAAGGGTTCCTACAATGCCTTCAGACACACTTGAGCATTCAAATGTGTCAAAAGGGGTCATGAGGACTTCCTAGGGGTCCTAGTACACCTCATCACACATTAGGACCCCTAGGAAGTCCCCATGACCCCTTTTGACACATTAGAATGCTCAAGTGTGTCCTAAGGGGTCCTACAATGCCTTCAGACACACTTGAGTATTCAAATGTGTCCATAGGGGTCACGAGGACTTCCTAGGGTTCCTAACGCATGATAAGGTGTACTAGGACCCCTAGGAAGTCCACATGACCCCTTTTGACACATTTGAATGCTCAAGTGTGTCCAAAGGTGTCGTAGGACCCCTTAGGACACACTTGAGTGTTTGAATGTGTCAAAAGGGGTCACGGGGACATCCTAGGGGTCCTAACACATGATAATGTGTACTCAGACCCCTAGGAAGTTCCAATGACCCCTTTTAACACATTTGAATGCTCAAGTGTGTCCGAAGGCATCGTAGGACCCCTTAGGACACACTTGAGCATTCCAATGTGTCAAAAGGGGTCACAGGGACTTCCTAGGGGTCCTAACGTGTGATAAGGCATACTAGGACCCCTAGGAAGTCCCCATGCCCCCTTTTGACACATTTGAATGCTCAAGTGTGTTCAAAGGCATCGTAGGACCCCTTAGGACACACTTGAGCATTCTAACATGTGAAAAGGGGTCATAGGGATGTCCTAGGGGTCCTAACTTGTGATAAGGCATACTAGGACCCCTAAGAAGTCCCAATGACCCCTTTTGACACATTTGAATGCTCAAGTGTGTTTGAAGGTGTCCTAGGACCCATTAGGACACACTTGAGCATTCTAATGTGTCAAAAGGGGTCACGGGGACTTCCAAGGGGTCCTAATGCATGGTAAGGTGTACTAGGACCCCTAGGAAGTCCTCATGACCCCTTTTGACACATTTGAATGCTCAAGTGTGTTTGAAGGGGCCGTAGGACCCCTTAAGACACACTTGAGTGTTCCAATGTGTCCACAAGGGTCACAGGGAATTCCTAGGGGTCCTAATGCGCGATAAGGTCTATTAAGACCCCTAGGAAGTCCCCATGACCCCTTTTGACACATTTGAATGCTCAAGTGTGTTTGAAGGGGCCGTAGGACCCCTTAAGACACACTTGAGCATTCCAATGTGTCCATAGGGGTCACGGGGACTTCCTAGGGGTCTTAACGCATGATAAGGCCTATTAGGACCCCTAAGAAGTCCCCATGACCCCTTTTGACACATTTGAATGCTCAAGTGTGTCCAAAGGTGTCGTAGGACCCCTGAGGAAAAACTTGAGCATTTTGATGTGTCCATAGGGGTCATGGGGACTTCCTAGGGGTCCTAATGCGTGATAAGGTGTACTATTACCGCTAGGAAGTCCTCATGACCCCTTTTGACACATTTGAATGCTCAAGTGTGTCCGAAGGCATCGTAGGACCCCTTAGGAAACACTTGAGCATTCCAGTGTGTCAAAAGGGGTCACGGGGACTTCCTAGGGGTCCTAACGTATGATAAGGCATACTAGGACCCCTACGAAGTCATATTATTTTCATGCATTACTTCATTAATGTCTGCTTTGGGAGGAAGATTATAATTTCCATATTTCCGCAAGCCCTAAAATATTTTTTATTTATTATCACTCTCCACCTCCGCTCTCTCAATTTAGTTCTCTCCTCTCCACTATAGTTAGCTTAGCCATCCTTACCTACTATTTAACAGAGATTCTCCAAAATTTGCAAAATCCTTACCCACTGTCAAATCCTGGCCTATGTCATGCAAAATGAGCAAAGCAAGTGAAATGAAAGGGAAGTATGGATCAAATAGAGAAGGTGCATCAAATCAGATCAATATCATAATATATGTAGAAAATATTGTTTCGGACAAAAATATTTGTGTAAATTAATGGGAAAGAGTGGGAAGAGCTCCATGACCCATGATAGAAACTATTAAGGAATTGCATGATATATTACTCAACGGTGCAAGGAATATTATTGATGAACATGGGATTGCAGCTACATCTATTCAATATACAGAGGAAGATATAGAAAATCTTCTTAATAGAGAGATTAATGTGAGAGAAAAGGACATTTCAGAAGAAAATGGTTATCTTGGTGCCATCCAAGGTATGCCAATTACTCAGGATGAAGAGACAAAGTCCACAATTAATGGGAAAGAATGGGAAGAGCTTCTTGGACCCATGATAGAAGTTACAGATAAGGAGGAAGAGCTAGGAAGGGGAAAAAAACAAAGGAAAGAAGTAAGTTATGCATGTGTGAGCCTATGTCAGATGATGATGATGAGTACTCACCATCTGCTAGTAGCTCAAGTAATGAGCGTTGTGGAATTATCCACATAGCAATGTGAAATGAAGCCTCAAATTGGTTTAGCAGGCAAAGAATTTGGTCATGCACTTCATTCTAGCACCACAAATATTTCTATTAGAAATGCCTATTTGTCAATGACCTTGCATTTACGGGACTTGGGAAACCAGGTTACTCATGTTGGGCATTATCCCTCTAATGTAAGTTCATTGCCACCTTTGGCAAGGCAGTCTCACTCCTCATTTTACAACAAAGGGCAGCCATTTATGGTCCAAGGTTTTAATTCAGCTAACAAGTGGAGAGCTTCTCAAGGTATTGAGCTCTTTCATAGAGAAGTTCATGATTCATCTCAAGGTTCTCGTTTAGGTGACCAACACCTTGGAGGTCCACAAATAGACCCATTGATTTCCCAAATTGGTAAAAGGGTAGATGCAATTTTGGAAAGAGTATCCCAATTGAAGAGAAATTGAAATTCCAGTGAGCATAAAGTTATTGCAGATCCAATGGGTGTATCTCCTCCACTGACAAATATAACTACTTCCAGAGACTTGAGTTTAAATGGAGACTGTCTGTTCCCAAAAATGCCCCAGTTGAGCAGATGAACCAGATGTTGCTTAAGTAAAGAAGATAGTGGTTTATTAAAGCATCTACATTATCCCACTTGCTATTAGTTACTACTTTTTGAGTGACTTGCCAGCTGCTTCTGTGCATGATTTCTGTAATATATAATGTTGTCATGAAAGTACATGACAATTTTTGTAAACATTTTTTGTTGTAAAGGGTTAGTGAGCAATATCAAAGAAAAGGTTCTTGCATGTATTATTTAGACACATATCAATTAGGAAACCATTTATGCCTAGATTCACTTTGTGGGTATCAATAGGCAGCAAGATGAGGGAAGAAATATTTGAGAAGAGGAAGTACAAATGTTACTGTCCAAAACCATTTTGAGAGTAATATTCTTCTCCTGATTGTAATAAGAAACTCAAAATGCAGAAGACAACAAATAGCTGGGACATTTATTTCCTATGACCTATGCCAATTTCAGTTCAATTTCTATTGATGATATTCTCAATGTGTAAAAATAAACTAATGTGTTATTTTAAAATGGTGTTGACTGAAATTTATGAGCATATGTCAAATATCCATTTTTTCTAGAATTTGAAATAGAACCAGTGGTAATATAATCAAATTTGTGAATTTCACATCCAATCATTGGATGTTAATCAAAAGTACAACACAGTAATATTTTTGAACCAATAAACAATCTTAGTCTTACTTCAAACATGCTCTCGTGTATGTGGGTTCTTGGAGGTATCTACTGAGCAATGTGTGGATCTGTAATGTCCCTATCCAGGACCTTACTCACTTTGCTTAAAACTCCTAATTAGAATTTGGATTTCTAATGCATGTTGTGATATTATTTAAGTTTTCCTTGCTCCTTACTGATTAATATTGTAATGAATTGGTTATCCTTCTCTCTCTCTCTCTCTCTCTCTCTCACCTTCTCTCTCTCTCTACCTCTCTCAGCCCTTGCCACCTTCTCACTCTCTCTCTTCCTTAATGGCTGCCCATGAATTTTTTAAATGGCTGATTGATTTCCTTTGCTTCTTTCAATGACCAGCAATGATTTTTCTACAATCTTCCAACCTTTCGTACATAGTTGTAAAATACATATTAATATATATTATATACATATAAAATAATATGTAATATATGATATATAATGTAACATTTAATATTAATATATATTAAATAATAATATTTAATGTAAAAAGTATATTATATAATATTTAATATATAATTGATATTATATAATATTTAATATATATAATATATAATCTAATCGAATATAGGATGGAGAAATGGGAGGGAGAAAGGGGAGGGAAAAGTGAAAAATCAAAATTCTGCTGGCCTTTTTAGGTACTTGATTAGGCTCGGTATTGCTTTGTGCACCAAACCTACATGGTCAACTATTGAAATGTCTCAAAAATGTGTTTTTCTCCTATTTCTCTGAGTTCTAGACTTTGACCATGTAGCCGATGACTTTTTTTTCACCTGAATTTGATGAAATGAAAAGGGTATCTTAAGGATATTATCAGCTTTCTATCGATATAATTGCTGTCAAATTTTGAATTTGGTAAGTAATTATTAGTTATTTTCTAATTGAGTTACCTCTAAAGTGTTGATTTATATACTGATTGAAAAATGACTATAACTTAGATGGTATAACATTTTTGAAATCTGAAAAATGTGTCACATTCTATGCTTCGCCTACTATAAGGAAAACAATAAAATTTGAATTTTGTAAAGTTTTGAATGAGTTAAGGTGGTCAGACATGGGAGTTTTTTTATTCTGAAAACATTGTAGCAAAAAATTCATAATTAATTATTTTTTTGGAATAAAATTACAAAAAAATATGCGTCACATCCGGGCATGAGTCTACTACTTATATATAAAATATTATCATTTGATTATGATTAAGGTGGTCAGACATATACCTACTTATTTTTTTCTTGAAATTTTTGTACCGCTGCATTGAAATCTATACTTTTCACCAATCATACTAACTTTTTTTCAAAAAAGGCCTAGTAGTTTAGAAACTACATTGAATTTTCTACAAATTCTATTCTTACAACTTTTTGATATTAGGTTGATAGCTAGTTGAAATTTTCACGTCAAGTTGACTAACCCTAATTTGCTAATTTTTCATTGCCACTTAAGGGCATAGTTTGGCCCCTCATGATCTTGCGCATACCCAATATTATAATAATATAATAATATATAATAATTTACATAATAATATATTAATAATAATATATGAAAGGCATTGGCCTGCAGTGCAACAGTTTCTGCTTCTCTTTTTAATAGTAAGATCTTGTGTTTGATTCCCGAAATGGGAGATTAAATAAACTTAATATAATAGTAATAATAATATATGAATATCATAATATAGCGGATAATATTAAATTAATTTTAAATTATTAGGATTAGATATCTCTATGGGTAATTTATATACCAAAGACGAATGACCATGTGTCATTTTTACCCACGGGTTTATAGTTTAGCATTTGATATTCAAGGTGATTCTAATCCTTCAAATTCATTTATTTTCTCAAATTGACTATCAAGTTTGAATTTTATTCAATAGTTCTCATTTTTAATCATTTGTTTCTATTTTTTAGTTTGTTTTTTCATTTTTTTCTTTAAATTATAATTTTTTACTTGAAATTATCTGTATTGTTTAAATATTTTAATTATATAAATTTACAAAATCAATTAGGTATGGGAGACAACATTGATAATCCACAACTTGCAAACCCACAACTACCTAACCCACAACTGTCGTGCAATTGCCAAACCCTCAACCAATACAAGAGCTACTTTTTTAAAAAATGAATTAGTTTAGGCGCATTACAAATGTTTATCGTACAATCCCTTTGATTAGCTCCTATGTTTGACACACTACATTTGATAATATGAATGTAGAAACCTTCACCACCCAACATAATTTTGCACTTTAGTGGTTAGAAGCCATGAAGGCTCGCTATGTAGATGGGTTGTCTTATGACGAGGTGAAGGACCTCAAAATAACAAAAATTGACATATCTTCCCTCTTTGGCAATCTATAATAAATAGAGAGAGATTATTTTGTTAGCTATAATAAAGAGGATCTTAGAGGGTGTGGAAAAGATATGGGTAAGTGGACTAAGGTGGGGAACCAAAAGGGTGCCTTATGTCCACTGACACATTTTCTTAAAATAAAACAAAATTGTTCTTGGATGAGTAATTGAAGGGATTTGCACTCAAAATTTGAAGATGCACTAAGAACAAGAGTTGTAGTGCTTTGAATCTACTTTCTAAAATACTACTGTCTTGTGAAATGGTGGGGATTAAGGGGTTTGAAAAGGGTTTCCACTTAAAGGGGTCATTTTTATTAGAAATACTTGTAACATAGTGTTTGGTGTGGAAACCCTAAGATGTTTTTTCTTTTTAAATATTTCAAAAATAACTCCAATGAGAAATTAACTAAAACCATATAAGTTATGTTTGATTTTTCTATTGGAGTAAATGGTGTTTTACTAGTTTATTCTTTACTTAAGTTTAATTAGGTACACTCATTAATGAGGTATATAGATATTGTTGAGTCCTTTTTGGACTCTAACATATCCTAGAGGATAGTGGATTGACATCTTGTTGAACTTGTGGGTTGGCATGATGTATGAGCTTACCACTTCTAGTGGTTGGCATGCTCCAATGACATTCATTGAGGATCAAGAAATTTCATTATCAAGTGGCGATCTCTATCCTCTTGTATGATCAAAATTCCTTTTTGGCTAGTGGATGTAAAATATTTGTGCATAGTGGATTCATCTTGGAAAGACACTTTTTCTGGAGATGGCTTATGGAGGTAGTGTATGGGATTTTCAAATTTTACAATCAAATTTGTGGTGTGAATTGCTTAATCTTAGCTCACAATGGCCTATATCTCATGGTTATCTATGGGGCATGTGACACAAAGTGCTTCCACTAGACCTTGTCACTCCATTAACTCCATTGTTGTTAACCTTTCCAACTCCTTGCTTTTGTTGCTTGTATTCTCTCTCATTTGGGGCAATGACAGTTTTTTTGACATGTTGAGTTGATGGTCACATGGTGACCAAACCCTTTTCCCTAGGTGCTCAAGAGGGGTGGGCCATTTTTATTCACCTTTAGGCCCTAATAGGCATTTTTTCTTCCAATGACCATAACTTTAACGTCCAAAGTACATCTTTGGAAAATGAAGTATCGTTGTAAAGGTGATCCCATGCACTATTTATTGGTGCATGTTTTTGAGTTTTTTATATCTTTTGGATAAGTTGGGCATCATAACTAAGCAAAATTATTATAGATACATTAGATCTAGTGTCAATCCATGTCTTTTGGAGTTTTTCACACATGAAGTACCATATTATTATACTTGCACTAAATTATAAAGTTCCATGGGGGGTAGTTTCAAGCCTTCATTTGCCAATCATAACTTTTTCAAAGTGAGAATTACTCCATGATAATAGAAGAATCTCTGATATTCTTGCCTCATGTGAGTGTGTAGTTTGACACTCACCCTTTTCTCAGTTGCAAATACTAATTTGGTCCCTTATGTATAGCATGGTGACACACCATTTCAATGGATTTTTCATGCCTCACCCAAGTCAACATTATGCGGTAGCGGGGGGGATGGGGTATCATACCATTTGTTCTAATTCTTCCTTAGTTTCACTTGAAGTTCATTGAGATACTCTTTCATTCCTTTTTGTGGAGGCTCCTCGGTTTTGCTTGAAGTGTGTTGAAACACTCTTGCATTCCTTTTAAGACTATTGCACCTATATTTTCAACTTGGTTGAGAAGTGATAATGGTATCACTTAAACAATTTCATTGGTTGTGTAGTGAAGGTCACTCATGTAGATTCATGTGTCGTAGATGTATCTTTGATCGACATATGTGTTTGCCATTGTTTCCATCTAATCATTGTTCAAGAGGTTCCATTTGGAGCACTCATACAAATTGTTGTCTTCCTTATCATCATCTTTTCAGAAGAGGATCATTAGATATAGAACCATATCAGTCATAAACATTTGCTTACAGATTCTTCAAGCGCTTCAATGACGTTCATGTTCATGATTTTAGGACATCTTCTTGAAGACTTCTCAAGCCTTCATATTCTCTCTTTTGGAGAGGATTTTTCTCCCACTAGATTTTATCCTTTTCTCTTGTTATGAGAGATTACATTGTAGTTGTACATGGGTACCTAATATGGATTTGATGTTGGGACCCATAAAAAATCTCTGCTACATTGTTGTGCTCCCTAAGTTGCACTTAAAGGGGGTGTTGGAGTAAATGGTGTTTTACCAATTTCTCTTTACTTAAGTTTACTTAGATAAACATGATCATTAATGATGTAGATAAATATTGTTGAGTCCTTTTTGGACTCTAACATATCCTAGAAGATATTGTTGAATTCTGTTATAATTATACTTCCTCCAAGTTGAGACACTTGTCTCAACCTTGTCCATTCTTTCTATCTTCTCTTGCCTATTTAAGCAGTACTCACGTCATATAAATATAATTTCATGTGTTGATTATCTCTCTATTCTGGAGGATGTCTAGAGAATGGATCCTAGTTATAGGATAATCTATCTTAACATTTTCAAAATATATTTTTTAATGAACATATGATTTTCTAATAATTTTTGAATTGGAAGCACTTTGAGAAATAAAAAATTGAGCATAGGCCCTCATATTTTTTCAAAAACCAATAAAAAATATAAATTTATTTTTCTACTAGGTATACAATGGAGTCTCTATTGGGTCTATAATGGACTCTAGTTTCTAAAATTGTAACTTATTTTAAAATTTGATGAATGAGTACAAAGTTATAGCTTGTATACCACACATTGGTTTTTGAAAAAAAAAGAGCATACAAACAAATAAAATTAAATATAAAAAACTTAACCTACTCAAAATGTGAAAAAAACATTACATGGTTAGATAGCTAATATTAAGCTTAATTTCACCATGATATTTTTAATCTTTGCATTTGATGAATGGTACTCCCCTTACTAACCCAAACACATACAACACAACAGAGAAATAAACAAAAAATTGCAACAAAATAGTTGCAAGGATATAAACACTTGCCTTATATTATCTTCAATGAAAAGACATTATAACATTCAAAAAAATTATATGCTACAACCACATGGGCATTCTTATTACAATAATATGCAAGATAGAGCCACAAACTACACTTCTAGAATTGAGCTCCAAAACCCTCCTTCATCCCTATATATATAGCACCAATAATTGCTTTAGAATATTCCAAAAAGTGGTACTTTCCTCTTTTAGTGCCCAACGGTTCATTAGATAATTTATTGCTTAAGTGATTTTCTCTCTCTTCAAATTTGTATAGAAACTTTAGTCTTGATGGAACAACTTCTAGAAGCCATAACTTTTGAGTCGGGCATTCAATTTGCTTATATAATATATCATTGGAAAGCTTGTGAAGATCTCTACAACAACTCATACATCTAAAGATCTGTGTTTGGATTTCAAACCTTTTTGGGGCCTCTAAGGTCTTCAAATTTTATTTTTAAGCCTCATTGGAGAAATTATTCAAAACAAAAACATTAATATCTTTCAAACCACTTAGGATATTGAGATGATTCTTTCACCAATCTCTTAATTTTTCAATTACGCTCCTTTGGGACCAATTTTTATGTCCATGCAACCAAAATGGAAAAAGTCCTTAAATATGGGGAAAACATCTGAAAAATAGTGTGTGACTATTTTACACCATTTTTAGCTTCTATACATCTAATATAGTGCAACTATAATTGTTCAGGTTTAGAATTGTTACCTTTATCAGGCAATGAGGCTAACAACAATTCTAACTGACAATGGAAACCTTTCCTAGCTGTGGGTGAACTATGATTGGAAAGGAATCTCCGAATTCTAGGCCGGCTCCTATAAAAATTGGCTATCACTTTACTAACCTGAATAACTTGATGGAAAAAGGGGAAAAGGAATTGAAAAAACTTAGGAAATAAGGTGATACACCAATGACTGATTTAGAAATCAGAAAAGAAAAAAAACAACTCCAGACCTAGTTCACAATGACATTCAGATGATTGGAACACTTTTCATCATATAGATTAATGAATTTGATAATCAGGGATTAACCACAAATTACTGAATTCTTAACAACATATGTTTCTCAAATAAGGTTTGATTAATTAGACTTACCAATTTGGAAGGAACAATGAAACATTCACATCCAAAATCAAAATCAGAATTATAAACACTTACTAAAGAAGATGGCAAGGAATGATAATCTGAACACAAAAATGACCTATAATCTGGTATATTTCCTTCACAATTTTTGCAAAAATGGTTACAGAAATGGCCTGAGAGACATCTAGGAACAATACATTCACTAAAATGTCCTCTTTTCAAAATTTGCAACCACTAGAAAAGAAAATCTTCCTTCCTTAAAAGCCCTCCAAAACCCTAATTCGGGAATGCCTATCCTTAAACTTTAGCCATAAATCATGCCCAAAATCTAGCCAATCTGTCATCAAAATGAAAAGTCCACTTACCCTTAAATTTTGGCTCATAAAAGGAATAAAAAATCCCTTTACATTATGAATCATGCCAAAATTAACCTATCCTTTTAATAAAAATGGCTTTACAAATAAAAGGATAAATCCTTTATACAATTTTATGCCAAATTTATTAAAAAGGAAAACAAATATTAAAAAGGTCTTAATATTTGTTATGCCACAAAATTATTATTCAAAAGACTTTAATATATATATCAAAATCAATAAATAATAATTTAAACCTAAACCAATACATATTCAAACTTAGCAATTTAAATGAAAATATCAAAGTGGGGAGCAACTCCACCCACTTGATATTTTATATTTATGAAAAATATGCTATGGAATATCGGGCATCAATGTATGTGGTCCTCTGGTGGGAACATGGCACTCTATCATTTGTTTACTGACCTTCTGTCAGTCTTTTACTTGGCGGACGCCAAAGAAATTGTTATTTTGCTTTGGGGTTTCAATTATCATGTGAAACAAGGCATTTGATATTCATTTTGCAAATTGAAGGGTTTGAAAACCCTAGCTAATTGCTGTTGAAGGCCGAAAATGAGCATCTTTGTCAAAATTTTTTGCAAGAAATAAGAAGATCTGCTACTTTAGAACTCAACATGCTACTCTGGAACTGTAAGTTTTCCATCTATTACTCTTTGTTGATGATTTACGCTGCATAAAAACAAGGCATTCATTGCATGGAAAAGGGTTTATCTATTGTCAACTCTTCTTTTCAACTTCTGTTGATGATTGCAAAAAATATGGGCATCTCTGTAGATAGAAGTTTGAACTCTTTACACTAACATTTTATAAAAAATGTGCCCCCTTTTATTGATTATCTGCTTATTGCTGCTGGAAAGAAGTCCGTTTATTGCAAAAATCTCTGCATATAACACTCTTTACTCTTTGTTCAAACTTGCCTTAACATTTTTGGGTAAAAATGTGAACTATCTCTTTGATAGAATCATGTTTCCTGTTGCAAAATATAGCTTCATTTGATGATTATTGAGTCCAAAACTGCATACAATAAAAGTTTTTATTGAAGACATGTATGAGTTCAACTCATTAAACTTGCTGTTGTAACGTTTCCTTGAAAAGCATTGTTCTATTTCTGATAACCGAACTTTCCTTTTGTATAATATAGAAGTTTTAAAAAATTGGAAATATGAGTTTTTCACCAGTTCAAATAGCACTAACCTTCTCTGAACAAAATAATGTCCACTATTGATACAAAGCACTCCGAGTCTTCCTTTTATATTTTAATGTTCACACTTTAGTAGTGAACATTATTACTGTACTGAACCCACTCTTTGTTCTGAACTTTATATTAATGTTCTAAAACACTTCATTTAATGTTTGAATTCAGAACATGAATTCTACTACTGATACAGAGCACTTGATTTTATAATGTTTGTTCATTTGTGATGACATTCTGCTACAATTTGAACAAGAACAGATGATTTCCAACCTTCAATTAAACTTTGAACCATTTCTTAATAAGAAACACTGAAAACATTGAATGAATTCTCTGCTTTGCTCTTACTGAAGACTCTTGAAAGCAATTTGATGAACTTGAACTTTTTGTTTATGAACTGTGTCTTTGATTTTTCAAGTAATTTACTATTCTTTAACCAGCACAAGAACATCTAAAAATGTGCATACATACAGAGAAGATGTTTACTGTTGTCACTTATAAATGCTCTGATACTTCTTGACAAGTATAAAATATTATGACAGAGAGTAATACTCTATTCTAGTATGAACATGAACTTGATTTTGTTATTGTTCCTTCAAGATAAGAACCTTATTGTTTGAATCCTTGAGTTCAATCTTTTTAGAAACGTGATCTACATTCCAGCATTTGAAATTGATATGACACTTGTCAAAAATTATGAATATGAAGTTATTTTCAGATTTCTGACAAGTACTAAAAAATGTGACCTATTGGCATTCTGAAATTAATAACACCAACATTATTGAAGCTTTTGTAGTAGATTATTAAACACTTTCTTTCTGATACTGAATTTGTCATTTTATGATATAAAGTAGAACAAGATGAAAATGTTTTATATTCTATTAATGAAGTTCGAGCACGGGCTTGTGACACTCATCAACAAAAAAATGCTTATGACTGAGGTTCGACCACGGGTTCGTGACACCCAGTCATAACATTTTGTTAACATTCATATTATGATTCAATCTTGAAGCACTTGAAAATATTCAATATTAAAATCATTGAAAGTTCTGAAAAATGTACTCTGTTTATGATGAAATCAGCATCTTTTGGTGAAACAATTTGATTCCTCTGGAGATCAGCAACCTGGAACTTCCTGTAGCACGGGAAACCAGTTTGTTCTGCATCTTCAAAATGACTGAAAAGTGAATCAGTCAACTATTATCTGCAAAAAAACTTATTAATTACATGCAATATCAATAAGAAACATATTCTGAAAAAGGTTTCTTAATTCAGAAACACACTAAGTCCCTTTCATTCAGATTCTTGACTTGTCCAAAATGAAATCACACACCACAATAGGTACTAAAAGCGAAAGGTTTCATATTCTAGAACATGTCCCTTTAACACTTTCTTGTAGTAAGTGATAGTTTTCATTTTCTCACTACATTTGTTCTTAGATTGATATGCAGATAGTAACAGATACCTGATGTATGTAATTGTTTTCCTTGTATTGCTTAGATCCATCAGGATCTAACAGTTATTATTATTATTTTTTTTAAGGTGATGCTGCCCTAAGGACCAAAATGCAGATGGTGACCCAGGAATGACTTAGATGCAGGGACCTGACAGAGACCAGTAGAACCAACACAAACACGAGGCAATGCATGGGAAACTTTTACACATTTTAATTTCTGTTCTAATTTGCAAATGTACTCTATTTATTGAATCATGTAATATGAATCAAATGACATTTGTACTACATTCTTATGAATGCACAATGTAATGATCAATGATGACTTTTCTGAATTTGTAATAATTTGATCAATACTTAGAGTACATAAAAATGAAAATCTGACAACGAATGTAGCAAGTAGATGCAAACTAACAAAACCTACTAGACAGTGTTAATTAGATAACATGAATGTGCAAATTTCTCTTTTAGTGCCTATTGTGTTGTATGGTTTAATTTTGAATAACAATAATAATGGGATCCTAGAAAGCTAAAGAAAACTACAAAACAAAAGAAAAACATAACATTTATTTTGGGGTGATGCAAGATTGCTCATACACCCTAGATGCTCTTGCATCAGCATTGAAACACATACAAACCTAATAGAGAGAACACTAAAAATTGTGTGAATTTTTTTATAATTAAAAAAAATACATCTTTGGGTGTTCGAATTGCCATCCAACCCTTTGGATTGGATGCCCAAGGAAAGTTCAATTGAAAGGGTTGGAAGTTTGTAATGTAGATAAAAATTTGAGCACGTCATGTAAATGCAATTACATAACTATAACATGCTCATGTTATGGTGAAGATGAAATGTCTCTCTAGATTAGTTTTCCTACATCTTATACTCAATCAATTGATCAAAACATATACATGAAATATAACATCTATTCTTCAAGTTATATATCATGTATATATTGCCAGGATGTTTGAGAGTGGTGTCAGATCTCTATGAGTTATAATGTAGATTTTAGGTTTTAGAAGATCTTGTAAATTCTCAAACTTAGTCAAATTTTATTAATCAATAGGATTTTTTTTCATGTATATATTGGTAGGATGTTTGAGAGTAGTTTTACATCTTTAGGAGTTATAATGTAGATGCTAGGTTTTACAAGATCTTATACATTCAGACTTAGTCAAATTTTAGTAATCAATATGATCTTATCAACATTCTTTGGCTTTTTGTATCTCACTCTACTCTCCCCCCCCCAAGATCTATACCTTTTCCTCCTCCTATCACTCCAACAAGGCCCTCAAACTCACTCTACCCCTTTACACAAAACATTCTCAATCAGATTGAAGTATATTACTCTAGCTACCCATAAACCAAACACTTATAACAATATTAATTATCATTAGAATATAAAATCATGAATAACACCACCTTATGAACAAAAAACACAACAAATCAAATTACAATAGTTTTCAAGAAAATATTACACTTTCAAGAAAAATATGTAACCATGGAGAAAGAGGACTACCTTAGACATGCCACAAACTTGGATGAAATTTGGTGAAATTCTATTGAAAGAACTTTCCTTTCAACCTTTATTCCTTATCCAACCTTATCCTTTCTTTCTACTTACAAGAAATCACACACCCCTTCTTCTCACAACTCTCAACTCTCAAAACATAAATAAAAAAATAATGACTCCCCTTTTATTACCATGATAAAATATTATACTATCTTTTTCTTGTAAATGAAGTGGAATTCTCCTCCTTTCATTTCTCATTGTGAAGATGCCATTTTTCATCTTCCCCACTTTCTCTCCTAACCATCCTTGCTCACATATGTGTGAACAACTCTTTATGAGTCCATTCCCACCTCAAGTTTTTTTGAGTCAAGTGTGTGAGTTGGTTAGTGTAAACGATTCTTTCACTTCCCTAGTTTCTCACATAGACACTTTGAGATACCTCTATACACATGTTTCTACAACTAAAATTTGACCAAATGATAAAATTTGTCACTTATGAAAATGAGCTAAAATCTCATGAAACTAGGTTTGAGGCTTCCTAAGAATTCCCAACCTATAGTTCTAGGAGTTAGGGCTTTACATATATATCTTACAAGTAGGAAATTGATACACTAGAATACTTGACTTACCCACACACACACACACACACACACACACACACACACACACACACATCTGAGGACCAAACTCACTTCATACAATGATTTCCATATCACAACAATTAGCATATAATAGAAGATCTTAACTTGTCCAAATAGGCTAGATTAACTTAACTAGTTTTTCACACTAGGTCACCATGTAGTCTCCTTAATCTCATTGGCCATGAGAGCACCTTGCATAACTTGAGCATGTTTAGTTTACAATAATAACATTTATATCCCCAAAAAAACATCCATTGAAAAAAATCACATATATCATCTCCTATTATACATAATTTCATGACAATCAATCATTAAACATATCTTTTATAACTAGGAGTGATAGATACACAACACATACTATTAATATAATTTTGAATAATAAAATTGACCTTGCATTGTTCAATTAATAAAGATCATTAAGATAATCAACCACATGTACACAAAAAAGTATAGTATCATTGATAGAAAAAAGATATCATCTACGCCTCAGGATGATGACAATAATGGTCCTACTTTGAACATGTAGATCTATGCTGAGGGTTGGGCATCACATAATTATTGAATGAATAAAGTTATTTTGACAATTTAAGTGACCACACATCATCACTTAATTATGAATTCTTTGGATCAGAAATAGACACATCTCTATGTGTACACCAATGATTTATGGTGAGAGAATACTTATTTTCTTTCTTTCTTTTTTTTCAATTTATTCTCTTAAACAAAGTGTCAATTAGATGAAAAATAGGATTTGCATTACATGTTTGAGTTCCTCCTCCTCCTCCTCCTTCTTTCAATCACATACTCATTATAAACATTCTAGCATGCATGATGAAACCTTTTCATAATGCCAATATTTGTTATTGGATCTTCTTTTTGTGTTCTTTTACGAATTCTTAACATTTTGGATGTATTCTAGGTCTCTAACATTTTCCCCTGTTTTGTATAATCCATTTCAGAAACTTATTTCAAACTTTTGACATGGTAAAAATGTTGCATAGTGTCAATGCTTTCATTATGGTGTTCTACCTTCTCATTGTGACTGCAGATTTCATACCAATTTTCTCTATATTTTGATTCTTCTATAGTACAAGTGAAATGTATGTAAGAAAAGTAATTGTAAATTAAAATATAAATAAAACATTTTATTATTCAAAAAATTACAAAAGCTTTTTGATCAAATGATGAAAAATCAGATTAACTAGCTTAATAAGAATAAATTACAATTACTTCATAATAATAATAATAATAAAATCTTAGATAAAACTTACCATACTAAAACTACAAGAAAAAACCGTGCAAACAATTAGTAATGCAATTCTTTATTTAATAAAATTAAGGTAAAGTAATATAATGGAAGCAAGGCAAGCAATGCATTAGGATAAGAATAAGTAATTAGTGTCAATTAGAATATAGCACCAGTGGGCAATTGGAAAGGAACACCAACACCATCAATAATGGCAATAAATGAAGGAAACAAATCCGTATTGGAGATTCATACCGTCGAAAATGTCAATTTTCGACATGGTGGCAGTCACAAACACCTTGAATGGCAATGGCTTTCATACATGGCTGAAGTGGGGCAGCCACAAAGGACAGTAACACAATAAACAGCAGTACCAGTGTAACCAGTAACGTAATGGAAGCAAAGTAAGCAGAGCATTAGCAGAAGATTAAGTAATAATAACAACAGCAGTAGCGGGCCATTGGAAAGAAACACCAAGCCCATCAATAATGGCAATAAATGAAGGAAAATGAAAGATAATACAGTCGAAATGTCAAATTTTTCCATGGTGGCAGTCACAAACAAATCATAGTTTAATTACGTGGCCACCATTTTAATTGGAGACTGTACTATTGTTTACCTGCGCGGATGTCATCAAATCAATATCCTCTCTTCTATAAATTGGAAGGAAATCTTGGCAGAATTCATCAAGCTTGCATTAGGAATATTTGTTTAGAAAGAGGAGTGCAAGTGAAAGTGCAAGCATGAGCATGGAGAGGCTTTGTTTGCTTATTTTGGGCTGAGTGTAAACGTGGAAGGGTTGAAGCGTATTAGAGGGCGGGGCAGTGTGATTCACCTGCCCAACATACAAGAATACAGAAATGGCAGTATTTACAGCGATATTGCTGATTTCTTTACCACCACGGTGGTTGAAGAAGCTGAGAAGATATGGAACGTGGTCGTTTCACGAGTAACGGCTCTTGCAAAATGGGTGATGACTGAAGTGCAGAGTCTGTGGGAAAGTGCGGTCGATGCAGTCACAGACGTTGCCAATTTCATTTCATCGTTTCTCAAGAGGTTTTGGAACGATGTTCATGAGTTTGTGAGCAGAATCCAGCAAGTAGACGATAATGTGAAAAACCATGTTGCGGATGCGACAATGGAGGTTACTGATAAGCTGAGGAACATTGCCCTTTATAGGATCGAGTACGTTCTCAAACAAAATGGGTATGACGTTGACTCGATGTCAGAGGAGGAAATCAGAGCAAAGTGGAAGGAATACATGAAAGACCATCCCATGACTCCAGAAGAAGAGGGGAAGGCCAATGACATCCTCAATGGGAAATGATGATGTGCAGCACTTCTAGTAATTATGCTGAATAAGAGACATGAATGCGTCTCTCTGTCTGTGTTTGTTTGTTTTCATGTATCTTGTGTTGTTGTCATAACCACTCGTGTGTTGCCCAGTGCAGTACTCGTCCTTCCTGATATGATCAAATTGAGAAGTCTTGTATGCAGATTATGGGACTATGAATCAATCAAATGTACAGGAATGGGTATGTTACTATATAATAATAATAAAGAGTGGTCTGGTTTGAGTTTCATGTGGATATTTACATTGTATATGCGTCCAAGAAGAGAGGTGTAATAGTTTGGAAGAGTTGTTGAGAGGGATATGTGAATAGAAGTTTAATTTGCAGGCTGATCAAAAGGTCACGGAGGTTATTTATGTTAATTTTTATTGTGGATTCATACAGTTATTTTATTTGATGAAATTGAATTTAAATGAAATAAGAATATGATGTTAAGCTTTATATAGACTTTATGTAAGATTTGTGTAAGTGTGTGGACTTTTGTAGCATAAATTGTTTTTTTTTGATCGATGAAGGGCTGAAGCCGAGGTTTTTATATTAATATATATAAGCAAATAGTAAGCAAATATTAATAGTATGATAATCAGCAGTTTAAGCCCATTTCAGGCCCAATGTTTAGAGTCAAATGCTAGAAAACATAAGCAACAGGCATCGACAGACTGTCAATGAAAGATTACTACAATTAGGAGTGGGGATATTAAAGCTTAGTTGATTAATGCTATTAATGGCAGTATGATTCGGACATCTTCTGTCCTGGCGCCGTCACTCTTCGTAGCTCTATCAATTTGGAAAGTGATATCAAAAGGCTGTCCGCTAGAAGTGAACTCACAGATTTACTATATGCTTTCCCAGGTGTACTTTATATCCGTTTGATATGAAGAATCATTCCTCTCCATTCTGCTGCTAAATTTATCCTGTCAGAGCCCGCTAACCTTGTAGCATACTGCTTGAGCTTAAGCAATCAAAAACATCCCATTGATGCTCGTCATTCAATAAGAGACCCATCCTCTTGTCCTGGAACAAAAAATTCATTTAATGCTCAGAGCTTGCCAACACGCAATGGAGAAGGGCGCCCGTCTTGTCACCAAGGGAGCCATTCTGTCAACTTGCAAGTCGATATCCCATAAAATTTTGATGACAAGGCACAAACTCGTTGACATCGTTTATACATTTCAAATTTGCTCCTTTGGCTGCCAAGTCAGCCAGCTCATCAACCTCCGTGTTTCCTTCTCTAAAAATGTGGTTGATGGTTTTTGATTCGAATTTATCTAAAAGTTGTAAAATAACCTCTAAAACTGCCATTAACCGCCAGTTTGGAGTTGATCTAGCCATGATTGCATTGATGGTAATCAATGAATCTCCTTCAATTTTGAGTTTTGATATTCCTACCTCCCGCGCCAGGATCAGTCTGTTCAGTAATGCCTTGAATTTTGCCATATTGTTTGTGTCTATGGGTAGTGGAATAGCTTGTTTGGCAATCACACTCCCTGTTGAGGAGCGAATAATGCATCCTGCTCCTGAGGGCCCCGGGTTTCCCTTGCAAGCACCATCAAAATTCAATTTGTGCCATCCGCTTGTGGGAGTTTTCCAAACACAAACCTTTCTTAATTCCTAATTACTTCTTGGTCCTCTGCCTATGGTGGATGGAGTTCTCAGCCCAAACCAACTCTTTAACATTTGATCATCCCAACTAGTGTAGAATTTATGTTGTGCTAATTGGGACTGAATCCTAGAGTTCATAATTTCAACTATGGCTGCCTCCATTTTATTGATTAGTGATTCAAATTTCAAAGTTTTTTCTTGAAATAGTCTTCCATTTCTTTCTTTCCAGATTTCCCAGATGACAATTGATGGTGAGATCAACCAAAGATTACTGAATAAGTTGTCCCCTATAGATCTTGGCCATGATAACAGTAGCTGAAGAAGATTATCAGGAGGGGCTGAAGACCAACCAAGTTTTGAGAAGATCCAATACCAGCAGTCCTTAGCAAAGGGGCATGAAAGTAGTAGATGATTTGCATTCTCTTCACTATTAAGGCACATGGTGCATCGGGATGGTCCCTGATATCCTATCTTGGTAAACTTGTCTGTAGTTAAAATTCTATCTTGTGATGTAGTCCACATAAATATACCAGCTTTTGGGAGTCCCACCTTATTCCAACATAATTGTATTGGAATCTCTTCTATGTTAGGCCTACATGATTTGGCTATAAGGTCATATCCTTCTTTTACATTATATGATCCTGTTCTTGCCCCGTTCCAAATTATTTCATCTTTACCTTTCTTGAGGAGAAAGGACCGATCCTTGAGCAATGATTTGAGTTTCTCCACCTCCCTTACATCTAATTGTAACGTTGAGAGGTCTTTCCATTCCCATGAACCATATGTATCAGCCGAGGGTGAAGGAGTGATATAATCAGTGAGATGAGGTCCCCATGATGAACTACAAATATAGCTAATCTGATTTGGGCCTAACAGTGAATTGATGGATGGGTGACCACCCCAAGAGTCCACCCAAAACCTTTCTCTCGAGCCATCTTTGATATTCCATGAAATGTTATTGTTTATAATATTTCTAGACTTAGCTATGAAGTTCCAAATTCTCGATCCTTTGGGGAGCTCTTTGGTTTGTGTTATTCATAAAAGTTGTTATGGTTCCTTTCCATCTAGATATCTATGAACTAAGGGAAAGAGTTGCAACCCAAAACTTCCAAAAGAAGAAAGATCTAAAACTCATTCTCCTTCGTCAACCAAGGTCCAACTTGGGAATGGAAAACTATATAGTTTAGAGAACATCTATAAATATGTCATTCAAGTTCAGTTAGTAGGGAATTGCACCTACCCAATACGTTGCTACAAAACTAGAGACACCTAAACATAGGTGAATAACATATCCTCAAGAGCAGTAAATTAAACTCTAAAATGTATAGAAAAGTGCTCCTTTGAGCTTCAAAATAATACATAATGCTTAAAGATATATAAAGTAGTTAGAAGGATGAAGGTTGAAATATGAACCTTGTTAGTTGAATCTTGGTATTTCCATGTTATTGGTCCCAACTCTTGCATGCATTCTTTTCTATCCGCTCTAAAATACCTTATTTTCTTTGAACATTGTCTAGGATAAGTTGTTAGCCAAGGTATCATGTAAATCAATGGTATCAAGTATGAAATTTACTAAAATAATCTTCGGAACAACCATCCCCAATTATATTTCCATTTGTGGGAATATATTAGTTTTCTTGTCACCATCCTTAATTGGGTCATAATAGAAACTAAAAAATAAAATGTCCATCTACAACACAAACAAGGCATGTAAACAAAATAGATACCAAATGTTACAGCATAGACAATGCACGTGGACTTGTTTTTTGCATATCTAGATGAGGATAAAGAGAATAATGAGCTTGTTTCATATGAATTATAATTACTTGTCATCCTCTCTGCTACATTGATTTCGGAGTTACAGTTATTTTTATTTGTTGTAGTAATAGGTAGTTATAAAGTGTGACCTACTCTTTTTTGTTTACAATCTTTTTTATTCTTATTTCTTTTGTGAGATTTTTATAAGTGGGTTGTAAAAATAAAGTTTGTTTTTTGGATTATAATTTATTTGTGAAAGGTTAAAAAACTAGAATCTATTAGACTATTTAAGAGTTTGACAAAATTCTTCTATTTAATTATTTTATTGACAAAAAAATAAACTTCAAAAAAGTCAAGTACAAAAAATTCAAACAAAACAATAATGATGTAAATAAATGCAATAATACAAATACAAGAATTTATCAAAAATAGTGGAAATGGATCTTCAATCAATGAACAAGGAGCATAAAATTTACCAATCTTTCTAAAAAGTCTCTAAGCACAACTTCAAAGTCTAAGGAAACACACCCATCAGAGCACTCTTTCTCATAATAGTAGTGTTTACCATGAATTCTAAAATATTTTTTATAGCACATAATACATGTATAAAAAGCTCACTTTTTCTTCATCTTCCATGGAAAACCTAGATGCAAAGCTTATAAAGATAAGCCCTATAGAACATCAAAGATTTTAAAATACCCACATGCATGACTTTATCTACAACACAACCATAGTAATAGAGAATATAAAAGTAGAGTTATACTTATTTGAAGAATGAGTATGTTATCATAATCATGATGAGAGTCATACCAGATAGAACACAAAATTAAGAAATATAGATTATTTCTTAGATTTTCCATCACTTGCAATAATGATAGGATCAAAATAAGTATATAGAACATGTGGCATTGGCTATGGGTGACATGTTAATATAAATGTCTCTGCTCTGCCACCAAGTAGAATACAAAATAAAAAAATATAGATTATTTCTTAGATTTTCCATCACTTGCAATAATTGTAGGGTCAAAATAAGTGTATAAAACATGTGGCATTGGCTACGAGTGACAAGTTCCTATAAATGACTCTGCTCTTCCATGTGTAATGATGCCTCCCAAAAGGTACTCTTTCATTGAAATATATATTAGTTCTATTTAGATCTATATAATTTAAAAATATAAACATATACAATTTAGAGTCTTTAATATATCTTTTGTGTATGGCTAGAGTAGAAACCTTTGACGATGCAAATCAAACAAGGCACAATAAAATAATGTTGATCAAATGCCTATTCCAAATTACAACGGGACATGTGTCATGCATAGTTATCTCTGTCACATAAGGATTTTTAACCAAATTTGAAAAAGGTTTAGCATACTATGGTCACAGATAGTTTTTATATATAACATCCAAGCTCTATCCACAGTCACATAGATTAGATATGATAGTACTAAAAAATTGATAGGTAATTCTTGTATTTGATTTCTTATAATAAAGTTTCACGATTATATTGTTGTCCCTACCTATTATTTTATAAAAACCCACATTCGAGTCTCATAAATAGCTCTAGTTTTTATGTTACAAAAATCCTATGTCGGGGTGTAAAGAAAAGGACCAAAACTATAAAATATTATTGTCTATTTTATAGAACAATGTAGTCAGGAGTCATGCCATATTTATGGAAGGCACGTTAGTAGAGTTATAAGCATTAAAAAATATAGCCATATCATCATAATCATGGCATGAAAAGGGCATTTACATACATTGGGTGTCTTTATAAAACTATGATTAAACAGTGCAAGTGATTCTTATTTCTCTGTGGCGTAAGAAATGATATAATGATTTGGTTATCCACCATTTATTTTAGGAGACTTTTTCAAGTATGATTAAACAATTATAGAGAAAAGGTAACATCAGTTGTAGACTTTTCCATATTTTTTTATAGATTTGATTAAATAATTATACAAGACCAATTACACTATCTATTAAATTTACCTTTAGTACATTGTTCTACTGTTTGGGCACTATATGGACCCCTTTTATTTAGAATATTTTTAGGTTTTCTTTCTAAGACAACTAGTTTCCATAAAGTTATTAGATAAACTAGTTCTAAAACCATCTAAAAGAGAGTCCTTGGGTGTTAAATATTCTTTAGATCATGAATCACATCGTAAAATATCATATGCCCTGCGACAAAAAAATGTTTTTTCCTAAAACAATTTTTAAAATAGTATGATATACTAGTCAAATATCATATGTTCTATGCTCATAAAATATTATTTATCTTTAAAAAAAATTATATTTAAAACATTATATTGCATGAACAATCTAATATGGACTCTCCTCCAAGAATACTTCATTCCAAAGAGAGAATATTATAAAAATAAATAATTTATCTTAACTTACAAATTACAAGGTTTATACTATTTTTTTAGGAGTATTTGCTCAGGTCATATAACACATTTTCATCCATCACTACAATTCAATTCATTTCTATCTTAGCTTTGAGTTACACATTGAGATCTTTAAACTTTGTCATCTATTATTGCACAAAGTTTACAAAACAATCAACTTTACAATTTCTAGTAACTAGTTTAATACACCACATTAATTAAATGTACATCAATCCTATACAAGTACAAAATATAAGGTTTACAATTAGAATTCTCTAGCACATACACATGGCCCATTATAACAAACTAAATAAACATGCTTAATGTATATTTATGTGTATTTACATAATTCTTGTATTCTTAATTTTTCTTCCAATAAAGTCATTTATGTTCAAACATACAATACTATATAAAATATAAGGACATGAAATATATGAACCCTACATTAGAAATCCTCCAAAATAAGGAACACACACACACACACACACACAATTTAGGGCATGTGGATCTCATATTCTTAGGTCTTTAATTTATACAAATATAAAATACATAATATATTACCATTTAATTTTATGTTTTGATTACATAAAAATAGGTTTTGAAAGGACCCAAAACCTTTTACATAAGGATAATAGATAAAACATTTAAGCTCCAAGAGGACAAGTGCATCAGCACCAAAAAAAATAACACAACCGAGTCCTTAAACAAAAAGAACAGCCAAAAGACAAAGGATAGCAAAAAGGAAAGAAAGACATCAAGCTGTTGTCTAAACACATTTTATCAGTTCTGTAGCTTGATCAGCAAGAATCTACATGTTTGTAGTAGACAACTTCAAATCTTCCAAGTCGTTCTTGTTACCATCCTCCATCTTCTTGAACCTGGATCTCATACGCCTGCTAGGTCCCTGATCCTCTTTAGTCTCTATGATCTCTTGGTTCCCTTTCCCATTATCAAACTTGTCAACCAAGATCTTCACGTGCTCATTTGAAGCCTTGAGGACAACAAAGCTCTGTTTTGCAATATTCCCCACAGTCTTCTCCAGCTTGTCCACTCTCTTTTCCATAGTCTCAACTTTCCTAGTGATAATGTTTGAATAATGTCGAAATACATTAATTTTTTTTTTTTGGTTTTTATATATAATCTATCTCATTATCATTTATTTATTCAAAGATATATTTCAACTTTCTATTATCATTTATTTTTAAAAATTGAGTTTATACAAATTTTCACCAGGTATCTATTATTTTAGATTAAAATTAGAATCTATAATTTGATAATGTGACATCAAACTACTAATTCCACATAATATTAAAATAATAATTAAGAATTTGATTTCAAATTAAGTTTATTATTATATTTTATTACTAAAGTTTTAATTATGTAAATTAAGTTATATAATTTTTTATAAGATTAGACTTTGAATTATAATTAGTTAGAATAAGTGTAATTACTTTGAGCAAGGTTTTATTTTATAAAATACAATTAAAATTAAGTTAGAATTATAATTTTTTTATAGATAAAAGGTGAGAGACTTGTACTTTATGTTACTAAAAAATAGAGAGTAACAATATTACAAAATCTCCTCCGAGTGCACATGAGGTAGAAGATTGATTACTTCCCCATGAGATGAAAACAACAAATTAGTTTCTACTATATATTAGATACATTCATGAGGGTATAAAACAAAACCCAAAATACAACTACCAACCCAAACCTAAGAACAACATTTACAGACATAATCATCTTCTACATCTAATTTATTTGTACAAACTAGACATATACTTGAAGGTAGAGATCCAAACCAACAAAAGCCATTCTTTAGCCTAATATATACTTTCTACAATGATCTTCAAACAAGAGTTGAAAAAATTAGCCAACATCCACATAAAACCTCCACATTTTCAATAGGGAACTAATTTAAGAATATTCTTGAATTTAATGCCCATAAACAAGCCATGCTTACCTTCTATCAAAGAATTGGACTACATCATCTTGTTAGAGTACCTTACCACATAAGAAGAGAAAACACTATCTTCACCTAGACATTCGTGAGCTTTCACCTAAGTCTCTCCCCTGCAATGATTTTCCCTTGTCGACTTTGGCCTCTGAGGAAACTAAAATATCCCCTTCCTCCACAACTAAAATGTTCTTTAGATCATGAATCACATCGTCAATATCATATGCCTTGACACTAGAAAATATTATTTTCTTAATTTATTTTTTAAAACAGTATGATATGCTTGTCAAATATCAAATGCCCTATGCTCATAAAATATTATTTATCTTAAAACAATTTTAGATTTAAAAAATTATAAATTGTATGGACAATATAATATGGAATCTCCTCCAAGAGTACCCCATTCCAAAGAGACAATATTATAAAAACAAATGATTTATCTTCTCTTACAACATAAAAGGTTTATACTATTTTCTTTAGAGTATTTTATCCTCATATAATACATTTTCATCCATCACTACAATTCATTTCATTTCCATTTTAGCTTTGAATTACACATTGAGATCTTTAAACTTTGTCATATTCTATTGCACAAAGTTTACAAAATAATCAATCTTATAGTTTCTAGTAACTAGTTTATTACACCACATTAATTAAATGTACATCGATCCTATACAAGTACAAAATATAAGGTTTACAATTAGAAGTCCCAAGAAAATACACATGGCCCATGAGAAAAAATTGAATATACATGTTTAATGTATATTAAAGTTGTTTTGGGGTGAAATGGATACTAATGAATCTAACAATATAAACTATGTGAGATGAGTTCATTAATTAACCATTCCAATAATAACACTCAAAATACAAGAGAAAGAGGGGCTTCCAAACATAACTCTCAATACGACCCAAGTTAGATTAGAAAAACCCAAGAAGATGAAGGGATGCCAGTGCTAAACCTGAATTATATCAAGGAAGTACACAAGGAAGTCCTCTTTCATGCAATGTAGGATTTGATTAAAGATGTGTAAATGCAAATGTGAAATTGAACTAATTGATTTAATGAGAAAAGTAAGATAGATCTAGATGTTAAGTGTATCTAATAAGCCCAATTAAGATATGAAAAAAGGTCTAGCCTAAGAAATGAAATGAATGATAGAATACTCACCTTGAAATGTGTAGAGGAATATGTCTTTTTTCTCTGAAAACTACAGATATGAACCCGTGACAGAAATTTCAAAGTTGTGGATTTGTGATCACGATAGGAAACCTAGAAAATGTTGTTTCTCTCAAACCTCTAGGAATAGGTCGACCTGGTGCAACATGTTCTGGACACTTTTCAAAAAATTCACCATGTTCTTGGGAGACTATAGCAAAGTTGACCTAAATTATTTGGGAATGTCTCGACAAGTAGTTTCCATATATGTGGTTGTAATTCTGACATCCTTCTCCTTCACACATAAGTGGAGAGAAGAAGAGTGAGGATGATAGGGTGTAAGAGGTAAGTGTAGAGTGATAGTAGGCAAGTTAGAATGGGAAGATGAGAGAGAGTTAGAAGATGGAAGAGCTAAGTGAAATTAAATCTCCGGACCATGTTAGTAATTTAATTAAATAAAAAAAATTTATTTGATTAGGAAATGTGATGAAAAGGGAAAAATTAACAAAAATATTTATTCATCATTAGAAGAAGGGTTTGCAAATGAATATTGAATAATTGAAATAATTATTTAATCTAAGATGAAGAATTAGGGTAATTAGACAATATAAAGAGATCAATTAAATAATCAAATGATTTTTTTTTCTAGATAATGCATTGTAGTGCTAGATATATTTAATATTAGAAAACTACAATGAGACATCTCTACCAATCTATACTTTGGTAGATAAAATATTAGCCACTAACCCATACTTAAAACTATTGAAATCCATTAGTAACTAGCTTTTTATCTATATAGAGAAGGAATTTCTCACATTAAATTCTTCCTATCCATCATAATTACATCTGATGCCATGAGGGCCACCATTACAATAAAAACCCACATTTGTATGCTCATTAATAGACTAAAGACGTAGTAACAACCACATTGAAACATTAAGAACCAAGGAAGCCAACATAAGGAATTGTTATCAACAACTAAAAGAAAATTTTTTCCTATTCATATATCCACAACCCTTCATAGAATGAATGCCAAGGGAAATTCCACCCAAATTTCAAAACATCAAAATTCTAGACTTTTACCTTAATTACCTTCACAAAAGGTATATGAGCTCATCATGTTTGCAAAGTTCTTCAACCATATGTGTTTCTTAATGCCTACAGATCTTTGTAATAATTCCTTTCCAACCCCAAACCATCTCTTATGGTGTTTCAAACCCTTGAGAATCCATCCCAAGTATGAAGGGTTGCCTAACTACTTTGGCCTCCGGTTCAAAGAGCTTTGGGATATCATTAGGCTTGGGTATGTCAACCTCAAGTTAAAAGAGCACCACTAAATTCATTTTTTCAACCAATACCTCATCCTTGAATACCAAAGGAAGTAGAAACAACACCTAAAGTCTATCCTCCTTGATCCAACAACAAATAAAGGAAATGAGAATATATATCAATATTTCCCCTATACCAATTGGAAGAGGTTAGAAAATCAGTGCTGAGAAGCATCTTTATGGATTCCATGGTTAGGATGGTGGGTTCATTACATATTTCATGTGGCCTATGATACAAAATATGGCCTAGATGAGACATTTGTCTTTTAATTCTCAACCTAATGGGTGCATCCATCTTTCTTCCAATATGTGAATTTTTTTCTAGTATGTGATTTTTGTTTGGAGAGGGCTCTATTTATAGCAATAGAGAACTTTGTGGCTAGATCCAACATTCTTGAAAAGAAGAGTCCTGATTGAAACATCATTTCTAGGCCTATTTGATAGCCATGCCATCTTGAAGAAGAACTAATTTGATGTTGTCTGTATATTTCACCTCAAGTTCAATCTCCAAATATCCACATCAAGGAAAATATACTATGTCTCTAAAAAATATAACACATTAAGGAAGATGTATATATACAAGTCTATATGTGAAGCTTTTGTAAGTAAGTGGTCAACTAGAAAATAATCAAAGAATAGAATAATTTCATACTTAGCTAGTCTATCACCAATTAAAATTATATAATTTAATATGTCTTAGTTGAATGATCTTAGTCTAGAAGATAAGTTTTATTGTGACAAAGAATCATAAGGTAATCATTATTTTAATATTGATTATCTTTTATGATATAAAATTATTTTCTTGTATATCCACCACTTTCTAAATCTGTCTATCTAAGCTCATCATAGATTTGGTAAAATATAAACTTTTGTTTGATTAAATTTATTCTTTAATGTTAATTTATAGTATGTAGAAGGGGTAATCCATAAAACTTATCAATTCCATTTACCTAGATTCGATTTAATATTAACATAAAAAATATTCATATTACCACAAATTTATGCTAGATAGAGTTTGGCATTATGTAGATCAAATCTTTATCTAGAAGAAGGATATCCATTCATGAATCTTACTTAAAAAAGAGGTTGGTCCCTATTAATAATCTCCCAACTAAAATGACAAGTAATGGTGATTCTATATGATGAAATTTCATATGTGCAAACCAAATGGGAGATTCATTTAGAAAAAATCTTTGTCTCTCCCTAGTATCAACATATTTTCTTTACATAATTGTACACCATTTTGCTTTAGGATGTGAGAACATTCTCCATATAATATGACACCCAAATAAATATCTTGATAAATGATTTTTATTAAATCAATACCAACACTTTTTTTTAAATGTAAGTCCCAAATAAGAAATGATATCTGTTGATTTTTCATAAATCTCTTACATAAATGAATCTCATATTTTTATTTATTGAATGGTAGTGTTGAAAGAAATTCACAATTAATGCTAATAAATTACTTTAACAAGAATAGTTCGTTATTTAGCTAAAGCTATGTTAAAATATTTTATTGGTTATAAGAGAACAAATTTTTGCAATACATAAACTTACCAACTCTCGAAAAGAAATGGATACCTATGAACTTGGAAAATAATAATATTATACCTCAAAATTTTGGAAATACAAATTTCAACATGAATATGGGTATTCAAAATGAATATATGAGATTTATCACCACTTATATGGCTTGATCAAATGATAAAAAAATTTAAGAGGGCATTTTGGATAGACTTAGTTTAGTTAATAGATAACATGCCCAATAAAAAAAACCATATTATACAAATTTTGTAGTGGATGATAGGTTTCACATTACATATAATTTGTATTCATTTCTGATTATTCTCCCCTTGGCTAAAATGAATTTCCCTAATGCTTTAGCCTTTAGGATGAATAGAAAAGACATTGGATGTCCCTATCTAAGGACTTGTGAAGATTGAAACCTATAGTATTTCTATTAAAAAGGATAGAGAATCTTGCACTAAAGATGCACAAGTTCCATTTATACCTCCTATTAGTGCTAAATTCATCTCAAATTTATATTTAGAAGTGTCATATATAATTAAACATGACAAAACAAATCTAGAGCTGAGCCAAAAAAATAAACCAAAATAAGGAAATAGTGTAAACCAAGGTTAGAATGAAAATTTCATGAAGCATTGGATTCCTTGTAAAATTTGGATGTTTAATGGGAAAATGCCACTATGAGACATGATTTCCTTCTAAGAACACATTTAATTTAAGTATGATTTTAATAGTCTTGGGTCTAGCACGTAAGGTTCCTCCTATGCCTAGGCACTTATTTATAATCATCCCATGATTTTAGTAATGGATATTATATTTTTTATTTGGTTTGATTAGTTTTTTTTGAAGAACAAAAGGAAACTAAGGTATTGATTAGATTATAAGAGCATGAATTTTTTTTAAGGTTCTCATTAAGTAGGCAACATAGAATGATTAATTGTTAGATTTTGCATCAGTACTGGATCTGGTGTCAGATTCTTCTTTGTTGGGACAGGGGATTCCTTTCCTGGGTAGGGGTGTCATGGGTACCCCCTCGAAGGAAGCATCAAATAAGGCTTTGCCTGTGTGTGAAGTTATGTTAGGAGAAGGGCCCAGCCCGACTTCTAAGGTGTTGAACGTTGAGGTTATTCCTTCAAAGGACCCACTAGTGGGGTCAAAAGGCATCTCAGAAGATGGTGATGTGAAAGTCAACCCTCATAGTCCAAAAAAGTGGTCAGATCTTGTGGGAGCAAGAAAGGAGGCAGAAACTTCACCCTCTGAAGAACCGGTAAAGGCATTTCTTCAGGAAGGAGAAGTTGCTATTTTTGTTCCAGACACTATGGTGGATCAATCTATTTTGGCCATGGAATTCACACTGGTCGGTAAGTTTCTAGGCCTACGACCTAATATTGAGGTGGTTAGAACTTTTGTTAAAAAAAAGGGCATTGAAAGGTCATGTGGACATCGCGGCCCTTCCTAAAGGATTTCTTTCTTTTTCCTTCTCTAATAAGGAAGATCAGGACTATGTTTTGTGTGGGGCTCCCTAGATGTTTGGAAGAACGATTGTTGCCTTTCGCAAGTGGACTCCTAACTAGAACTACTTTGATAATTTTTTTATGGCAACTCTAGTTTGGGTTAGGTTTCCTAGGTTGCCTCTAGAATATTGGAATGAGGGGGTCTTCAAAGGCTTAGCTTCTTCTTTTGGAGGAGAAATCATTTCAGTCGATCCTATGATGACAACCAAGTCCAAACTTGTCTTTGCTAGGATCTGTGTTAATATTGGTCAGTTTGAGAATCTTCCTTCGGTTATCAACATTAATTCTAAACTGGGTCAGTGTAAATAGGAGGTGACCTTTGAATTGCTTCCGTTTGCCTGCTTTGTCTGTCACAAAATGGGCCACTAGGTGAAACATTGCCCAAATAAAATTCCTAAGGTTTCTTCATCAGTTGATTCAGAACCTAAAAAAACTACTAGACAAGTCTGGAAGGAGGTCAAAGGTGACAATAGTAGTAACAATGAAGCTTCGACAGAGAAAGTGGATTCTAATGCTACACCGATTTTGGAGGAGGGTGAAATAGCTGTACCTATATCACATGTGTTGGATTTGGTCACTATTTCCAACAAGGAGGCTAAATCAAATGAGAAATCTAGAAGATCCCTTCTTCTTCTGATACCCCTGAGAAATTAGTGGGTGTGGGTCTTTCTAATGAGGACTTGGTCCCAATGGTGGTGCTGGTTCCTATTCTAGAAGAGGTGTCTAATATTGGACCCTTAGAGGACAAATCTTTTGTTGAAGATCTAAAAATTGATGAAGATGACTCATCCTCTATTCCTGATACCCTTTCGGGTTGCAGTGATGAAGATCTTGTTGCTAGAGAAGAACCCATTAATGAGAATGGAATCTGGACTGTTAAAAAAGGGAAGAAGAAGAAAAAGAAAGAGAAGAAAATGGAACCTGCTACTCTAGGATCCAAGGGAGTTACCACTAGAAGTAAAGCAGATGGAGGATCCAAGCTAAAAGTGGATGTTGGATCTCACAAAAAGTCCCAAGGAAGATATACCAAGAAAGAAATTAGAGAGAGGGAAAGCAAAAAGGACATTGCGGGTGGTAAGCAACTTACTATTCAGGGAGTTTGTACTCTAGTTAAGAAATGAAGCTCATTTCATGGAATATAAGAGGGTTGAATGCCCCTCATAAAAAAGACATTCTTAGGAATCTGGTAAGAGATCACAAACCTGATATCTTTTTTGTTCAAGAAACTAAGATGGGTAAAGAGAAGGTGGAAAAAATTAGAATCTTTAAAAATAATGGGGTTCTTGGCTTTAGCTCAGAAGGGGCCTTGGGAGGGGTTGCTGTTTTCTGGAATCAGAATCATGTTAGGGGTTCTATAGTTTTAGAAGATCTGAATTTCCTTAGTATTAACTTTGTTCATCTTAAGTTGGATTTTAAATGGGTTGCTACCACTATTTATGCCCCCAATACCAAAGTTGGTAGATCTCATTTTTGGAGGAAAATTGATAATCATAGAAAAGCTTTCCAGGAGCTTCCTTAGCTGATCATTGGGGACTTCAACTACCCATTAAAAGACAATGAGAAGTTTGGTGGAGCAAGTAATCAGAGCCTTTTGGATGGGAGAATTGAGTTTATGGAATTTATTAATAAACAAGCTCTTTTTGATATGGAGCTTCAGGGTGTTAATTTTACTTGGTCAAATAGAAGGGTTGGCCAAGACCTCATTCAAGTCAAATTCAATCGTGCTTTGATCACTGGTTGTTGGTTAAATTTTTTTGGGTGTATGATGTCTTCTCTTTCAAAGATTGGATCCGATCACTTCCCTATTTGCTTCAATGTAGACCCGATTACTGTGAAGGGTCGTCCGCCCTTCAGGTTTGAAAAGATGTGGGTGGACCATCCAGAGATTGAGCAGAATATCAAAGATTGGTGGAATGTTAATATTCAAGGTAATACCATGTTTAGAGTGGTTAAGAAACTTCTCAGTGTGAAACAACATGTGAAGCTATGGAGCAAAACTATTTTTGGTGATATTTTCAAATCCAAAAGTTAGCTTAAAAATGATCTTGATATAATTCAAAATACTATACAACAGTCTAGGTTGACGGTGGAGTAGAGGGACAAGGAGGAATGCATTGTTGCTAAAACTCATAACATTATTTCCAAGGAAGAAGATAACTAGAGGGAAAGATCTAGGTCTATTTGGCTCAAAGTTGGAGATAAGAATACTAGATTGTTTCATTTATCTGCTTCTAAACATGGAGCTTCTAATAGAATATCCAAACTCAAAGTGGAGGAAGGGGAAATTTCAAATGATAAAGATATTTCTGAGGCTATGATTAATTTTTTCTCTTCCTTGCTTTCCAAAGATCGTGATCTTTATTTGGTGAATCAAAATATCCTTCTCGATAACATTCCTTCCATTGTCAATGATTCTACTAATCGTACTCTTATAGCCATCCCTTCTCAAGATGAAATCAAGGTGGCGGTCTTTTCTTTTGAAGGTGATAAATCCCCTGGTCCAGATGGGTTCCCTATGTTCTTCTTTCAAAAATTTTGGCATATTATTGAAGTGGACATCAGCAATGCTATTAAAGAATTCTTTGGAGCCAAATCTCTATCAAAGAGATAAATGAGACCTTTCTTGCTCTGATTCCTAAGAAGCCTGGAGCTGATTCGGTGGACTCCTTTAGACCAATTAGCCTTTGCAATTCTGTGTACAAAATTCTCTCTAAAGTTCTAACTTCTTGTTTTCTGGCTATTCTCCCTCAGATTATTTCTCCACAACAAAGTGGCTTTGTGCCTGGTAGGAAGATTCTTGATTTGATTATGAAGGTTCATGAGGTTATCCACTCTACCCAGGTCTCTCTTAATTCTAGTTTCCTTCGTAAACTGGATCTTTCAAAGGCTTATGATAGGGTGGATTGGGATTTGTTGATCAAGGTTTTGAGATCTTTTGGATTTGGTGATAAATTCCTTAAATTGATTTATCAGCTTATCAGTACTTCTACTATTGCTATTTTGATCAATGGATCACCTACAAGGTTTTTCAAACCTTCCAGGGGATTAAGGCAAGGAGATCCTCTTTCTCCTATCCTTTTCTCTATTTTGGCTGAATGTTTGGGGTACTTTTTTTAGAAGATTGCTTCCAATGGATCTTTTAAAGGCCTCTCCCCTTCTTTGACTTCCAGTCCCTATTCGCATGAACAGTTTGTGGATGATACTATCATTATGGGTTTCTCTTCTATCCAGGAAGCCAAAATTATTAAAATGGCTCTTACTACCTATTCTCTTGGTTCAGGTCAATCCATTAATTGGGAGAAGAGTTCTTTATTTTTTATTAACACCCCTGAGGATAGGCATCATAGAATTGCGAGAATCATAGGCTGTAGAATTGAGTCTCTTCCTGCTACCTATCTGGGTCTTCCTCTCGGTCTTAAACCTCTAGACTCTTTCTGGGCTGGTATTGTGGATAGATTTAATAGGAAGCTGGCTGGTTGGAAAGGAGCCATCCTGAGTCAAGCTAGCAAACTTCAGCTCTTACAGGTTTCTTTGCATCGCCTCCCTGTCTATGCTCTCAGTCTTTTTAATATTCCTGGTAAATATGTTGATATCATTGAAAAAATCCAGAGAAATTTTTTGTGGTTGGGAGTGGAAGAAAAAAAGAGATTAGCTTTAGTTTCTTGGGACAGGGTCTACACTCCTAAAAAGTTGGGGGGGGGGGGGTTGGGAATTCGCCCTCTAAGAGTCACTAACATGGCACTGCTGGACAAACAAATTTGGAGAATTTTTGGGGAAAAAAGAGAATGGAATGATATCATCCATAGAAAATATCTCTTCTCTTTTTCCCATAATTTAGAATTTTGGGAAACTGATTTGAAAGTGCAAGGTTCTTTTATTTGGAATAGTATTAAGAATACTAAGGATGTGGCTTTTAAAGGGGCCAAGTGGTTTTTAGTAAATGGCAAAAAAATTTGATTTTGGGAGGATTGCTGGATTAAAGACTATCCCCTAAGATCTATCATGGCTCTTCAACCCTTCATCAACCAGTGTATTTAGAGATATGGAGCTATGGTCAGGGACTACTAGAGGAATGGTTCATGGATTGATCTCTCCATTGTAAATGAAATGTTAAAACCTCTTATGCTAGATCTTATGATCTGGAAGGTTAAGAATTCTAGAGAAGACAAGCTCCTTTAGGGAATCCTTCCTTCTAGAATCTTCATGGTCACTTCTTGTTCTGAGCTCTTATTGAAACAATTGAATCCTCTCCCCTTTTGGGCTCAGGTGTGGGACAAATCTTTAATTCCTAAAATTAACATCTTTTTCTGGTTGGTTTTGCAGGATAAAATCCTCACTATTGACAATCTCCAGAAATGGGGAATGATGTTGAGTAATAGATGCTTCTTATGTAAAAAAGCTGAGGAAATGATTTTTCATCTTGCCATTGATTGTAGTTATGCTTGGGAGGTTTGGAACCTATTATTACAATGCTGGGAGATTAAGTGGTTTTTTCCCAATAACATGGAAAGTTTTTGTAATCAGTGGAGAAAAGCGGAGACCCCCATTGATCAACATCTGTGGAATATCATTCCACCCCATGTGATGTGGAGATTATGGAGAGATCGCAATGGCAGAGTCTTCATGAATATTGATCTTCCACCTAAGGTGATAGTTGAGAAGATAAAGAGAAGCATTAAGGAAAACTTCAAAATGTCATTTGGAAGGATGCTGGATTTCAATGCTAGTGACATGGATGTGGGGATAACAAATAAAAACCCTAATCCAAGGGAGAATTCCATCCAGATTTCTCCTCCACCTAGATGGATAAAAATAAATTTTGATGGCACCACTAAGGGCAACTTGGGCCCAGCTGGCTATGGGGGTCTCATCTGTGATGACATGGCTAATTTTCTGGCTGCGGTGGCAATGCCTATTGGGGTGCAAAACAACCACATGGTGGAGGCTATGGCCCTTCTTCAGATGCTCAAAATCATCAAGGATAATATGGCCCAGAATGTTTGGATCGAGGGTGATTCACTGAATATTTTAAAATGCATGAGTGACAAGACTAAGCCATCATGGACCATTAAGGAGATTATTGAGGAGGCCAGGGTCATTATTAATTCCTTTAAACAAGTCATTATATCTCACGTTTACCAGGAAGTGAATTGTACCGCTGATGAGTTGGCCAATTTTGTGATTAAATCCAAGGATATCATGATTTGGCATGATTATGAAAATCTATCCGTCGATATGAAAGCTAAGTTGGCCTTTGACAGGTCCCAAAGAAAAAGGGTGGATTGGGTGTATCTTGAGAAGTTATGATGATTAGACACATTTCAGAGAACAGATGAAAATGATTGCGAAAAGTGGTGTCTTTCCCAAGAATACTAATTGTAAACATGAGTTAACCCTTGTTAACTTCAAAGTTGCCTATTATCGTAACATTTGATATTTCTCTACAATTACTACTATCTTTGTTAGCTGTGAAATCATGGGAGGTGGGCTAAACCGCAAAGAGTTGAAGGACTGTGCTAAATGGAAAAAAATGCTGAAAGCTTGGGATTTTCTCACTAAGGGGGGTCTTACTACCTACATGGAAATATTGCATGGGGTGAAAGACAATGCTACCAAATTATTTGTTGATTCCTGGAAAGATGAGGCCATCACTATAATGGGCATCACTGTGAACATCACAGAGGATTTCATTGCTGAGGTGTCTGAGCTTAGCACAAAGGGCATCAAATTTTACTGTGATAGCAAGGTTTCACGAAAGGCCATTCGACACTTTCCCAAGAGTAAGGAGAAGAAAAAAAGCCTAGTTAAAGAGTCTAGAGGGTGCTATGATGTGGCTTCATTCAAAGAAATTTGGATGAAGGTTATGATGGTGATTATGGAGTATGTCACCCTGGACGGTAGGTTCAAATGGGCCCATTCCTACCACTTTGTTTTGCTCTATCATTTTTGGCATAAAATTATGGTGTCCCTGCCTTTCTATATTCTTCAGTCCCTCTGTTTAAGTATTTCCCAACATAAGAAGAAGGAGAAGAAACCCATTCTTCATGAAGGGTTGATTCTCTTAATTGTTGAACACATAAAGAAGATTGCCAGTGTGAACCCTGTCATTACCCTGTCTAAATCTAGTTTGGGTAAAAAAATAATTAGGGATGTAGTTGTAAAAGAGGAGAGTTCCACCGGTAAAAAATTAAGGAAGGATAAGGAGGTTTCCATGGATACGGATACCTCAGTTGATAGTGTGGAAGGCTATGATGATATGGCCGATTCTACTGAGGAAGACAGTTACTCTTCTTCCTTGGTCTCAAATTTGGCTTCAGAGGAGAATGACAACACTAATGAAGAGGTTATGAGTACTATGGACAAGGGTAAAACCTCTAGTATCAAGAGTAACAAAGAGGATAATAAGTACGAGGAGGATGTGGGTGGTCAGAAGGTGCCGATTCTAGTTGATTATGATAGCTTTGAAGACCATGATGTGCCCATATCCCTAAAACTTGAAGTGGTTATGGATGTTGGGTTGGATACTCAGAAGGATGCGACTGAGGTGGAGAATACTTCCCCTACCATGGAGATGACTTTACCAAGGACAGAGAAAGACAATGCTCCTAGAAGTTCTCAGAACATTCCTTTCATCAAAACGGTGGACATGCAGGAAAGGAATGTTCAATTATCGAGGGAAGATATGGACGATAAGATCGATCCCCCCTTTGGGGTTCTCCAAATGGCCAAAGATGCTTCCATGTATTCCTTCCGTTTAATGAAATGGGTGTTCCAAGAGATTAAGAATTTAAACCTTAAGCACCGCTCCATTTTTGCTAAGGTGGATTATCTGCAGAATATGATGGAGTCTAGCCCGAAAACTATGGTGGACAAGGTTACCAATGATGAGGATAAAAAAGTGCAAGAAATTCAAGCTAGAATGGAAAGTATGGAGAATGCAATGAAAAAACAAATGCAAGACTACAACAAATTTATGGGTTTGGCCATGGATTATTTTATGACCATTAAGGCTAAGCTGGATGCTAGCTCCCCTAGTAAAAAAATCAGAGGAAGTCACTAAGGACTTGGAAGAGGAAGGCCCAGGAAAATGCACTAGATCGGTGAGAAGGAAGAAAATTCAAGAAAGGATCCAGGAACTCTCGGAGTTCAATGCAGTGATAAAGAAGATATTTGAAGTGAAGAAGGAAGCCGATGAGGCTTGCAAGGAGTTTGTCTAGGGCTCTGGTTCCTGGTATTGGTGGTCTATTTTTTGTTGGTCTTTGGCTTTTGGTTTTTTTTGGTTGTTTTGTTGGTTATGGTTTTAGCGGACTAGTCCCCAATCCTATCTCTTTTTAGTGTGCCTTAATGTCAAACTTTTATTCTAGCTTGTAAGGGGTTTCGGGTCCCCGTTAAAACCTATTTTTTTCTGCAATCAAAAACATAGAATGATTAATTTCACATTTGAATCAGTACATGTTTATGCATATATATTTATATATGCGCATTTGAATTAAATTGTTCTTTTGAAAATAAATTATATTGTTCCTACTTTAAAACCATCTACATTCAATATTTGATATTTAAATATTATATCGAATCTTATTGAAAAATTATGATCTAAAATTTAAAACAGATCTTCCAAAAACAATTCTAAAATCACTTAAAAAAAAATTATATCTAAGTTTAAACTTTTTGTTTAAAAAAAAAATCTTAATTTGAATGTTACTATCCTTCTAAGCTATCAATTCTTGAGTTCGATACTATACAAAACTCCATTAGCATTTTGATATTTCAAACAAAATCTCTAATCAAGATAATAAATTATTCTAGAACTAAAATCTGAGGAAAATGGTAATTGATGCCTAAGCAAACTCTTTAGATCCAAATGTTGGTTTGGGTGCTCTACAAAGCCATTCGTCATCATCAAAATAATAGGTTTGTTAGTTTTTTAGCAAGAAAACTTTTCATTTGCCCTTATTAATTAATATTTGTTTTCTCGAGAATGCTTGGGTTAATAAATATTTATTTAATTGGTAGTTGTTGACAACCAATTCAGTTTTGGTTGTTGAGTGCCTTTTTATCTCAGCCGTTAATTGAGATAATCTTGGCCATTGATTTTTCAGCAAGAGTAGTATAAAAGGGGGGCTAGGGGGAATTTGAAAAACATCAAGTGGTGAAGAAATCATTTGCAGTGAAAGCAAATGTATTTGTAGTGATAGCAAATATTCTTGCAGTGGGAGAAAGGGCGCAGTGATAGTGCTGGGATAGCAGTGGGGGATATTAGCGGGAGATATTAGGAGTATATTGGAGTTCTGCCAGAAAGAGGCAAGGAATCTTTTGTAACTCTTATATTGCTGAAGATTAATATATTTTCCATCTGTAGAACTGGTTTTCCCTTGGGGGTTTTTCCAAGGACAATTTTGTCCGAAAATATTGTGTTATCGTGTTCAAATTTATTTCCGCATTTATTTTTGTGAAGTTGCAATTGTGTTGTTATTCAATATTTGGCTGTGAATTAGTTTTTGATAGTTAAATAATCTTTCAAGATAAGAGATTAACAATCAGTGATTACAATAGTTAATTTTCACAAGATTGATGTCAATATTCCACCAACCTAAGAATCTTTATATATGAATTGTGAAGATAGGAAGCTTAATTCTAGGGAACTTGGTTGCCAATCAATTGTAAGTGTAGTAGTTCCAATTTAAACCTTGAATTTGAGGCTACCATTTCAAATGTGTAATCTTCTCCAACCCCAAATACATGAATGACAAATCAAGGTCATATTTCATTAATCAGAACAAACAAAACCTTGAATGGCGATGGCTTTCATATGAAGTGGGGGAATCCACGATGAACAGAAACACTGTAACAATGTGATTCTTTTGGGAGATTTAAACGACATCCCACATAAGCATGTAATTCTTTCTTTAATCGCATTACCATAAGTGGAAGCAAAGTAAGTAGAGCATTAACATAAGAATAAGTAATTGGAATAGCACCAGCGGACCCTAACACAAATACCATCAATAATTGAAATAAATGAAGTTAAAAATCTATCTTGGAGAATTATACAGTCGAAAATATCTATTTTCTCCATGGTGGCAGTCAGAAACAAATCATAGTTTACTTACGTGTGTCATTTTTAATCAATAAGAAAAAATAAACACCTTGAATGGCGATGGCTTTCATACATGGCTGAAGTGGGGCACCCACAAAGGACAGTAACGCAATAAACAGGAGTACCAGTGTAACCAGTAACGTAATGGAAGCAAAGTAAGCAGAGCAGTAGCAGAAGATTAAGTAATAATAGTAAGCAGAGCATTAGCACTAGCGGGTCATTGGAAAGAAACACAAGCACATCAATAATGGCAATGTCAAATTTTTGCATGGTGGTAGTCACAAACAAATCATAGCTTAATTACGTGTCCACCATTTTAAGTGGAGACTGTACTATTGTTACCTGCGCGGATGTCAGCAAATCAATATCCTTTCTTCTATAAATCGGAAGGAAATCTTGGCAGAATTCATCAAGCTTGCAATTTGCTTATCATTAGCAGAAGATTAAGTAATAAAGGAAGGGCACTAGCAAACGTAATGGAAAGCAAAGTAAGCAGAGCATTAGCAGAAGATTAAGTAATAATAAGAAGAGCACTAGCGGGCCATAGGAAAGAAACACCAAGCCCATCAATAATGGCAATAAATGAAGGAAAATGAAAAATAATACAGTCGAAATGTAAAATTTTTTCATGGTGGCAGTCATAAACAAATCATAATTTAATTACGTGGCCACCATTTTAATTGGAGACTGTAATATTGGTTACCTGCTCGCATGTCAGCAAATGAATATCCTCTCTTCTATAAATTGGAAGGAAATCTTGGCAGAATTCATCAAGCTTGCATTAGGAATATTTGTTTAGAAAGAGGAGTGCAAGTGAAAGTGCAAGCATGAGCATGGAGATCGAGCATGGAGAGGCTTTGTTTGCTTATTTTGGGCTGAGTGTAAACGTGGAAGGGTTGAAGCGTATAAGAGGGCGGGGCAGTGTGATTCACCTGCCCAACATACAAGCATACAGAAATGGCAGTATTTACAGCGATATTGCTGATTTCTTTACCACCACGGTGGTTGAAGAAGCTGAGAGGATATGGAACGTGGTCGTTTCAGGAGTAACGGCTCTTGCAAAATGGGTGATGAATGAAGTGTAGAGTCTGTGGGAAAGTGCGGTCGATGCAGTCACAGACGTTGCCAATTTCATTTCATCGTTTCTCAAGAGGTTTTGGAACGATGTTCATGAATTTGTGAGCAGAATCCAGCAAGTAGACGATAATGTGAAAAACCATGTTGCGGATGCGACAATGGAGGTTACTGATAAGCTGAGGAAAATTGCCCTTGATAGGATCAAGTACGTTCTCAAACAAAATGGGTATGACGTTGATTCGATGTCAGAGGAGGAAATCAGAGCAAAGTGGAAGGAATACATGAAAGACCATCCCATGACTCCAGAAGAAGAGGGGAAGGCCAATGACATCCTCAATGGAAAATGATGATTATGTGCAGCACTTCTAGTAATTATGCTAAATAAGAGACATGAATGCGTCTCTCTGTCTGTGTTTGTTTGCGTATCTTGTGTTGTTGTCATAACCACTCGTGTGTTGCCCAGTGCAGTACTCGTCCTTCCTGATATGATCGAATTGAGAAGCCTTGTATGCACCAATCAATTGTACAGGAATGGGTATGTTACTATATAATAATAATAATAAAGAGTGGTCTGGTTTGAGTTTCGTGATGTGGATATTTACATTGTATATGCATTTTCTTTTACCTTTTGACACCAATGGAAATGGTTTTACTAGTAGTCCTGGATAAAAATGTGGATGTGCTGAATAAAACTATTAAATTAGTAAAGGTTTAACATTAATTTATTAAAAAAATTTATTTATCAAATAGATATATATATATTTTATGATAATTTTTTTATCGGTTTGTTTGGACAATCATTTGATAGAGTTTTCTTAAACATTAAATCTTTGAAATTAGATTTTTCATTAAAATATTTTATATAATTTTTATAATATCTTTATAGTAAATGATATTTGTAAAATAAATTATTGAAATAAAATAGAAAATATCAAAATCTTGATATGGAGAGAAATTTAGAATGGAATATTGGTTCACATTGGACAAGTAATTATGGGTCATAGCTCGAGAAAGGAAATGGCTTTTAGAAAAGAAATATTTTGTTTTGCCATTAGTACGATGATGGTTGAAACATAACATCAAAGTTTCCTCAAGATTATCAAATTTTATGGAATTTTTTTTGATGTGAAGATCGCAACAAAGATAGAATGTCTAGGAATTGTTTGAAATTAATTTGATAATGTTAAAATTTGCTCGAGTCCAAACTAATGCAAATATTTTCTACTACAAAATTCCTCGCACTTACACAAACTCTCAGATAAAGTTTATATAAAGCTTAACATCATATTCTTATTTCATTTAAATTCAATTTCATCAAATAAAATAATTGTATGAATCCACAATAAAAATTTACATAAATGACCTCTGTGACCTTGCGTTCAACCTGCAAATTAGACTTCTATTCACATATCCCTTTTTGACATTTTTAATAACCTCCTATTCTCCATCAAATTTGTATAAATATTTGTGCAACCATGCAACAATTTGTAAATACTAATTTATTTCCATCCAAAGAATTAGACAAGTTTTCTTCTCATGTAACTACAAATGTTGAGCACTATCTAGGGTTTAAATTGTTGCAAGTATAGTTCCAAAAAAGTAAAACATCTCGTAAATGATAAGGTCGTAAATTTGTAACTAATGTATTGAGCCAATCATCTCTAGGGACATTTGTAAATATTTATGGGAACTTTTATGAGGCAAAATTGGAAAAGATTATTTCTTAAAAGTTTCTTTGAGCCATTTTTTTTGGTATGAATGTGATAAGAAATTGATAAATATCACAATATTTTGAGTTATTGAATCTTTGCAATGGTTCTTATGTGTTCCATATCTATTTTTGTAATTTGGAGATAAACTCATCTGGGAAAAATAAAGGAATAGTCTGTTTAATACAAAGGATGGATAAGGAGTGATTATAAGGGACAATCAACATAGGAACTATAAAATCCCAACACAAAATTATGTTGGAGAAAGTTTTGCATGCCCAAGAAATGGGTGTTCACATGAGCTGCCACACAAAAGAAGATTATGATAGAAGAAAAGTTCAAGTGGATGGGCTATAAAGACCCTTCAAGATGCGTTCCATGAAAAAGAAAACAAGAGACTTTGGATCACCTATTGTTGGGTTACCCCTTTTCTTATAAAATATAGAAGTGGTTATGTGCAAATCTAGGTAGGGTGATGAATTTGCCTAATGACATTATGATCTTTTTTAATGTTGGTCACTCAAGACTAGATTGGACCTCCTCGGATGTCTAAGGATTTAATCAACCCCTAATTATTTCTTTGGGAAAAATGGAAAGAAAGAAATAGAAGAATCTTTGAAAATAAAGATATGATAATTAACTCCTTAAATAAGTAGAAGTGACCATTGTTGAAATAACATGCAATAACTTAGTTTTAGTGCATCCAAAGAAAGGAAAATTATCTTATTGGGATAGAAAAATGAGACTAAGATGGAATGGTTTAAAGACGCCACCATTTTTTTATAAGGGAGGATGCACGATAAAAGAAGCCAGACCCCAATCAAAATATTCACCTCCTAAAATGGGATGGTTTAAATTAAAATTTGGCGGGGCATCTCAAGGAAACCATGGATTATTTAGGGCTGGTTGTATTGTTAGACTATGGGATGGTAAGGTGTTAAGAAAATTGGAAATCCCACTAGAAGAAGATACTAATAATGTTGCAAATTTTTTGGCCTTCATACATGGGATACCATTTTTCTAAGACCTTTCATATATCCATGGAGGGAATTGAGGCAATTAGACATTAGTCATAAATCCAATAAGGAATAACTCCTAATTGGAAATGAGGGATGTTGTTGGATAAGGTGGTTGAGCATTTAAAACTTTGTGAAAATTGTACCATTAACCATGTTTATGTAGAAGCCAAAATGAAGGTAAATGAACTTGCTAACATGGTGACCAACGGGATAAAGCATGGATCCATAAAGACAATATTGGAAGTAATCATAACTTGGATATCTCCCTCATTTAGGAAGTAGTCATTTGAAGAAATGATGCAAACTTTAATACAAATTTAGAAAAAAATTCAATAATTCTAACAAGAAACTCAAAAACACATGATTAAAAACCTAGATGTCAACATTCAGGGTTGATAAAATAAAATTTGGCATCATAACATGTAAAGTTGGTAGTGAACTCAATATTTTATGTTTTGGTTTTTCCATAATTAAGGACAATTGGTAGCTATTTGGAGATTGAACTTGAGGTGAAATATATAGACAAAATTGAATTAGTTCTTCTTGAAGATGGCACGACTATCAAATAGGCCTAAAAATGATGTTGCATTGAGGACTCTTCTTTTCAAGAATTTTGGACTTGGCAACTTTTCCAAACAAAAATCACATAATCAAAGAAAAGTAACTTATTGGAAGAAAGATGGATACACCTATTAGGTTGAGGAGTAAAAGAAAAATGTCTCTTCTAGGCTATATTTTCTATCATAGGCCATGTGAAATATGTAATGCACCCACCATCCTAACCATGGAATCCATAAAGATGGTTCTCAACATTGAGTCTCTAACCTTTACCAACTGATATAGGGTAAATACTAATATATATATTCTTCTTTCCATTCTTTGTTGTTGGATATCAAGGAGGACAAAAATTTAGGTATTGTTGTTGCTTCCTTTTGTTTTCAAGGATGAGGTCTTGGTTAACAAAATTGATTTAATGGTTCTCTCCTAACTTGAGGTCACCATACCCAAGCCTAATGATATCCCAAAGCTCTTTGAACTATATGACATAGTGGTTAGGCAACTCTTCATACTTGGGATGGATTACCAAGGTTTGAAACACTATAAGAGATGGTTCAGGGTAGGAAAGGAATTATTACAAAGAGTTATGGGAATTGAGAAACATAGATGGTTGAAGAACTTTGTAAACATGTGTAGACACCTAAATTTTTCCACTTAACATTAATTTAATTTAATTAATGACCCCAAATAACATTATGGTTAATTTTTAATTAATTTTATTTATTATATTCATCTATCTATTTATTTAAATAAATTCATTACCTATAGTATTTAAATTAAATTTAAATACTGCCCCTCCTAATGTATTAAATTTAATTTATTACATGTTTTTGATAGATAAAGCAGCAAAAGGGTGCTAGCCCGAGGAACAAAGGACTAGTAGCACATTAATAGCACATTAATGGAACTAGTCAAAGCAGATATAATAGTTTAATAGTATAATCACCAAGTCTAACTCTGCCCCTATCAAAAACATAAACCACAGTACTGATCAAATGAATTAAACTAGAGTACTTAAAATGAATAGTAGCATGTAAAGTATCAGTTATAAGCCACACAGGGCTGAACAAAAAGATATAAAAAATAACATTAACCCCAACCAAAAAATAGGGGATCCTAGGGCCAAGCCCAATTAAAATTAACCAACACATGGAAACCAGAAATTAGTTCTTCCCACCCAACTACTTAGACAGCAGGGTCCTAGCCCACTCTTCCTATAGAAACAGGAAAAGATCCTTGTTGTCCTCATTCACTTCTAGACTGTCACTCGCCAACTTTTCTTGCACATGACAGAGGGTCGTAGCCAAAGCGTGCATGACCTTCAGGGAAAATTTGTTGGTCATCATGCATTGGTTCATTAGATCTTGCATATTTTTCTTGATCTCCACAATATCTTTGTCCAAATTTGAGAACCTCCTTTTGAGAGTGCCTTTGAATTTGTTTTTGTCCTCTAGGGCCTCGGTATTGTAATTAGAGGTGGGGGGCTTATCTTGGGGATCATGAGAAGGAATCAGTAGCGGGCTAGGGATATTGGGGGTTTCTATAGTTTGCTTGAGGTTGGGTAAAGGATTGTTACCAGTCCTAGGGGGACTCATATGATCATCTGAGGAACCATTCATGGACTTAGTGGTTTGGGAGTCTTTTTCAGTCATGGAATGCTCTTTAGAGGTCGTTTCTAGCAACCTGGTTTTACATTGTTCCTTGGCAATTATGTTTGACCTCCTACGACCTGAGCCACTCAAGTCCACCTCCAAATTAACCTGGATCTCCATCATTCTCCATTTTTTGGGTCTACATTCAGTTTCAGGAGTACCGTCAGCCTCCTTCCTATCTTTATTCTCCATAGACTCAAAGACATAAGACTCCTCCTGGCCCTGCTTCCTATTGAAAGGGTTTTTAACACATTTTTTGTGGGTTCTACCCTCTTTAGCACTCAGGTCAGGCTCCTGGATGACACAAATGGACTGGGAGGAGGAATGGGTGGGATTTTTAGTTTTGGCTGGGGAATCCTCCTGGGTCATCTCCTGGATAATGGGGGGGGGGGGGTTGGGGTGCCAGTAGATAGCTTTGTGAAACTGGTAAATGCAGAGCAGGAGGCCTTGATGGAGGATAGGTATTGACTTACCAGGGTTGTCCTTAATATCAAGGATATTACTCTCTATGGAGTGCAGAAGATAAAAAGGAATGGAAATTAAATCCTTGTTTCTAATATGATTCAGGAACGATAAGTGGTAGTAGTAAAATATAGTGAACTTACCTTCCAGCGTGTATTTCATCACTATGAGGCAAATTTTTGGCCAGAAGTCCAGCAACACCTTCCTGTATAAGCCCCCTTATTTTTTCATTGGCAGCTCACCTGTCCTTGAAAAACTAGTTGAGACTGGTAGGGTTGGGAGTCTGACTAGATTTTTTGTATTTCCTCCCCACCATAGAAAGCCCAATCACCTTAGCTATGACCTCTTCATTCAGCTGGAAGTGGATGCCTCCAATAGAGACACTCCTGTTGTTCCAGGATGACACAAACTATTTGGAGATTTGTTCATCATGCCCACCCTTCATTCTCTCCATAAAAACCCATATGCCACTTTCCTTGCAATAATGAGTCACCAACGCATTAGAGGTGAAAGCCTCATCAATTTTATCAAGCTCAATGCAGAGAGCATTGCCTCCTATTTCAAAGCTCAGCCCATCCTGCACTAGAATATCTTGGAAAACTAAGAGTCGAGTGTTTCTGTAGACCTTAAAAAACCCCTTGTTTTTGCAAGCCTTTCCAAGGAAAGATTATACTTAAAATGCTGGCTTTGAGAATTTTTTTGAAAAATAGGCTTTGTACCGCCAGATCTAACGGATCTCTAGGTGCCATTAATAACAATAATACTAGGGACACACTTGCTATCCTTATTAGCCAAGTAAGCCCTCTAATTCAGATAGCTCCTCCTCCACATGTTTAAAAGGTAACGATGATTCTTTATGGGAATTTGGGTTCTCCTTTCCATTATCACAAAAATTAGTGGAACATGCCAGCACGTGATCCAGTAAGGATTCGCAATGAATATGACAGCTTGGCACATTTAAAAAATGATATTCATTTCTCCCCCAATGAGTTGTTGAGTCACTAGAGGTAAATCACTAACCACCCTCCAACTATTGAGTTTGATTTATTTTAGGTCCATTGTTGCCATTGAGTCAGCAACCAAATTCCCTTCTTTGTACGTGCGACCCATAGTGGTACGCTGGAAGCTATTGATCAGCTCATTGATCTCCATAATAATAGGTCTAGCCCACCATCCTGCACTAGCACCACTTTTGACGGCCTCAACAACCACTTTGGAATCCTCCTCAATTTCTAGCTGCCTGATGTTCATTTGTTTTCTGAATTTAATCCCCTAGAGAAGGGCCATTCCTTCTACCTGGGTGACAGTGTAGTTATTGATCGGCCCAAAAAACGCCAGTAGGCAAACACCTTTGTGATCTCTTAGAATACCACCCCCTCCTTGGCCTATATTATTTACCACCCCATCAAAGTTTAATTTGGTCCATCCTCTGGGAGGGGCGGCCCATCTGGTAGCTTTTCTAGCTATCCTTTTAGCATCGTCAAACCTAGAGAACCCATCAAGGATGTTCCATCTATCAACAATTCTCACCTCCCAGGCAGCAGGAGGATAGGGGGAAGCTTCCATTTAGCCATTCTGGCATTCTCACATAGGAGCTTAGTTCCAATATGGAGGTAGGTCTCAGAATGGTTACTCTCCTCTCTAAAGATCATATTATTCCTTTCCTTCCAAATGGCCCAACAGATGTGAGGGGGTAGCATATGCCAGAGGATTTGGAGCAGGGAGTGATTGGAGGGAGATCTCCAATTGTTAAATTGATGCACTTCTCTGCCCAGGGCCCACAAAATACCCAATTTGCTGATAACCTCTTTCCAAATTCTGGTGGCATAATCACAGTGGATGAACAAGTGGTTCACCGTTTCCTCCTCCTTCTTACATAGGACACATTTGTTCACCATGGAGAAGCCCCTCTTTATAAGATTATCCAGGGTTAGGACCTTACCATGCATTAGAGTCCACCAGAAAAAAATTATTTTCGATTTGAGTTGAGGAATCCACACCTTCTTCCAGTCCCCCGGGTTACTTTCCTCCTTCAAAAGTAGATTGTAAGTAGATTTAACAAAGAAGGTACCAGCCTGGGTGGGGGCCCAGATAATAGAGTCATCAAGCCCCAAAATTCTAACATTAGTCATGTTTTCCATGAGATCCTTGTCCAAGTGTTGTAGGTCTGGTCTGTTCCTTAACTGATTAGGTATATCCTTCCAATCCCTACCAGTGATGTAGTTGGAGACTCTATTGCCCAGGATAGGTTTGAGATAGTCCATAAGAGGTTTGAATCTGTAGCTTAGGTTAGGTTGGTTCATAATCCAGTGGTCATTCCAAAATCTGATGGATCTCCCATTTTCAATTTGCCAAAAAGCTCCTTTAGACAAAAGGGTCTTACATTTACATAAGTTCATCCAGAGTTTGGATCCACTTGGGAGATCACTATTGTGGAACATTTGCCTATAGGGATGTCCTTGGAGGTACTTGGCTTCCATTAGTTTGCACCAGTCTACCTTTCCTTCTATGAGCTTCCAAGCCACTTTCGTGGTAAGGGCTTTATTCATCAGACCAATTCTTCTTAGTCCCAGGCCACCCATTCTTTTCAGGAGGCAGTCAGTGCCCCAATTGACAAGAGACATCCTCTTCTTTTCTTCAGACCCTGCCCATAGAAAGGTTCTCTGAATCCTTTCAAGTTTGTCTGCCATGTTGCCTCTAATTTTAAAGAGGGATAGGAAGTAAATAGGGATCCCTTGGAGAGTGGAGACCACGAGCTGAAGTTTGCCAACATTGCTTAAAATCTTCCCCTTCCAACTAGCAAGTTTCCTCTGGGTTCTTTCAAGGATGGAATTTCAGAAATCTTGGGACACCTCTTTAAGGGGGAGGCCAAGGTAGGTAGAAGGGAGCAAAGCTGCTAGACAACCTAGGATTTGAAGTACTTTATTTTGTAGCTCCATGGGGGTATTGAAGAAGAACAACCTGCGCTTCTGATAGTTGATACACTGTCCAGAAGCCCATGCATAACTTTCAAGGATTTGTTTCCACTGCTTGGCCTCAATCATAGAAGAATACCCAAAGAGGAAGGTGTCATCCAAAAATTGTTCTAACACCACTTGAGGAAGGGTAGAAGTAGGTTTGACACCTTTTATTCTTCCAGTAGTAGACAACATACCAAGAGTCTTGCTAAGCACATCAGCCATCATAATAAAGAGGTAGGGGGAGAGAGAGTCTCCCTGTCTAAGACCCTTCTCAGGTTTAAAAAAACCTCTAGGGGAGCCACTGACTAGAATAAAGAAGCTAACAGTTTGAGTACATTCTTGTATAATCTGGATAACCTTCTTATTAAACCCCATTTTAGCAAGAATTTAAGTAGAAATTACCAGTTAACTTTGTCATAAGCTTTAGAGATATCCAGTTTAAATGCCATACCTGGAACCTTGCTTCTATCCATAGAATGGATGATTTCATGGGTGGCAATGGCCACATCTAGAATCTATCTACCTGACACAAAACCTTTCTAAGTAGTGTAGATAATCTTGTCTAGCAGAGGCTTGATTCTGCCCACCAGGATCTTGGTAAGGATCTTGGAGAAGGTATTGCAAAGGCTGATGGGCCTGAAATCCATCATAGTGGTAGGATTATCATGCTTTGGAACAAGCACAATGTAGGTTTGATTATGTTGTTTGAGAAGGTGCCTAGTCCTCAAGAAGCCTCTAGCAGAATGGGTAACATCAGTCCCCATGATGTCCCAATACTCCTGAAAGAATGCCAGAGGGAATCCATCTGGCCCGGGGGCTTTGTAAGCTCCCATAGCGAAGATTGCATTCTTGAACTCTTCATCAAAGACCCACTCTATAAGCATGTTATTGTCACTAAGCGTTATAGCACTTTGGATGCGATCCAGGAGTTGGTTTTGGATGCTATCTAGGCATATCAGACTTTCATTAGAGTACAACCCCCTAAAGTAGTTAACTGCCACCTCATTGATTTTATCTTTCTCCTTGACTTTGTTCCCTCCTTCATCCATAATAGCAGCAATGGTATTTCTTCTTTTATGGATGCTGACAGACCTATGAAAGAAGGCCCTGTTCCTGTCCCCTTTAGCAAGCCACTAGATTCTGGATGTTTGTTTCTAGTAGATTTCTTCTTTTTTCAAAGTTTCCTGCCACTTGTGCCTGGTCAACTCCTCCTCCACCTGAATTTGGGGTGGGTAGCTTCCAGCAGCCAATTGGGCCTGGAGGGAATCTAAGACTCCAGACAGTTCCATCTTCACTTTGTGAAAGTCTCTGAAATTATCTTTTCTCCAACCTTTAACCTCCCTTTTGATAATTTCAAGCTTTTGGGCTATTCTGAACATGGCAGTACCCTTGATATTAGTCTTCCATGAGAATTTCACTTGATCTCTAAAGGATGGGTGAGAACACCACATAATTTCAAATCTGAAGGGTGTCGAGTTGACTTTAGGGGCGTCATGCTAGCAGAGAAGGAGGGGGTTATGATCTGACATTGTTCTAGGGAGGGAAGACAAGGAAGAGTTTATACAAAGGTTCCATGAAGAGGTGGCCAGGACCCGATCTAGCCTCACCTGGATGAGGTGGATACCCTTCCTATTGTTGGACCAAGTGAAGGGGTTCCCCTTCAGAGTGATGTTAAGAAGACCTATGGAAGAGATAAAATCAGCCAGCTCCCCCATGCTATCCGAGTAATCCATTAGACCCCCACACTTTTTTGAGGGGTAAAGGGGGGTATTAAAGTCACTTTCCAGTAGAAAATTTGTAGAACAGTCCTGATCCAGCCGATGGCCAAGCTCAACCCACAAGGAAGCTCTACCTGCCTGGGTATTAGGTGCATAACTCCATATTCTCCTTTTAAATATATTTTTAATTTATTTATTCCTCCACATGCTTTATTTCTACTAAACTATGATTAAATTAATTTAAATTTAATTTAATCTTAAACCTAACCTAGATGCTACCCTACACACATCACTTTCTATCTAATAAGTCTATTTATTAATTAACTAATGTTAATTAAGCTAATTTTCATCTTCCTACACAAATTAGTCCAAATTATTTTCTCACACGTGTGAGCAAATAATTTAAAATTCATCTTTTCAAAGTTTTCTTAAAAAATGCCTAAACAAGGCTTCTTACAAATTTTGACGGTGCCTCTTACACTTTCAAAAAGTGTGAAAATTGACTTTATCTTACACATCTCTTACACACACTTACACATGTGTACTTGGAGTACACATTGACCCTTCACATCCCAAGTTGCTCACACATGTGTGAGAAATTCTTGGACTTTGCATGGCTCAGGTGTCTCCTTGGTGGCACCTATGTGGATTACACATAGATGTCACCTCACCCCAACCCTCCAAAATCCTATAAATAGGACCCTTGTCTCAAGAAAGTCATCCATCATTTGCATATTAAAATTATTATGCTAGTTTGTGCTTAGAGTTAATTTTCTTGTATTTAGAGTTTTACTAACTTGCTTGGTAGTTGTTTCCATGGTTCTTAGATTTTAGCATTCAATACTAGAATATCACATTTGGTTTTCATTCCTACTTCTCATCTTTGCATTGAATGCTTGAGACTAGTTCTCCATAACTAGTTCTTGAGTTCATTCAATATCACTTTCATCTACTTTACATTTAATATCATTCATTTATCATTTTATCAAAGTGGGATTTATAATTGTGTCAGGAGAGCTCACCCACAACCTCTCTAAGAGATTAAATCAAGCAAGTCTTGGGTGCACTTGCTTCATGCTCATCCGAGGTTATGTGGAGAGTAGTGCAGGAATAAGGTTAAACATGTTTTATTTATTACTTTTAAGATTTTAATATGCACATGTCTAACTAATGTTTGAGTGTTTATGCTTTCTCCACATAGGTCACTTTTCCAGGTATACATTCTGGCACGCCTAGTGGACCCATGTTTTGATTATCTAACCCGTTTCCTTGGTTTTATGAAAATTTTCCATGAAATTTGTAGATAGACATCTCTGCTTGTAGACAAGCATCTCCGCTACATAGGTGTCTCTACCTGTACACAAGCGTCTCCAACTACAGACATGCATCTTTGCCAAAAAGGTGTTTCTCTTCCCATATAGCTCATTTCTATCCAAAAACTTGTATTTTCAGTCACATTAAGGATAATAATTGTTGAATATTGAATCATTAAAATACTATTTGTATATTTGCAAGTTAAGAGAAATACATAATACTAAGAAAATATTTGTTTTTATTTCCTTCCTATGCAGATAAGCATCTCTGCCTATACATAGGTGTCTCTACCAGAAAAGGAGATTCTCTTTCACACTGTCCTTTTTGATTGTTAAAGTAAAATTTCCAAGCACATTAAGGTTAAGAATTACTATATTTCATCATAAAAACCTTTTTTCTTCCTTTGCAAGTTAATGGGAATATAAAATCTTAACAAATTGGTAGTTGAGATTTCCTTGATGTACAAACAAGTGTCTCTACCTGTACACAAGCATCTCCTCTTGTAGATAGATGTCTCTTCTTATACAGAGGTGTCTCTACCTGTAGATAGGTGTCTCTAACAAATAGGTGTCTTTGCCTATACACAAGTGTCTCTGCCCATGTTCATATTTTCCCCATAATATCTTACATTTTAAGGTTGTTGATATAGGTTTTTTGAAAGTTACTGATTTTTTCTGCCTTCTAAAAATGGTTTTGTAGAACGACTGACCAAGACTTAAACATTTTGAGACTACTAAATCCTTTGTTTTGGAGGATGTTGTTAGAAGACCAAACACATTGAACTACTCATCAAGGTTGTTTTGCAGGTTGCCAAGGAGATTCATCCAAACGTTGTATTTTCTTAATGATTTCTTAGGCACATAGCATTAAGTAGGAATTTTATTTTTGATAATGATTCACTAGCTAGGGGAGTATGCTCTTTTCTCCAAGTGGGAAAAAAAATTTAGAACCTTTTCAATTGTTATCTTAAAGAAACTTGGAATTGATCAATTTTTTGGTGTGTTTGGGAGAAAACCTCATTGGATAGGAGAGTATGCTCTTTTCCCCTTGAGGGGAAAATATAAATCTAAACTCTTACGTGGACAATCCATATGTTATTTCATTAAACCCTTAGAGAGCCTACAGGTTGAGGGAAATATATCCCGGGAATCATGCAAAGTGGAGACAAGTAGAGGCCAACTCTTCCACCCACTATAAATATTTGCTTCCTTGACATTAGATTCTTGAAAGACATGGTTAATAGAATATATTTATACTTTTTTGTTCATATATGATTCATTACACATAGGGTTGAGCGACCTTTATCCTCCTTGCAGGACTATTTTGGTTGAAGTCCTTGTAGGGCTATAGGCCTCAATCTCGCAAGTCAGGAGTGCAAGGAATGATCATCAACATATGCCTTGACTAAAAGATATAGAGCAGTGGCCACTCGGTTCACCTCCAAAAGGATGATAATATGCATGCAAGGAAAATAGTAATCTCCCCAAGACACTCACCATATCGAGTCCCCATAAATGTTAACACTTGTTGGAAAAATGGTCAACTCTCCCCTCAGGATTTGTGACATGGTTTAACCACCTCCTGTGTCTTTTATAAGTCTAGTGGTTGTATCAGGCATTAATAGGTTGATCTTTTGGTGCAACGACAACCACTACTTGTAACAAGTGGTATCAAAGCTTGGTCATAGGTTCGAATCCCCTCGAGTAACGCTGAGGGGGAGATTGTTGGAAAAATGGTTGGCGCTCCCCTCACGACTCATGACATAGCTTAATCGCCTCCTGTGTCTTCTATAAGTCTAGTGGTTGTATCAGGCATTAACAGGTCGATATTTTGGTGCAATGACAACCACTACTTGTAACAACACTTTGATAATATGATGTCATGATTGGAGCCATTGCTTGCTAGGTGATGACCGTATCTTGAGGAATTGTTGGGTGTGTTCCTAAGTCAGTGAGAAAAGATTCTCATTCTCAACCAATCTCCTTCTAGGGATAAAAAGTGTTCTTATTACTTTTCATTGCAAAAAAAACTCATACATTTAAATCCCACAAGGTTGCCTTGTCCCTTGTAGGACTATTTTTGAAAAATGTGCTTGTAGTCCAAAAGTTTGATGTATGCATGAAATTGGTTCTTGCCAAGAACATCCTTTGTTCTTTCAAGATATTGCCTTCCTAATTTTTTCATCACATTCTACATCATGTTTTATTCTTTTCAAGCCATGATTGATGGTGTGAAACATAAGAAGGTGCAACTTCCAATTTCCCAAGTCTAAAAAGAAAATAAGATCGATGATAAAAATGTTAGAGTCAAAAAATCCTATTCTAAATCTATCCAAAAGACTCTTGAAGCAAGTGAAAAGTTTGATAAAATCAGCTATAACAATTGGGTTGCTAATTTTGTTGCTAAGAATAAAGTGAACATGGTATTTCTCACTTGGGAATCCTATGATTAAGTACCTTTGACCTTAATCCTTCTTCAAATCACTCATCGTTTCCTCATGTTTAATCAAATATTTCTTCACTCATATTTCAAAACATTAGGAGCATTAATCAAAACCTTGGAATTCAAATCAAAACAAAATCAATCCATCTTTCACACCTCAATCAAGTAATAGGGTGAAAGAATCAATCCAATAGTGTCACATAGACCTTTAATCGAATCAAACATTAATCCCTTGCTACTTTGATAATTGAGTCTTTTTCTAGTAGTTTTAATCCAATCCTATTTTTTTTTGGGATCATTAGTCTATCACCCAAATAATAGAAAATTTTAAATCAAATCCACTCCTTTGTTTTCAAAATCACAAGGTCTTGTTTCACCTAGGTTTGTTCCAAACCTTTAAATCAAATTAATTTTCAAGGCTTAGTTCCTCTTTCATCCAATCAATCAAATCAATCCCAAGTCAAATCAAATCAATCATTGAGGCTTATCTCCTCTCAAATAAAATCCAATAAATACTTTAGGCTTAGTCCTCTTTATCCAATTGAAATCTTAGTCCAAGATTCTCCTAATTCATCAATTCCTTGCTTCCTCTCATCATCTTTAATCAATCTTTCAATATTCTTCAATCCAATCCAAGATCACCCTGGCATGGTACTTACCTAATATCAAGCTAAGATAAGACAAGAATCTATTACCATGGATAACGATCAAGACACTATTTATCAATAAGACTTCAATGAAGATGAGGAACCACATATGGAATCCAACATGGTCATACCTAAAAGTGTTAATGCAAATCAACGAGCCAAAGATTTCTTTGATGATCCTAACAAAATGAGTCTAGTGGAAGATTTAATCTAAGTAAACAGTTCTAATATCTTCTCAAATCTTATTCAAAGGGGAATCACGCACTATGATAATTTTGATGAGACATTGCTTGAGAACAATCTAATTCAAACCAACAAAGGCAAGACCATTCTCATTATGCCTTCAACATATGATTACACAAATCAACCTTCCAATCATACGCTTGAACAAATCTGAAAGCTCCTAAACATGTCCAACTTAAAGGATAACATAAATAATGAAGCAAATAATAATGACTTGAACAGAGCTCAAGGACCTGAACATCCACCAGGCTTATTCGGGTGATGCTTTGCTTCAATTTTCTCAAAACCTAGTGGGGTCTTGAGGAATCAAGATTCTTCACATAAAAACAACACCAATCTTCCTCCCAGTGGACATAACATGAATCCTCCACCTCCAGGGGGCCATAACACATCATTTAGAGGAGGAAAGAATCAAGGCCATATAATCATCAACAATAATCCTCCCAAGTGGATGCAATAGATCAACGAGCTTAAAATAATGGTGACAACTATGCAAAAGGGTGGGAAGAAGGAATTCTCTTTCAAAGAGATATGTCCTTATCCATTTGATAAATCAATCAGTACCCAACCATTCCCTGCCAACTTTGAGATTCCTAAATTTGATAAATATAAAGGAGAATAATGCCTTGTAAAAAATCTCAAATAATTTTATGTATTAACTCAAGAAGTCACCCACAATGATAATTTCCTCAAAAGACTCTCTACTCGGAGTCTTGGCAGCCATGCCCTTGAGTGGCTAGTGAATCTTGTTCCTGGCTTTGTATCAACATTCCCTAATCTTGCTAAGAATTTTGTTGCCTAATACTCTTATGACATTGAATATCGAGCATCACTTAGTGACTTATGCAACACAAAGAAATACAACAAGGAAAATTTTGCCATATTTCTTCAAAGATAGCGACATCTTAAAAAATGTATGCCTTGGAAAGTTCTAGATTCACACCTTGTCGATATCTTCACTAAGAATTTGGTTACAAAAATGTCATTCCAAATGAAAATGGTTTCCCTAGACTTGTTTGAGAAACTCATTAAAAGGGGAAAATCTATCAAAGATGGAATTTTGATGAAAGGGGCCATTAAACATTATCCCTCTAATTTATCTATTAACAACACCACCGATAAGCCAAAGTTCTGGTCAAAAAACAAGGGTGTTATTAATGATGGAGTGATTGATGAGCTAAGAATGTCCAAAATATTCAAGAATCCAACAATAACAACCAAGGAAATCAGAATAGCAATAATCAGAACAACCATAATCAAAATAATAACTAGAATAATCAAGGTAATCAAAACAATCAAAACAATCAAAATCAAAATCAAGGATCTGGTTATCAGGGTTCCCTATTATCAAGTTACAATGGCAACAAAAACAACAACAACAATAGACCACTTCAACGATGACAATTCACATAGCTAGCGGACTCCTTTGATGTCATCTTTTGATGTTTAGTCAATCAGGGGATGATGGTCTATCCTAATAGAAGGTATTTGGATGATAATCAACCAAAATGAAACTGGTATAAGGATAATGAATACTACGATTATCATTGCATCAAAGGGCATGAAGTCAAGAAATTTATGAAATTTTGTAATTTTGTCCAAGATTTGATCGATAATGGAAAGATCAAGGTAGAAGGTCAAAATGCCTCTACCTCTAATGTCCAATTGAAAATGTATTCTAAGAATTTTCTTGAACATAATCAAAACAATTTCTCATCATCCAAAGGATTCCCCTATGATTACACCACAAATAAGATCTTAGGAGATAAATGCACTTGCGATAGCCTAGAGGAAAATGATGTCTTTAGTTTTGATTCAATGTGTGGCCACATCGAACAAACTAAATCCCATGTAAATACACTAACTTTAAAGAGTGCTGATTGTAATGTCACCACCTTTCATCCTTGAGTCATCATACAAGCTGCTACAAATCTACCTGCTGTAGATCCACTCGCTACACCATGGACATCTACATTGCATGCATCGTGTTATGACCTAGTTTCCCAATTGAAAAATACTCTTACAAAAATATCCATCTTAGAGCTTCTACATACATCCCCTATCCACAAAAAGGTCCTTGAAAATGCCCTGACCAAGTCCTGTATTCTAGAAATTATCAATGCATCCTAGTTCCAAGCAATGATCATAAATTTAGCTTCCCAACAACACCTAGTGTTTACTAAAAGAGATTTTCAAGGTCCTAATCCTAACCACAATAAACCCCTACATATCCAAGTCACCATCCATAACACCTGAATCAAAAGATTCCTCATAGACAATGGATCTGATATGAATTTGTACACTTTAAGAATGGTTTGCAGTATCGGTCTTTCTGAGGACCTTATTGATGTAAATAAGAGAATCACAATAAAAGTATATGTTGACAAAGAAAGGGTGAGTAAAGGTCTCATTGTAGTCCCCTTACAAGTAGGCCCAACCCTCATTCAAATAGTCAATCATGTGCTCAATCTAGATCTAACCTATAATATTCTTTTGAGAAGACCAGGGATACACACTATCTTAGGTGTCCCATCCATGTTTCATCCATATTTAAAGTTGCCACACCATGGGGTTGAAATAAAAATCCCATGAGATCATGAACCCTTCTAGTATTGCAATAGTCTGGAAGGTAAGAAATCAAACTACTTCTCGTTAAATGAGTATCTCTATCCTGTTGAACAAGAAAATCCTATCCAGCCCACTTCTTCTGAAGATAAGGAAAAGACGTATAACCAAATTGAAGGAAAGGAAAAATTTACTTAGGAGAAGAATAGTGATTCTAAAAAGAAAGTTAGATTCATAGATCAAGGTATGGGGGAGTATAAATTTTCAAACACCATGTGTATTGGTCTGCTCCCCCTCTTCCCCAAGTCCTATGGTAAAAATTCACAACTCTTCCCTAGGGAAGATAAGGAAGCCATGAAATGCAAGAAGACCACATTTGAACACTAGGGATCCCCTTCAGATGAACAGATAGAACATAATGTCCTATCTGTTGGACTACAACTAATTTAGAATCTAATTGAAGAATCCATGATTAAAGATCACTGAGGAGTTGCTGATTAGATATGTAATATGATTAAATTAGTATTATGTTGTCATTGATGTCAACTAGTTTGACAGAACTTATCTTGTAAGTTACTATACCGAGACATCTGAAGAAAGGTGAAAGAGATGAAGAACAAAGAAATCTACATGAGGAAAGATGTACATGACAAATGAGGATAAGGAACACATTGAGTCACTTGTTGATGAGTCTATGACTTGATGATATTGACTCTATTATGTTGCATTCATCTATGATGAAGTATAGAGCTGAAAGACACAAAGTAGTGTTGTCGATAAATGAAGCGATTCTAGTATACACCGATGGAGTGTAGTGTATATTGATCACAGTATTAACTGAGCAGTGTTCATCAACACATTTCTTTGTTAACCAAGAAGAACAGAATGAATCAAATGATTAGTTTAGCCGATAAGATTGATGAGCTATAAAGTACCTCGATTTCAATGATAATAGATAATGTTTGTTATGAAGATTGATGAATAACAAAATTAAAGGAAGATCTAATGAAGCAAATTGAAATATGTTATTGACACGTTAGCCGAGAAAGTTTGAAGTGGAAAAATGTATGAATGTGGTTAAGCGGCAAAATCTGATGGTGGAGAAGAAAATGATTTACCTGTCTATATAAGAGACTAGAATTTCATTATGAGAATGTCGGAAGAAGTAGAAACTGCAAGAATATTGTATGAACAAGGTTTTCATGCATTCTAATCATACTGGTTAGTGATAACTGAGCTGCAGAACAATTACTGAGCTACAAAGAGCAATTACCGATGGACAGTAAGTTGATACAGTATTGAATTTGAAGTGAAATATTGGTCAGAAGGATTTGTTAGGACTGAATATTGATCTGTAATCTGCAATTGAAGTTGTATTAAGGCAAGTCATTTACTATTACATATTTAACCATTGTATATAGTCAAAATCTCTTAACCAAGTGGACTCTGAAAGTCTTATGATGTATCATTCATAGAATGAACATTGTTATCATGTCAACCCCATAGTGAATGCTGGTTGGATGATAACTTCTAGTCTAAAATCCTCTAACAAGGTCACACTTGACAGTGTGTTTGTAAACCTTTAACATGATTGGGTCTTAACCGACCTCACTTCAAAAGAGTGAACAATTTTGGGTTGCCGGTCCTAGGTGGTTTTTCCCTTTATAGGGTTTCCACGTTAAATCTCTTGTGTTATGTGTTGATTGTGATATTTGTTTGTTATCATAATTTTCATGTTACATGTTAGATTTGATCAGTAACTGTTATAGTATTTGACTGGTAATCGGTAAAAGCACAGATAGTGAAAGTAATTATTGTTTATCGAGGAGCAGAAAATTGAAGAAGTTGTTTTGAATTATACATTTTGTTTTGGGACACTGGATAACTAATTCACCCCCCCCTCTCAGTTATTCTAACACTATCTTGGATATTTGATGATGAAGAAGATAAAACTATGGATATACCTAAGGGGAAGTATGTTAAGGCCACTCCCATTATTGAAAGAATGGGATATCATAGTATCGGCCTTGGAGCAAAGGAAAGTAGAAGGAAAACTCTCATCCAAGAAACTAGGTATCCCCACAAAAAAGGATTAGGTTCCATAGAGACTAAGATAACCTTTATAGAGACCCATTGCATGAAAAGATCTAATTCAGACACTAAGGAAGAGTTCTTCGAAGTCCCTTTCCAATAAATTGAAGATGATCTTGACACCCATATCCTCCATATCACCCAATCAGACCTTTCCTCATCTGATCCTCCCCTTACCAATTCCAAGTTAATTATTTGGGACCAACAAGATTCACCACCTTCTTTAGACATATGTGATTTGGATGAGGCAGTTCTAGCACTTTTTAGACTAAGGAATCTCTAAGATAATGAGCATCATATCCATTATAATGAGCAAGCCTACTTTGGTAGCCAAGTTAACTCCCTTAGTCACAAAAGTGAAGAAGTTAAAAATCCCAAAAATTATAAAACATCCTTGGGTGAAAACCTTTCTAAGGAATCCCTAGATGAAGAAAAAGATAAAATAAAGGACGTGGACCCTCTAGTGAAAACCTCTCTTAGGTGCTAGAGGAGGGGAAAGTTGACTTTCCTTTTATGTCATTACTGTAAGAAAAAATATTCTATTCTCATTGAAGATACAATAGAAGTTAATATTGTTACTGAAGAGGATCCAAAGATCACATACTTTGTAGCTTCCCTTAATGAGAAATAAAAATAATCCATGTCAACATTTTTGAAGAAAGGATACATCTATTTTGCATGGACTTACAAGGATATGCCTGGGCTAGATACTGATATAGTTGTGGATCCAAAAATCAAACTTGTTAAGAAAAAAATATGCAAGATTCATCCATAAGTAGCACTCTTAGTCAAAGTTGAACTTCAAAAGATGCTCAAAGTAGAATTTATCAGACCCATAGATTATCTTGAGAGGGTCTCCAACATTGTACCAGTGGGTACACCCTCTAGGGGCATCTAGATCTATACTAATTTCAGAAACCTTAATCTCACTTATCCTAAGGATGATTTTCGACTTCCTAATTATATTGACATCATAGTGGATTTGACTATTGGGAACAAGATGATGTCCCTCATGGATGGATTTTCTAGATACAATCATATTTGTATAGCAGTACAAGACCATCACAAAACTAGATTCACCACACCTTAGGGTACGTTATGTTACCAGGTTATGCCCTCCGATCTCAAAATGCAGGTGCCAGATATCAAAGATCCATGAAAACTATCTTCCATGAACTCATTCATGTAATTATGGAAGATTATGTGGATGATATTCTAGGAAAATCCAAGGCATGTGAGTCTCATATTGCTATCCTTACCATAATATTTGATAGATTGGAGAAATACAAGGTTCGGTTGAATCCCGAGAAATGTGTCTTTGGTGTACAATCAGGCAAGTTGTTAGGCTACATTGCTGCTCGAAGAGGAATAGAAGTGGATCCTAAGAAGATGAAATCCAACTTGGAGATGCCAACTCATACGACTCTAAAATAATTGTGGATCTTGCAAGGAAAATTTCAATCCATTCGAAGATTTGTGTCACAATTGGTAGACAAAGTGCATCCTTTATCCCACCTACTAAGAAAGGCTTTATGTAAGATTTTGTATAAGTGTGTGGACATTTGTAGAAAAAATTCTTTACATTACTTCAGACTCAAGAAATTTTTAACATTTTCAAATTAATTTTAAACAATTCCTAGACATTCTATCTTTGTTGTGATCTTTACACAAGAAAAGTTTCTATTAAATTTGATAATCTTGATGAAAATTTGATGCTCTACTTCAATTATCATTAGACAAATGTTAGAAAAAAAAATTTCCTTTCTAAAAACCATTTCCTTTCTCAAGCTAGGACCCATAATTACTTGTCCAATGTGAACCAATACTCAATTCTAAATGTCTCTCCATATCAATATTTTAATATTTTTTAAATTTTATTTCAATAATTTGTTTTACAATAATCTTTTACTATAAACATATTATAACAAATTATACTAAAAATATATTGAAATATTTTGATGGAAAATCTAATCCGCAAAGATTTAGTCTTTAAGAAAACTATATCGAATGATTGTCTAAAAATATTGATGAAATATTCATCATACTATATAGAAATATATTTGATAGATAATTTTTATAATAAATTAATATTAAATATTTACTAATTTAATACTTTTATTTAGCACATCCCTATTTATATCTAGGACTACTAGTCAAACCATTTCCATTGGTGTCAAAAGCTAAAATAATGTGCATATACAATGTAAATATCCACATGAAACTCAAACTAGACCACTCTATATTATTATAGTATTGTATGCATATTCCTATACAATTCATTGATTCATAGTCCCATAATCCACATACAAGACTTCTCAATAATAATATCAGGAAGGACTAGTACTGTAGTAGGCAACACATGAGTGGTTATGAGGACAACACAAGATACATGAAAACAAAAAAACATCGATAGATAGACACATACATGCCTCTTATTCACCATAATTACTAGAAGTTCATGTCATTCTTCAAATCTTAAGATTTTACCATTGAGGATGTCATTGGTTTTCCCCTCTTCTTTTGAATCCATGAGATGATCTTTCATGTATTCTTTCCACTTTTCTTTGATTTTGTACTCTACATCAATTCAAAGTCATACCCATTTTGTTTGAGAACATACTTGATCCTTTGAAGGGAAATGTCCCTCAGCTTATCAATAACCTCCATTGTCGCATTTGCAACATGGTTTTTTACATTATCATCTACTTGCTGGATTCTACTCACAAACTCATGAACATCATTCCAAAACCTCTTAAGAAATGATGGAAAGTAAGAGAAGTAGGAAATTTTTGTAGAGGGGAAGGTGAGAGAAATAGGAAAGTTAAAAAAATAAGTGGAGAGAAGAAGAGTGAGGATGGAAGGTTGTAAGAGGTAAGTGTAGAGTGATATTATGAAATTTAGAATGAGAAGATGAGAGAGAATTAGAAGATGAAAGAGTTAAGTGAGATTAATTTTCCTCCCATGTTAGTAATTTAATTAAATAATTTTTTTTATTTGATTAGAAAATATGATGAAAAGGGAAAAATTAACAAAAATATTTATTCATCATTAGAAGAAGGGTTTACAAACGGATATTGAATAATTGAAATAATTATTTAATTCAAGATGAATAATTAGGGTAATTAGACAATAAAAAGGGATTACTTAAATAATTAAATAACTTTTTTGCTAGATAATGCATTGCAGTGGTAGAAATATTTAATATTAGAAAACTACAATGAGACATCTCTAACAATGTATACTTTGGCAGAAAAAATATTAGCCACTAACCCACACTTGTAACTAGATTTTTATCTAGATATACAAAAGGAATTTATTACATTATATTCTTCCTATCCATTATAATTACATCTGATTGCATGAGGGCCATACAAAATAATATCCAAGTTTGAAATTTTTGTTTTAAAAAAATTCTTAATTTAAATGTTACTATCCTTATAAGCTATCAATTCTTGAGTTCGATACTAAACAAAAATCCATTAGCATTTTGATATTTCAAACAAAATCTCTAATCGAGATAATAAACAATTCTAGAACTAAAATCTGAGAAAAATGGTAATTGATGCCTAAGTAAACTCTTTAGATCCAAATGTTGGTTTGAGTGCTCTACAAAGCTATTCGCCATCATCATAATAATAGGTTGATGTCGATATTCCACCAACCTAGGAATCTTTATATATATGAATTGTGAAGATAGGGAGCTTAATTCTGGGGAACCTGGTTGTCAATCAATTGTAAGTGTATTAGTTCCAATTTAAACCTTGAATTTGAGGCTACCATTTCAAATGTGTAATCTTCTCCAACCCCAATTATATGAATGACAAATCAAGGTCATATTTCATTAATCAGAACAAATAAAAACTTGAATGGTGATGGATTTGATATGAAGTGGGGCCATCCATGATGAACAAAATCACTGTAACATTAATGTGATTCTTTTGGGAGATTTAAATGACATCCCACATAAGCATGTGATTCTTTCTTTAACCACATTACCATGAGTGGAAGCAAAGTAGGTAGAGCATTAACACAAGAATAAGAATAGCACCAACAGACCATAAACACAAATACCATCAATAATTGAAATAAATGAAGTTAAAAATCTATCTTGGAGAATTATACACTCGAAAATGTCTACTTTCTCGATGGTGGCAGTCAGAAACAAATCATAGTTTACTTATGTGTGTCATTTGTAATTAACTAGCACTTGCACTAGTAGAAGGTGCAAGAGTACGCTGATAGGTCATAGATGTAAAAGAACTATTCAAGAAAATGTGTCATTGTTAAAGGAAGTCTTGTACTTAGCAACATCCACTATGGATGAGTTGAAGTTTTTGATTAAGTACAATAGGTTTTACAGGGTGCTTGAAAACCACAAGTCTAGAGTAACAGAAAGAGAACCAAACAGAAAAACAAGAGACCAGCCACAGAAAGGCCAGGGCTAGAAAACCATAGTAGAGCAGAGAAGGAAAGGTTAGAGACAACCAGAGTGCCACCTAGAAATTGAATATAAGGAAAGGCTAGGCCAAGAGAGACTAAAGACAAGTGACCACCCCCAACCACCGAGCGAGGGGCTAAGGTTGTGGAATTGCTCCTTCAATGCACTAGATTCTATCCTTGTCCAGGATGTTCTTCACATCTATGGGAAAGTCATCTCCATTGTTCCATATCTACTTGGCATCCTTAGTGACTACCAAGTTGGTAAACTAGTCTGCCACACCATTGGCTTCCCTGTACACGTGGGAGATGAACACCTTGTCAAAGCTGATGAGAATGTCCTGGGTTTCAGCTATGATGTTGGCTATTGACCAAGAGGGAGGGTTAGTGAGGTTGAGGCAATTGATGATGTTCATCGAGTCCCCTTCCAACTAGAGCCACTTAGCTCCTTGATCTTTCACAAGTTTGGTGATTTGAAGAGCCACACTGGCTTCAACATAGTGATTCGTCTAGGCTCCCGAGGGGAAGCAAACAGCCGCAACACCGATTCCAAAGCTATTCCTAATAATTCCTTTGTTGCCAGCCTGACTAGGGTTCCCTATTACCATGCCATCAAAGTTATCTTTGGTCCATCCAGTCAGAGGACAAGTCCACACATAGCTCCTTCTCTTGTCCTGTGTAGTAGCTTGGGCAATTCCTACAAAAGGGTTAGGTTTACCATAGTAGAAGAAGTTTTCCTTAACTACATGAGTAATTTTTTCAAAGACAATTTTAGGAGTGGAACAGTCACAAAATATATGATTGTTGCGCTCCTTTCAGATCCCCCAACAAAAATGAGGAAGAATCCAGGTACAGAGGGACCTGAACTCTTGATCAAACTTTTTGAAAGCCCATTGGGAGAAGAAATCGCTGAAAGATTGGGCAAAGCACCATGAGAGACTCAAGACCGTAAAGAGGAGATGCCATATATGACTAGCATAGGAGAAATGGATGAATAGGTGGTCCACTGTCTCCTCTTGACACTTACAAAGAACACATCTATTGGTGAACTGGAATCCACACTTGATGAGATTGTCCACCGTAAGGATATGGTTTTGTAGTAGAAGCCAAAAGAAGACATTGATTTTGGGCATGAGACTAGTGATCCAAGCTTTGGCCGACATCAGATTTAAGTCATTGATTTGGGAAGTGAGGGAGGAATAGGTTGAAGCCACTGTGTAATTCTCATTCGAAGAGTCCTCCTAGATGAGCTTGTCCTTCTTGGGAGATAGGGTAACCACATTGAGAGCAGTCATCAATGGAGATAGGTCTTGAGAGATCTAAGTAAGATCCACCCATTTATCATCCCTTCTGTAATTACAGACCTAAGTTCTGAAGGTTTGAGAGCAAGCTTGTCTCCAAGTGTAAAAAGTATCAATATTTCTCAAGTTGCTCATCTGAAGCTAGTTGTCCTTCCAGAAATTGATAGAATAGCCATTTCCAATTTTCCACTTAACTCTATTTTTTGCCAACTCCTTGGCACTGAGGAGACTGTTCTAAATAACCAAACCTTTAGGGGTCTCCATCTCTTCAAAAAATCTATGGATATAATTATGCAAGAGGTATTTCTCTTCAAAGGTGTCCCTCCACTCACCTGTGCTATTAAAAATTCTCCGAATTTGTTTGGCTTGGAAGGCTTTGTTGAAAGGTCTCATCTTCCTTAAGCCAAGGCCACCAGCAATTTTAGGATGGCACACTTTGTCCCAGGAAATAAGAGGAATGCGCTTGTGGTCCTCAACAACATACTAGAGGAATCTTCTCTGGATTCTTTCCATGGCTTCTGCAGCTTTGGCCGGGATGGGGAAAAGGCTGAGGGCATAGGTGGGGAGATTCTATAAAGTAGACTTTACTAGCTAGATCTTGCCAGCCTGGTTGAGGAGGACCCCTTTCCAACCTGCAAGCTTCTTGTTAAATCTATCAATCAATTTGTTCCAGAAGGCTTCTGATGGCTTGACACCTAGGGGCAGCCCCAAATAGGTAGAAGGAAAGGTATCAATGCCACACCCTAAAATGTGAGCAATTTTCCTCTATCTTTCATTAGTGTGTTGATAAAGAAGAGGGTGCTTTCGTTCCAATTGATAAGTTGACCTATAGCCTTGGTATAGTTCTTGAGAATATCCTTCACCACTCTAGCCTCACCCACCAAAGCCTCATCCCCAAGAATGGTATCATCTACAAATTGCTGGTGTGTAAAAGCAATGTTGCGAGATGAGGGTTTGATGTCTTTTAGATCCCCACTAGATTTGGAAGCTGAAATAAATCTCCCCAGGCATTTAACAAGAATAATGAAGAGGATGGGGGAAAGAGGGTCCCCTTGTCTTAGACCCCTTGTGGGTTTGAAGAAAGTAGATGGGGAACCATTAATCATGACCACCAAGGAAGGGGTTGAGATGATTTGAAGGAGGAGTTTGCAAAAATTGGAGTTGAAACCAAAAGCTCCCAGAACTTTAAGAAGAAGCTGCGAGTCCACCCAGTCATAGGCCTTGGATAGGTCAAGTTTGAGAAGAAAGCCTTCCCTTTTTCCTTCTTCTAACAAATGTATGACTTCATGCACCATCATAATGGAGTCCAGAATCTGTCTTCTAGGCACATAGCCAAATTGCTGCTGCGAGATTAGGGAAGTAAGGATACTGAGAATCCTGATGGTGATCACCTTGGAGATGATCTTAAGGAAAGAATTGCATAGGCTTATGGGTCTGAATTTCTCCAAGGAGTCCGCTCTAGAAGTCTTGGGAATTAACACCAGGAAAGTGGCATTGAGTTCTTTGAGGAGGTTCTTCGAACCAAAAAATTCTTGCACAGCTTGAACCACATCGTCTTTCACAACATCCAAATAAAGGTGAAAGAAGAACATCAAGAAGCCATCTGGGCCTAGGGCTTTGTCCCCCAGTAGAGAATGCAATGCTTTCTTGACTTCAGTCATATCCGGGATAGAGCATAAGTTTTTATTTTGAAGATTAGTGATGATTCTAGGTATGTTATTCAGGAGAGAGGTCTGGTCTTGATCGGATTATCCCTGATCTTTAGAAAGGAGCTGAGAGAAGTAAGAGATAGTCTCATCAACAATTTCATTGTCCTCCTTAAGTACTTGGTCTCCCTTCTTGATACTGCTAATCCTGTTGGCAGCTCCGTGTCTCATGGTGGAAACATGAAAAAAACTCAATATGTATTAAAATTATATTCATTAGAAATCTTGTTCTGAATAGCATCATTTGAAATCATCTGTTTGAAAAAATCATCTTATTTAGTCCTTGTTTCAGGCCTCCAAAGACCAATTTTTTGAAGTTTAGTTGTTTTTTGAGGGCAAAATTTTAGTTTTGGGGTCTTCGTGCGAAGACCCCCTTCACACGAGGACCCTAGAGGGTCTTCATGTGAAGACCCTTCCCATGAAGACCCCCAAGTGAAAATCCCAGAAAGAAAGACACCCATCAGAATTTTTTTTTGGGTACTTCACACGAAGTATGTACTTCGAGCGAAGTTGGCTAGTAAAATTAATTTGTAAAAAAATTTAAAATGGTATAAAAGTAAAACATTTTGTTTCTATTTTACATCAAATTGCAATTAATAAATTCACATTATCTATTATTGAAGGCAATTTTTGAAGGAGGATTGGTATTTCTATTTTTTCAAACGCATAATTTTGGAGAGGAAAAATATTAGATTAAAGTATTTTTTTTGAAGAAATTTTTTGTTGACGATCTTGTGGAAGACATTTTTTGGAGCTCGAATTTTTAACTTCAATTTTTGGAAAGTTGAAGTTAAAGTTTAGGCGAGTTGTATATTTTGAAGGTATAAGCCAAAAAAAGTGTAGCATTTAAATAAATTTGAACACATTCGAAAATGTTGTATATGTAAATACAAGCACAAAAGGTATAAACAAAAACATAGTAGGAAACCAAGGTTGTTTTCTATTGATGGATGGAAATAAACATGAAATGTGCACAAAGAAAGCATAGTTGTTTGCATTTCATTAGGTTTAAATAACTACATCATAAATGTGATAGTGTATTTTTTATTAAACCATTTACCAAAATCCAAAACTAATAAAGTTAGATTTTCACACTTAAATGGTATTCTCTACAATAAAAATTCTCACATTAAAAAACAACGGGTTGTCAAAGTTCAAAACTTATAGAAGTATAATAAAAAAAAAAGTGATTCCAAGGACAACTTTGATAAAATGAATACTTCTCAATACATGATAAAAATATAGAATAAGTTAAAAATTGTATGGTTTATGTTTTGATGGACAAATATCCAGAAAACAAATTCTGATTGTGATTGGGTGAAGAGAAAACCAACACAAAATCATCTCTTCCACCTTTTTCTAAGGATTGTAATCATGTTAAACCTTTCTAACGATGGTTGCAAAACACATCATTTAAAACAAATTGTCAAACTGTCATTGGGCATATCTTTGCCAACAACTTTCCCAATTCTCACTTGGAAATTTTAGATTTCTAGTTATTACTTAAATAAAGGCATATGCTTAATTACTATTAAGAGTTAAAAAATAACGGAAGTGGACAGATGGTTTTATATCTATTATAAGGAAATGATGTCAATCATGTGCATATTGGTTAAATTTAAGAAATACTTGGTGGATGGCCAATTTATGATCAAATTGATCATAGTAACTTTTGATCTATTTTATCATTCAAAAGGATAGATAAATAAGTAGAAACAAAAGTGGGTGATAAAACTCAAAGCATATGATTTCATCCTATGCATTGACCCCGGTTCGATTCTCCCTAAACTTGAACTCCAAAAAATTATTGGCCTTCTCTTTTGTGGCAATGTTTCCAAATGCGATCCATGACTTATTTTCCCCTGATTCTGCATGCAAGCCACTTGAACTTCCAATTTTTTTGGTGGGGTGATATGCAATTCTTTATTCTCTGGAAGCACTCTTGCTGCACCACATGCATTCAATCTGATCACACAAAAATAGAAGAGATGTACCCACATTTTCATATGAATCTTCATCGTATTGAAATGTTTGATTCAGAAGAAAAGGTTTTTCTTTATTCTCTCTACTTCAAGTTTGAGAAATTGAGTGATAATTTGATGAACAAATGGACTTCATCATCTTGAGATGCACTATTTAATACTATCTAGTGGAGCATAGCCATGGATTTTCAATTTCCTTCTTGAATTTATTGGGTTATTTCCTATGCAATGCATCAATTCATAAAAGTTTTATTCAAATACGAAAACCCAATATTTATATTGGAGAAGATTCAAACTTAGAATTTTTTTTTAATACAAGTAGAGTTAGGACTCAAGAGAAACATGGTCTATGAATGGTAAGGGAGACAAACTAATGCAAGAAGAGTTAGAACTTAAAAGGCTTATAAGTGCAATTACAAACTGATTTTGACGAAATGAATTCCTTTTATTAATAATTAATTTTATAAAAAAAGGGGAAAAAATAAACATCTGGGTCCTACCAGGAAATAGGTAACATATGAAAAATTTGGAAGCCTAAACAAGGCACGTGTATTGTTTGACATAATGGCATGGAAGGCATGTATGCAAAATTCGAAAGCATAGACAAGGCACATGAACTTTTTGACAGAACGCCACAAGAATGGTTTTAGAGAATGCCATGACAGTAGGATATGCAAATGTTGAAGCATTAATGAGGAACTTGCACTATTTGATAGAATGCTTCTTAGAAACATATTCTCATGAGCGTCCTTAAAGGCTCTTAACAACATCTTTCACATGGAAAAAAATAAATTCAGTGCTTTCAAAAGTTTGATAGGGCTCACTAATTTTTCACATAGTCCAAATTTCACAAGACAAGGAAAGGCCAAGCATGGATTGGAGCTCCGGGCTGTTATGTCGTAATAATTTGTTAAATAAGGTTTCTACATTTTTTCATGTGAATGTCGATTAAAAAAACCTTGTACGAAACATCAATCTTACAAATTGAAAACAAGATAAAACATCAAATCCCAATATCTTCTCGTCCACCTTGCAGGAAATAGAAATTCTTTTCTAAGGCACATAAAAATGCATAAACATAGAAAATAAGACCCATAACGAACCATCTAAATAAAAATTTTGTCAAAAAATTAAGCACTAAAAACAAAACAAATTCTTTACAAAAAAAGAAATGAGAAAATCTCATGTGAATCATATTTTCACCTGCATTTTATAGAGTTGTAGAAGCCATATGGTAATCTCCTTGGAAGAATCCACCCAATTTATGGATCGGGCCAATGTTGCAATCAGAAATGTAGGTCAAAACAAACAAGATATATAAACATGGTCACTACAAAGAAAACATGATTGTAAAAAGGGTCTGAGAAATATAATTCATAGGGAAGCAATTTTTGAGAGAAACACACAAAAACACATGCAAATACTTGGAAGAGTGGTTCAATGTAGTTCTCAAGTGCCCATGTATGGAAATACATATTTTGTCCAAATTCAGATTGATTCTGATTATCGACATAATGAATGGTGTGAATCATTCACATTTGTAACAACCATGGGAGGAGGAGCTACATTAATGAAAACCCTTTCTGTAGGTGTGGATGTAGCTGAGAAGTAAATGAACTTAGGGTACCTGAAACAACATACCATGATTAAAAAAAAGGACAATGCATTGCATGTACTACATAGAGAAGAATTACCATCATCAACTTCCATCATAAAAGGTACATATAATTTGAAGAGGATGAACAGGTGCAAGAATATCTACGATTTCCCTAGCTAAATCAGGGTTTACGCCAAATAGGGCACTTGGAATTGTTGTAAAAAATAAATAAATAGTTCTAGCAAATTGTTAGCCTGGGTAGGGGAGATTGATTTGTTATGTTTTGGAGAAATGGGATGTCAGTGAACTATCCTCTTTTCACATATTTGTACCAATTGCCAACTGGGTATTACTAAACCATTACAACATTAGATGAACAACTAGTCCTTTGCAAACTCCAGTCGAGTAGCACAACACAATTTGGTCATCGCAATATATTTTTCAATCTGTATGCCCACAATACGTGTTGTGTGCGCTAAAAACAAATTTCCACTATCGAAGTTCAAAATCAGAAAAATGGTGGTTTTATTCATGACATAGGTTTTGTGGCATCCGTAAGCGAACAACCTCACAGGTAAAGCCTATCGGCTAATAAACTTACATTTTTCTAAAAAAAAATTTAGAAAAACTCTTAAAAATTATTATTTATGTACTATTATCAAATGTAAGATGACTAATCATTTAAGTTCAATTAATATATAACATATTTAATTCATCACAATTTTTTTAAGATTAATTATATTTAACATATGTATCAAATTATAATATTTAATAATATTTTAAAAGAATTCTAAATAAGAAAAATCTTATTCTATTTTAATTAAAAATAAGAACGATCTCCAAATCTTGTTTAGATTTTATTAAAAATTTAGATCAAATTGTTTCTTATAAACTCCTCTTCATTACATATCTATCAATTAAAAAATTTCTTTTAAACTTTTATTCATTTCATAATATTAGTTAAATAAATAGTATTTATAAACTTTAGTTATATGCATATTTTCATAATAATATAAACGAACATAACTAATTAAATTTTACAATTTAATGCCAGATTCATAAAGCATTCTAGCATTGTACTTTTTATTGATCGCGTACGAAGAAGAGAGGCAGTCTAATACCTTATGTTCAACTTTCTCTGAGCAGTAATGGGAGCAAGCAAAGCCACTGTTTCCAAGGACCTCTCCGATGGTGACGGTGGCTCCATCCTGCAGCTTCCTCTTTTTCTCCACAACAGAGAAAAATAATGCTTAAGATATTACCAGAGGGAGGGAATAGATAAACAAAACGGGACTATAAGCAAACCAAAACGGGATTACATTGCAAAACAAAGTGGGATTATATAGCAAAACAAATCTATAGAGAGTTTACCCGTTCTGATTATATCAAATTAGGTGCAACCTATTCTTTGAAACAAATCCTTGTGAAAGTTCTTACGCGTAGGTAAAATATGAGAGATTTCGGGTTTTTTTGTCCGTTATTTGATCAAGATTGTCTTGAATGTTTCCTTGCTCGTCAATTTCCTTTAACGTGCTTTGCCCCTGGTTTTGGAGGTTTGAAACAAATTTTACTTATTGCCCGTTTATATTTTATTTTCGTTACGTCTTTTGGCAATTTTTTCAATAGTATTGGAATAGTTAGCCAGTGGCTGCAGGTTGCGTATCGAAGTAGTGAAACAATCTAAACTCAGCAGATGATATCATCACAACGTTATTGAAGTAGGGGAGAGGGACCAATAGTTGTGCGAGGTCTAATAGTCGTGTGGTCATTAGTGAATATATTATCTATTTTTACACCACATTTTTACTATATATTGTGATTAAATAATCCAAATGTAAATAAAAAAAATTACAAATGTTTGATAAAAATGGACCAATACTTGAACACATGAGAACCTATAAATATTATATTAAAATAACATAAACAAGTGAAATAGATAAATTTTTGTCTCAAATAATATATCATAGCTATCTATCATATGTGTGTCAATTAAAAAATAATATGCCTACTTAAACAAGTATTGTTATCTTAGTGCACAAATACTATTCTTATGTGTTCACCTATTGGGGTAGCAATGTATATGCATTAGAATATTTCATATTAATAATTGGTTTTATCACAAATATAAAAGGTGAACACAACCAAAATGCTTTGTATTTTCCCATGAAATGTGTGAGATTGTCAAAAAGTTTTAGTGTTCAACAATTGGTCCCTTTGTGTTCGATATAGGTTGTATTTTATATAATAATGTGTTATTTTTATAATAACAAATAATTATTTTGTGTTGAAGCATTGGTCCTTTTGTGTTGGATTTGAAAGCTAGATATAACAAATATTTATGATTACTAGTAGGTATATGGTCCATTTAAGTTGCATATATGTCATATTTTGTATAGAAATACAATCACCCACTAATAAAAAATGATATTTTTAAATTCAACTACTAGAGATTTTTAGATTAAGTTTTGGTCGAATCTTTAAAAAGCCAATTTTTGTACACGTTTAACTAGGTGTGCTATTTTAACGAGTTGCATGATGAGCCACACCTTCAAACCTTAGTTATAGGTAGTTAAGTGTGTATTTTACATTTCTAAAAAAAAATGAAGGTTTTACAATATTCCATGCAATAGCTACATGTTGACGAAGTTAGCCCTCACGACTATTGGTCCCTCTCCCCTAGTGAAACAATCTAAAAAATGAATTGCAATCCCCGAGCATGATTTTCGAATACCCACTTTCCACCGATGCGGTTCAATACCAGAGAATTAATGATTTTAGCCGTGAGACAGATTTTCCCTGCGGTCGTACGTGAGCAACCTCGCAGAAAAAGCCTATCGGCTAATAAGAAAAAATAAACACCTTGAATAGCTGAAGTGGGGCACCCACAAAGGACAGTAACACAATAAACAGCAGTCCCAGTGTAACCAGTAACGTAATGGAGGCAAAGTAAGCAGAGCATTAGCAGAAGATTAAGTAATACTAACAAATGAAGGAAAGTGAAAGATAATACAGTCGAAATGTCAGATTTTTCCATGGTGGCAGTCACAAACAAATCATAGTTTAATTACGTGACCACCATTTTAATTGGAGACTGTACAGACAAAGGAATATCCCCTCTTCTATAAATTGGAAGGAAATCTTGGCAGAATTCATGAAGCTTGCATTAGGAATATTTGTTTAGAAAGAGGAGAGTAAGTGCAAGCATGAGAGAACTATTGTGAAAAACCATGTTGCGGATGCGACAATGGAGGTTACTGATAAGCTGAGGAACATTGCCCTTGATAGGATCAAGTACGTTCTCAAACAAAATGGGTATGACGTTGATTCGATGCCAGAGGAGGAAATCAGAGCAAAGTGGAAGGAATACATGAAAGACCATCCCATGACTCCAGAAGAAGAGGGGAAGGCCAATGACATCCTCAATCGGAAATGATGATGTTCAGCACTTCTAGTAATTATGCCGAATAAGAGACACGAATGCGTCTCTCTCTCTTTGTTTGTTTGTTTTCATGTATCCTGTGTTGTTGTCATAGCCACTGGTGTGTTGCCCAGTGCAGTACTCGTCCTTCCTGATATGATCATTGAGAAGTCTTGTATGCAGATTAATGAATTGTACAGGAATATGTATGTTACTATAATAATAATAAAGAGTGGTCTAGTTTGAGTTTCATGTGGATATTTACATTGTATATGCATATTCTTTTACCCTTTGACACCAATGGAAATGGTTTCACTAGTAGTCATTTGATAGAGTTTTCTTAAACATTAAATCTTTGAGATTAGATTTTCCATCAAAATATTTTTATATAATTTTAATAACATCTTTATAGTAAAAGATGATTGTTAAATAAATTATTGAAATAAAATAGAAAATATCAAAATCTTGATGTGGAGAAAAATTTAGAATGAATATTGGTTCACATTGGACAAATAATTATGGGTCCTAGCTTGAAAAAGGAAATGGCTTTTAAAAAGAAAATATTTTGTATTGCCATTAGTACAATGGTGGTTGAAACATAACATCAAAGTTTCGTTAAGATTATTAAATTTTATAGAAAAATTTCTGATATGAAGATCACAACAAAGATAGAATGTCTAGGAATTGTTTGAAATTAATTTGATAATGTTAAAATTTGCTTGAGTCCAAACTAATACAAATATTTTCTACTACAAAATTCCTCACACTTACACAAACTCTCACATAAAACTTATATAAAGCTTAACATCATATTCTTATTTCATTTAAATTCAATTTCATCAAATAAAATAATTGCATGAATCCACAACAAAAATTTACATAAATGACCTCTATGAACTTCCGTTTAGCTTGCAAATTAGACTTCTATTCACATATCCCTTTGTGACATTTTTAATGACGTATTCTTCATCAAATTTGTATAAATATTTGTGAAACCATGCAAAAATTTGTAAATACTAATTTATTTCCAGACATTTTTTCTTCTCATGTAACTACAAGTGTTGAGCACTATCTAGGGTTTAAATTCTTGCAAGTATAGTTGCAAACAAAGTAAAACATCTTCTAAATCATAAGGTCATAAATTTGTAACTAATGTATGGAGCCATCTCTAGGGACATTTGTAAATATTTATGGGAACTTTTGTGTGACATAATTGGAAAACATTATATCTTAAGTTTCTTTGAGCCATATTTTTTGGTATGAATGTGATAAATTTTTTATAAATATCACAATATTTTGAGTTATTGAATATTTGCAATGGTTCTTATGTATTCCATATCTATTTTTTCAATTTGAAGATAAACTCATTTGGGAAAAATAAAGGAGTAGTTTGTTTAATACAAATGATGGAAATGGAGTGATTACAAGGGACAATCAGTATGGGAACTCTAAAATTCCAACGCAAAATTATGTTGGAGAAATTTTTGCATGCCTGAGAAATGGGTGTTCACATGGGCTTCCACACAAAAGAAAATTTTGATAGAAGATAATTTCAGGTGGATGGGCTATAAAGACGGGCTTCAAGATGTGTTCTATGAAAAAGAAAAGAAGAGACTTTGGATCACTTATTGTTGGGTTATCCCTTTTCTTAGAAATACTAGAAGTGGTTATGTCCAAATCTAGGCTGGGTGATGACTTTTCCTAATAAAATTATGAGCTTGTTTAATGTTGGGACCTCTCAAGAATGGATTGGACCTCCTAGGATGTTTGTGAATTTAATCAACCCCTAATTATTTCTTTGGGAATATGGAAAGAAAAAAAATAGAAGAAGCTTCAAAAATAAAGATATGATAATTGACTCCTTCTTAAATAAGTATGAGTGACCATTGTTGAAATAAGTTACTAATAGTAAGTTAGTTTTAGTGCATCCAAAAGAAACTTGAAAATTATCTTAACTTACGATGGAATAGTTTAAAGATTCCACCATTTTTTGAGAAGGGAGGGTGCCAAAATAAAAGAAACTAGATCCCAACCAAAACATTAACCTCTTTAAATGGGATGTTTTAAATTAAACTTTGATGGGGAATCTCAAGGAAACCATAGATTATCTAGATCTGGTTGTATTGTTGAACTATGTGATGGTAAGGTGTTCTAGGAAAATTAAAACTCCACTAAGAGAAGATACTAATAATGTTGCAAAAAATTTGGCCCTCATACATGGGATACCATTTTGCAAAGACCATGATATATTCATGGAGAGAATTGAGGTAATTAGGCATTAGTCATAAATCCAATAAGGAATAATTCCTAATTGGAAGTGAGGGACATTGTTAGATAAGGTGGTTGAGATTTTAAAACTCTATGAAAATTGTACCATTAACCATGTTTATGCATAAGCTAGGATGAAGGTTGATGAACTTGCTAAAATGGTGGCTGATGGGACAAAGCATAGATCCATAAAGACAAAATATTGGAAGTAATCATAACTTGGACATATCCCTCATTTAGGAAGTAGCTATTTGAAGCAATGATGCAAACTTTAATATGAATTTAGAAATAAATCCAATAATTCTAACAAGTAGCTCTAAAAAATATAATTAAAAACCTAGATGTCAATATTTAGGGTTGATAAAGTAGCTATTTTTAGTCCTCGTGAGAAAAAACATGACACGTGGGAGCCGTAGTAGAGCGGGCAGAAGCAGAGTGGGTGGGGTCCCTAGTTTTGAAGATGAGGAGGGCGCTTCAAAAGATGAGGATGGAAACCCAAGTGGGGGTTTGCGGGAGTTTTTGGTGGGGGGTTGTAGCTTATGCGTCCAGTGCCCTCACCTTTCTCCTGTTGAGATTTTTGAGTTTAGGGTTTAGGCTCTCTGTGATGGTAAAGGCTTGGGGGGGGGGGGGGTTCTTTTCCCCTTTATTTTGGAGAGGAGACAACCCTTGTTTCTTCAGAAGGTTTGTGATGGTGAGTGGCTACTTTGGGTCCTCCTTTGGGATCTTGTCAAGATGGCCTGTTCTTGGGACCCTCACGTGTGGGCCTCTTTCTGGGTTCCACAACTCCTTTCATTTGTGTGGGAGAGTGGTGATGGTTCATTTGGTGTGGTTCTATGTGGGATCCCTATTGAGGTGGGGTTGCACACGTGCTCTTTGGCAGCTGATGATTTCTCATCTTCATTACTCCTCTACTCCGCTTCCTATTGAGGTGGAAGCTCATTTTTAGGTGAAGGTTCCTTTCCCTCTTAACACCTCTTTCTCACTTTCTATAGAGGTGGAAGTTCCTTCTGAGGTGGAGGCTCTACCTATTGAAGTGGCTAGTAGCTGGATGGAAGAGGTGGGTTGGAGTATTATTGGTGAGATCGGCCATAGCTGGAGGGTTCTATTTCTGCCAGAGATCTTTCACAGTATTATCTTTTTCCTGGCAGGTTGTGATCTGGTGGCATGGGGAGTCTTCCTCATTCCCATCTCTTTGTTAAATGTTGGGGGAGCCTTTCAAAACCCTATTATGCTCGACCTTTGCTAGAGAGTCCTATTTTTGCCAGAGATCCTTAATGGTCTTTTCTTTTTTCTAGCAGATTGTGATTTGGTGGTTTGGGGAGTCATCCTCATTTCCATTTCCTTGTTAATGGTTGGGGAGCCATTCAAAACCCTAAATGCTATGGTGCAGCTGAAGATTTTCTTTCTCAAATGTTTAAGCTATTGTTTCTTCTTTGGTTTGGTTCCGATAGGGTGGACTGGTTTGTTTGCTAGCTCTGTTGGTTGTTAAAACCCATTCTGGTTATGGGAGCCATCAAAACCCTTATGTCTGGTTTAGGGAGCCTGAAAACTCTAGATATCTGATGGTGTTGTAAAGTGATGGTTTTACACTTTTGGCTTTAGCAGCTTGTGCCTTTCTTTGTCTATTTCTTTTGGCTGCAGTTCTAGTGTCGATTTTGTGTTGCTAGTAGTTCTATTGGCTTTATGTGCTGGAGGGGTGCTGTAAGGTTTATCCTTTTCCCTAGCTATTTCATTTAGTTCTATGCTTATTCTTCCAATCTTCAAGATTTGGGTTACAGTTCCCTCCAAAAACTAAATGTACATGGTTTCAGGGCCCATTCAAAACTTGTTTTTACCTTATTCAAAAACATTTAGGGTTGATAAAATAAAATATGGCATCATAACATGTAAAGTTGGTAGTGAACTCAATATTTTATGTTTTGGTTTTTCCATAACTAAGGAAAATTGGTGGGTATTTAGAGATTGAACTTGAGATGAAACATATTGAAAATTCATTGAATTAGTTCTACTTCAAGATGGCATGGCTATCAAATAGGCCTAGAAATGATGTTGCACTGAGGACTCTTTTTTCAAGAATGTTGGACTTGGCCACCAAATTGTGTATTGCTATAAATAGAACCCTTTCAAAACAAAAATCACACAATCAAAGAAAAGTAACATATTGCAAGAAAGATGTATATACATATTAGGTTGAGGAGTAAAAGGGTTTGTACACGATCATGGTGTACCAAACTAGGCCCATAAGTCGCAATGAAAATTCAAAAAATCAGGGTTAGGCAAGTTGATGAGAAAATTTGAATAAGTTATCAATATTATATAAAAAATATGTAAGAAGAGAATCTGCATAGAATTGAATGTAGTTTCTAAGCTACTAGGCCATTTTAAAAAAATATTATTCTATACGGTGAAGATTTAAAATTTCAATGCAACAATATGAAAAATTGAGGAAAAGGATAAGAAGTAGGTGTATGCTTGACCACCTTAAACATAATCAAATAATAATATTTTTTTACAAGATTCTATATATAAGTAGTAGGCTCATTTTCGGATGACACATATTTTTTTGTAATTTTTTTCCAACTAAATAATTAATTATAATTTTTCTACTACAAATTTTCTAGAATAAATAAAATCTTGTATCTGACCACCTTAACTTAGTATAAATATCATAACATTGAATTTTCTTTCTTACACTAAGAAAAGCATAGAATGTGATGCATGTTTCAGATTTCAAAAATTTTATACCATTTGAAAATTATAGTTGTTTTTCGATCAACCTATCAATCAAGACTTCAGAGGTAACTGAATTAGAAAATAAATAATAATTACTTATTGAACTCAACATTTGACAACAATTATATTGTTGGAAATTTGAGAATCACCTTAAGAAACTCTTTTTGTTTCATGGCATTCAGGTGAAAAACAAGTTGTTAGCTACATGGTTGAAGACTCAAGATTGGAGGAACTAGGGAAAACATGCTTTGGGGGGTTGACCATGTAGGTTTGACATCCCAAAGCCAGAACCCAAAGAAAATCATAAATAAAAGTTTATTGTGTCAAAGGTAACGTGTATCAGATAGCTATTAGGTATATAATACCTATTAGATACCCGATAGCTATCGTATACCCAATACACATGATAGGCATTATTAATAAATTTTTATATTACACTATATATATATATAATATATGTTATTATATATAATACTATATTATATTATATGACACTATATATAAAATATATATGTTATTATATTTAAAATTATATATTATATATTAATAATATATATTATATATTATTATATAGTATATTATTTATCAAATATTATTATACACTATTTAATATATATTATTTAAACTTCTCTCTCTCTCTCTTTTGTTGATTGGTGTAGTTTAGCATTTTCACAAGGTAGGACTCTTTATTTAGTAGTGTGTAGATTATTTTGGTTGGTTGAGGAGGGAATGATAGGGGATAGATTAGATTGTTATAAAGTCATAGATTCTTCAAAGATGCATTCATTTCAAAGATTATATTCAAGTACATGGACCATTTGGACATGAGAGTTGGCTTGTTTTTGTCCCATGTATTTTCAGTGTTATTGGGATCATTGTGAATCAAATGAGTGGGTGGATGCATGGGTTCCATAGTATCTAAATACTTTATCTCTCACAATATCCCTAAGAAATGATGACATGGAAACTTCAAGTGAGCATGAACATATTTTAGATCTTCTTCAACGAGGACATGTTTTGGTATTGGTTGCATCATAGGGGAATGATCAGAGATAAAATTAATGGTTATCATGTTGTGTACAAGGAAAATAGAAGCTTTCACAACCTATGAAAGATGATGATGGGTTCACATATCCTACTGGTTCAGTTGTTGTTGTGGAAGCATGGATGTGAACATAAATTATTAGAAATAATGGAATGCTTGCATTTGGAGATTATGGGAAGCACAAAACCATTCTCATGTACTCACACCTTGTTATAGCATCAAATGTTAAGTTATTGAAGCATTAAGGAAGGCCAAAGATAAAAGAACTTTAGACTATTAGTATACATGATCATGAAGCAATATTGGATACCCTTAAGTATAGAGGTGACCCTTCATGCACACTTCACTAGGTAATACTAACTCACTGCAAGGTTTATTATGTTCGTTATGCTTACATTAATTGCACCTTGCCTCTTCATTTTTTTTGGTCAATAAACTTGGTTCTCTCATGGAATGTAAGTGCAGTTGGACACAAATATGATAAATATAGAAGATTTAGGCACACATGATTATCTCATACAAAATGATGGTAAATTTCATTGTGCATAGGATCATCATGTTCTTTGGTCCATTTTGTGCATTATGTTCATAATGTTTTGTTTCTTATAATTTTTTTTTGTTCTCAATAAACTTAGTGTTCTCATTCCTTTGGAATGAAGGGATTACATATATGATGGATGCATGAGATTACTCTACCATGATCTAGAGTATTTTTACTTTAATTGTGTCTCACCATTTAGTTAGTATTATTTCTCTAATATTGATATTTTGTACACGATTACAATGTAGGTGTCATTTGGAGTAGTAGTGGTTGGATACAAATATTCAATAGATATAGAAGATTTAGACACACTTGATTAGCTCTTTCAAAATGATGATAAATTTTATTGTGCATAGGCTCATCATGTTCTTTCATCTATTTTGTTCATTATGTTCATAATATTTTATTGTTTATAAAATTTTTGTGTTCTCAATAAACTTAGTGTTCTCATGTCTTTGGAATGTAGGGATCACATATATGATGGATGTATTGGATTCCTCTACCATGCTCTGGAGTATTTCTTACTTTAATTATGTCTCACCATTTATTTAGTATTATTTCTCCAATATTGATATTTTGTACACAATTTCAATGTAGGTGGCATTGGGAGTAGCAGTAGCTGGATATAAATATAATAGATATAGAAGATTCAGGCACACATGATTAGCTCATATAGAATGATAGTAAATTTCATTGTGCATAGGATCATCATATTTTTTGGTTCGTTTTGTTCATTATGTTCACAATATTTTATTGTTTATAAAATTTTTGTGTTCTCAATACACTTAGTGTTCTCATGCCTTTTCAATGTAGGATTACATTTATGATGGATGAATGAGATTCCTCTACCATGATCTGGAGTATTTATTACTTTAATTATGTCTCACCATTTAGTTAGTATTATTTCTCTAATAGTGACATTTTATACAAGATTGCAATGTACGTATCATTAGGAGTAGTAGTGATTGGATACAAATATGATAGATATAGAAGATTCAGGCACACTTGATTAGCTTATACAAAATGATGATAAATTTTATTGTGCATAGGATCATCATGTTCTTTGGTCCATTTTGTTTGTTATATTCATAATGTTTTTAGACTATTTATAGAATTTTTGTGTTCTCTATAAACTTAGTGTTCTCATGCCTTTGGAATGCAAGGATTACATATATGATGGATGTATGAGATTCCTCTACTGTGCTCTGGAGTATTTCTTACTTTAATTATTTGTCTCACCATTTGGTTAGTATTATTTTTCTAATACTGATATTTTGTACACTATTGCAATTTAGGTGTCATTGAGAGTACCAATGATTGGATCTATACATTAAGGAGAAGAAATATTATACCCAAATGACAATAGTTGCATATCTAGGATTTTTTATATCAATGATATATGATGTATTTGCATGTGACCAAAAGCGTGACACACTTCTATGAACCATTACACTTGAGGGAATCCATGTAAGAATAAATCTCAAGAAGCATCTCATAGCTTCCTTGTTGAAGTGAGTTTAATCTTTCTCATGATGCTCATCAAACTGGCATAGAGGATTAGTGAATTGACTACTCCAAAATGGAAGATTCAAAGCTATGAATGAAGATAAGATGCAAGATTAAGTTAGAATGACAGAGTGAGATAAGAATTTATGCAAGTAATTAGTATTCTAGAATGAGAATACAAGATTTATACTATTGAAGAAATGCAAGAAAGGAAACTAGATTAACAATGCAAGATTAAGATATAAATGAAGCTCAGATAAGAGAAACTAAGAATTAAAATTAGCAAAAGTAATCTAAGAATGAAAGAGAATGTAAGATTCAAAAGCTTAAGATACAAAAATGATAAAGATTGGGATCAATATGCAAGATAGCAAGATTGTCAGATTAGGACCCTTGAGCAAGAGAAGAGCTTCCTTTAAAAGGAATTGCCTCAAGAATGGAGGGTGGAGATTAAGAGGCAAAAGAATGAGTGATTGAGATGAAGAGGAAAAAGGAGAGTGAATGAGATGCAAGGTTAGGTAGAGATGAGTGGTGAGGATTAAGAGGAAAAAGGGAAATGTTAGGTAGAATAAGATAAAATAGTAATTTTGAAAGCACAAATCCCTTTTAATTTCTAATTAATCAAGATTAAGTATGTACACACATGTGAATATGTTATTTTAATAAAAGTGTAGAAGTGTTATATTAAAAGTAAGGTTATAGAAACTAAATAAATATGCAAGCTCTAGAAATTAGACCACAGTATAAGCTTGATATAATATTTTTGATTTAATTATTCAAAGCGGATTTTAAGGGTTACTCTACACAATCATGTCTAGTAAATATCCCTTTGAGATTTAGGATTTAATTTGAGGAAATTTGATCAAAACAGGGGCTCAAGTTCTACTAGACCAATTTTAGGTGATTACGTTTGCCCCTCTTTGACTAATGTGTGAGCGATCTGGGAACACATTGAGTCAAAGAATGATGATGTCAATGTGGGTGATAGAGATCTAACTTAGAACCTAATTGAATGAAGACTGATAAGAAAGATGAGAGTATCCAGCCAGATATGAAGTGATGAGACTAAATATCTATCCAAGGAGATTGAGATAGATAATCATCTAAGAGACAATAACAAATTGATATGGGTCCTAATGAACCTGATATGCCCCAAGAGATCAAAAATATGTTTATCTTAGTGAACTGATATGAAGTGATGAGAACACTCTTTTAGAAAGGAGATGTGGAGAATCTCAACTTGATATGAAGATATGAAGTTGAGATTCCCTAAGCAATGATGTTTAGTCATTGATTGATTTGATCAATAAAGATATGGTTCAATTGCTAGATTTGTAGATTAGAAGATTTGAATGATGAAAATATTTTGTATATTGTCATGCCCTCTCAGGATTGAAATAGAAATGAGGTATAAGGGGTGAAGATTAACATCAGAAGTCCAGGAAAAGAAGGCAGAGATGAGAAAGAAGTGATAGCGTCAGTAGTCAACTACATGTGATTAATAGATCTTGAATTTTGATTTTGATCTTGAAAATAGGATCAGATAAGGATTTGCAGTCAAATGCCTTGGTGGTGGGAAGGGAAGGATGAAAAGAAAGAATAGCTCAAGGGAACTCTAGAAATGAAAAGCTAAATACAATCCTAGAATGAAATGCAGCCTAATACACAAGAGTAGTGAAGTCACTATTCTTGTAGCCATTAGATTTCTTGATTTGAGCATTTGGGACATCGAAGGTTAGTAAAACCTTCACCAGTGTGAGAGAAACTGTGAAAATATGAATATGACCTTATTGGATAAGATGTAGGAAATACACGTAAGTATCAAGATGTAAGCGTCGAGATGACTAGAACATGGTTTCCAAGTTAATATTGTAAGAAAACACCCGTATCAAGGCACAAGCTGCCAAGATAACCAAGAGCATCATCATATGTTCTACACATAAGAAATAGACAAGGAGATACTTCCAACCTCACCTAAGTGTCCAAATAAAGAGGGTTGAGGTATGTGTGGCATTCCAATGGTGATGGAGGCTCTTACCACATACACCTAGTTTATTATACAACTTAGGATCATTGACATCACATGGTCACAAGAAGAGATCAAAGAAAAATATGTTATGCCCCCAGTCATGAATGTCTAGTCAACCAGACATCGTCGAGTGACCTTACAAGAAATAGAAAGAAAATGTCAATGATAATAGTCAACACACAAGAAAATAGTTCAAGATATCTCAGACATTTTCAATTTTCTATGATATATTTTGTGTTGAGTGTTAAGAAAACACCTTTGTGCTAGTGTCAAAGTGCAAGTGCACAATGAATAGTGCAAGATCTAATATGTGTTGAGAAATAGAGTGATGTACAGATTGGTAGTGTTAAGCAACACTAGGGATTGGGGTGTTGAGAAACACTAAGTAGTTTCAGTGATAAAGAGTCCATTGAGAAGGACTAATAAACTGACTCAAGTTAATCTTAAGAGGTCGACCAAGTGATAAAGCACTGACAACTCAAATAGGCATACGATTTCCCCCAAACGACAGACAAGAATCAAGGATAAGAGTAAGACAAGGTCCAATCAATGACGACACAAGGAAACAAAAAGAGAGATGGATGTAGGGAGACAAGAGCTCAACCACATGTTGATAGATGGAGTGCTGATTACAAGTGACACATGTTTTCTATGTTTTCACTACTTGGGATTGTTTTATTTTTTCTACCAAGGTGCCTATTTCCAAGTATTGACCAAGGCACGATTTTTCTTTTTTCTAATTTTTTTGTTCTTTTCATTTTTTTTCTTTTTTGTATTTTTTTGATATTTGATTTTTTTGAGGATATATTGAGGTGCTTGTTTCTAGGTTTTAACTAGGATGATCATTTTTTTCATGAAATTTTATAATTTTTAGGATTTTTTTAGGACTTTATATGCTTTTAAAGATTTTTTCAAGATCATAGATTGCTGTGCAAGAAGTAGAATGTTTAGCTATAGAGTCACTGCAAGTGAAGAGAATTGAGAGGCTCTTTAAGGACATTGTCTTTTGTAGTGGCTAACTGATAAGAGTTAGAACCAAATGATGTAGTAGTGATAGAAGGATTCAGATAGTAGTGTCCAACTGTCAAGAGTTTTGTAGCTAGGGAAAGACCATTTGAATGAAATCAACAAATATCCTCATAGACCTCTCTTAACACTTTGTCAAATTCCTCACATTCTATATGTCTAAGGAGAGTATCATCTAGACTTCTCTTAAACAAGTCATTAGCGATGAGTAGATATCAGGATGTACTTCTTTGAAGGTTATGATGGATTTGAGAGTAGCATGAGGTATTGGAGGTAATGATGGTGTAGAAAATCTGTGGACTAGGTGAGTTATTGGTAGGAAATGGGAGTTCTTCCACTAGGAAGTCATAGAGAAATTGAGGTTCTTCAAGTTGTAGCATGGAGGTTAAGGTAGCCATAGCATCTATTGTTCTGTCTTCTACACGTAGTAACTACTCTAAAAAGTGATGAATACAAAGTATTTCTTTAAGTAATCAACCAGAGGTTTATATATATTTTTTAAGCTTTGGTTTGGTATTCATCAGTAACTTGATTGATTATCAACTGAGAGTAGAAAGGAAGTTCTTTGACTTCTCATTCAATGGCTAGTTTAAATCCATTAGCGAATCTTTCATATTCAGCCATATTGTTTGTGTAGGAAAAAATTATCTTGTTTTCCTTACAATATTTGTAGCCTTGTAGAGATATGAACATAACATCAACATCAACATTTTTTTGTAAAGATGAGCCATTTAAGTATATCTTCTAGGGATTTTGAGTCAAGTGTAAGATAGATTCCATCAAGTATCCCATCCACAGGCATGTCAATGAGGTTTTCACCATTGGATACGTCTTTTATTTTTACTTTTTAAAGATTAGATATTGCTACAAAGTGGTTTTCACCATGAAACTTTATTTTCTTTCTTTTTCCCTTTTTGACAGAGATATTTTATATCTTCCCCTATTATATCTCTGCTTATTGCACTAGTGGAAGAAGGGAAAGGTTTAACAACATTTAGATAAGAGGCTAGTTCAGGATATTTGTCAAAGGATATGAATTGGATAGAGTCAGAAGGAATCCATTCAATTAGCTCAGGATGGATGAGGGATAAAGGCTCGATGGGTTCAAGTGCAAAAAATCCAGTATTTTCCTCATCGTTCATGAATGAATTTGAGAGATCCAAAAAGTTATCTTCCATAGAGTATTGTCAATCATGATTTGTCTTAGAAGTATCAGAGGAGTTTAGAGGAATATTATGTGAATCTAACCGAGATGATGCATTTTGAGAACTAAGTCCCTCTTCTTGTGCCAGAAGTGTATGAACATGAATCATCTCAATCCTAGACCTTCCTAAGTTCCATGTTGCTTTCATAGGATGAGGTCTTATATACCCATGATTTTCTTGATTAGCTGGAGTGTTGTTTTGATTGAAAGTAGATGGCCTAGGAGTCATAGGGATGATTTCCATAGGAGGATGGAAAGGATCTTCATCATTTTCTCGATCTTGAGAATTTGAGCATTTTCCTCTTTCAAAATTCATAGCAGTATCATATCTATGTATGAAATCAACTTGTATTTCCATTGTAGCATTTGATAATGAGTCCCACTCATATTCATGTGAGTCTATTTCATTGTTGCGATATTGCCTGATGCAATCAACTAGAGTTATTGTAGGAGGTATATTTTCATTGTCACTTTCTTCTATTTTAAGAGGTATATTTTCAGTAGCAAGAGCTTGTTCAATAGAAGTAGTAGTAGAGTAGTCTAGAATATGCATTAACTGAGGAATATCCAAGATATAGGAGACATAAGCCAGTTTCCCCCAATCAGGATGCATGTGATTATAATCGACGATGTTCTCAGTAGTAACAAGAGTAGTAGTAGCAACAATAGTAGTAGTAGTAGTAGTAGTATCATCAGTAGTAGTAGGAATTTTCTCAGGAGACTGAGTGATATTTTCTTGATCATAACCATGTTCTACTAGATCCACAAGTTTATTTTGTTGAGGAGCTTGCGATGGTATGTAGAGATCTTCTTGATAGTCTGGATTAGAAGTTTGGATATGTAAGAGCCTTTCATATGTCATTGGTTGAATTTATGCTTCTTCTTCATCATCTAAGTCCTCATATGTGTGAGTGCTACAACTAGGTTTGTCAAACTTATGTTCATGATAGCCAACACTAGTATTGTCTTTAGGATTATGAATTCAGTGTGTAAACATTCAAGGGGACCTTTTCCTTTGCCAAGAGGACTTTTTCAATCATATCCCATCTTCTACATAAGTTGGTAACCCACACCATACTTTTTAGGTGAAATTTCAGCATGCTTTAGTTCTTGTTTAGATTATTCTCTCTTTTAGAGTCTTTGTAGAATAACACTTTCTTCTCTTTCTAGATTATTATTTTGCATTGAGGATAAATAGAATGTGTTGATAAACTGAGAGCTTTAACCAAAATGAAAGTAAAAATGTTCAAACCCATGCCTCCATCAATTAAAAAACACTTAACCCTATTCTTGTGTATGAGAACCTTGATGTGGAGGGGTTGATTATGGGGATGGATAACATATTTGTCATTTATTTTAGAGAAAGTTAGATAAGCAGGTGAGGCAAGATGACAAACCATGGATTGAAACTTATCAACATCTAGGTCCTTAGGTATGTTAGCCGCAAGAAGGGCTTGATCAAGGATCTCCCTTTGAGCATGAGAGATTTAAAGAAACTTAAGTATTGAGATTTGAATTGAAGTATGCTAAAGTTTGTCAACCAAATTGTAGTCCTATGCAGCCGAGAAGGTAGCTGGTTTAGATGTTGAGATTTTTTTTTTCTCAGGAGAAAAGGAGGAGGAAAAAATTTCTCCTGTTAGAGTGACTTTTGCTAGAGAACGGGTTACCACATTATATGATTCAACTTCAATTTTGTACTTATCTTTGATAGTATTGATAGTATGATCAGAGGATTCAAGCATGTTGATCAAATTGTCACTATTAGGGTAGGTGTAACCAACCTTATTATCCTTTTCCTTAGAAGACTTTCCTTTATCAAATTTTTGAAAAGGCTACTTGAAATATTTATGATCATTATTCACTTGTGGGGGGTCAACCACAATAGTCTCATTATCAATTAGATCCTAAATGAGATTCTTAAGTTTTATACATTCGTTAGTCTTGTGGCCTTTGTTGCGATGATAGTTGCATTAGTGGTTGTCATTCCACCATTTAGGCTTTATGTTAGGATCATAAGGTCTTGAGTTATCAGGAAAAGTAATGATTTGATTATTCAAAAGCATCTTCAATGCACTTTCAATCAATTCTCCAAGAGGAGTGAAGTTTATTTTAGGCTTAGAAGTCCAAGGCATATCAGTTTTGGAGCTTCCTGAATCATTCTGATTAGCTTTCACAATAGTAGATAGATTGAAAGCTGGCTCTTTAGTAGTGGTAGACACTGAAGTTGCACCCATGATTTTGTCATTGACAAAATATTTAGTCTTGTTCCACAATTTGTTCTTATCCTTGTTATGTTGGTTGTTAAAAGAGGATTTATTCTCTTTAGATTGAAGAGTGATGTGGCCCCTACAAATAAGCACATCCTCTATGCGAATAGATGATTCAACCAATTTATCAAAGGAAGCATGAATTTGCATTTGCAATGCATAATTTATTTTAGGAACCAAAGAGTTGATGCATATATCAATATTTTCAATCTTAGGAATTTGTCGAGGATAATGAAACTAGAGCTTCCGCCATCGCTGAAGGAAAACCACAAAGGATTCACCTTGATGTTTTTTGATATTGAAAAGATCAAGCATAGTGATAGCATGTTGGATATTATAGGAGTATTGCTAAATAAATCTATTAACTAGATGGTCAAATTATTTAAGAGGAGATAGCTTAGTGAACCATTCCATAGCTTGACACTAGTACATTTAAGGCCAAATTCTAATGGCCATGTGTCAGTTTTACAATGCCTATTTGTCAAAATTACGATAGATGTGTCCGTCGCTATTTTTGCATTGGAAATGGCAGTGAAAGTGATCAATGTCGGTATTCTAACATAGATTCATGTTGAAAGAGGCCACATAAATAGAACCTTTACTATGGGTTTTTATTTGTCAAAAAGGGTTCTTTACGACGTTGTGTCTTTTAGAAAGGTGATGGATATGCAATAGATTTTTAATAGGATAACCTGTCAGATGTATAGCAGTCCCGTTGCACAAATCTATCGAATTGGGGCTCCCTCCGAGGACTAACCTGTCAGAAAGCCAATGGTATGTAGTAAATGACCAACCAGAGAATCCGTTAGATGTATAGCACTTCTATCAAAATAAATTTACTACCCATCGCAAAAGTGATAGATTAGCATAGTAAAGATAACAAAGCTCAAGAGACCATCATAGTTGGTCTCCATCTTTGGTCCATATACTGACAAAATGTTTTACCTTTTGTTAGCTCATCAAATGAGGGGATTTGAAAGAATTTAATGGATGATATTTTCATGTATAACGTATGTTATTTTAGTTGACGTTGCACAAATTTATCAACTCCGCACACTTGTATACTATGAGCACAACCATAAAGAAGCATCTCCTCCCATGGTCTACATTACTCAAGCCACGGGAGGGGATGCTTCTTTATGGATGTGCTCAATGTATACAAGTGCATGAAGTAGATAAATTCATTCACCATCAAACTAGAATAATATACGTTATACATGAAAATATCATCCATTAAATTCTTTCAAATCACCGCATTTGATGAGCTAACGAAATGTAAAATGTTTTGTCAGTATATGGACCAAAGACAGAGACCAACTATGATGGTCTCTTGAGCTCTGCTATCTTTAGTCCTAGCTACTGGGTAAGGGTTGGAAGATTTATACCCGTCGATCATTGAGAATAATCACTGCCTTGCCTTTGTGTACACTGCACAGTATCTAATATAAGAGAAGGCAAAAAATATGAATAGATAAAAGAAATGAAAGATACAATAAAATGATCTTATTGTTTACCTTCTCATAATTGATCCCAGTCTCACAAAAGTAATTTTATACGATCACTAGCACATTTCGTGCATGGATGAGAAACGGTATCCAAAGTTTCTAGATTCTGAGAAGAGGTATGAGTGGAGGCCAAAAAAGGGATATTTGTGAAGGTTTTATAGATGTAGTACTGAATCATCATCTCTAAACTAGTACTCAATCTGGAAACCCTCTCTAGAAAATCTCCACATCTAGAAAATCTCCACAAAAATCCCTTCTAGCCTCCACTGCATATACGTCTTCTTAGTATCTAAAAAATCTCCATCATTGATTCCTGTCATTTTTTCAGCATCTTCATGGATTGAGACCTTAAATTATTGAGCTTCTCTTTTTTTTGAGAATAGTTTAACATTCTCCACTTAAAAAGGCCAACCACATGAAGGTGGAAGCTCATCTGGCCCCTCCTAGGAACCTCTTATGACCCTTTACGATATTTTAAGACCTCTAAGATGTGTATTCTTAGGGATTGTAAAGGGTCATAAAGGGTCATAAGGGGTCTTGGGACACAACAGCTGAGAAAAATAAATGTAAACATCATGGTCACAAGTTTTTGGAGACAACATAATTGAGTGGTATACCCAGATGATGCAAAGCAACCACTACTCCTATGGTTCCAAGTCAACACTACAGGATCCAAAAACCATAGATAAGGAATAAATTTAGAGAGTAGAGGAGGGCCATAACAACCAAAATAATACATGAGGACAAACCTCAAGTTAAATGAGGCAACTATAAACATTTTAATAGATTTTCATTATTAAATAATGAAATTTTCATACAATAATATATGAAAATTTTATTATTTAATAATGAAAACCTATTAAAATGTTTTCAGTTGCCTCATTTAACTTGAGGTTTGTCTTGTATTATTTTGGTCATTATGGCCATCATCTGCTCTCTAAATTTATTCCTTATTTATCATTTTTGGATCCCGCAGTGGTAACTAGAAACCAGAGGAGTAGTAGTTGCTTTGCATCATCTGGGTATACAACTCAATTATGTTGTCTCCAAAAAATTGTGACCATGATGCCTACATTTATGTTTCTTAGCTGTTGTGATATCTACATTTATGTTTCTTAGTTGTCGTGTTTATGTGCATATGTTTTATGTGTTTGGGAAGACATAATTCTAGCCTGGGCCTAGATCCTACGACAATTAGCTTCATAACAATGAAGTAGATGATAGATGAGAAATTAGCTTCCAAGAAAAATCTCATAAATGAACTATGTGCACCCCAATTCTTGTGCCCTCTGTGTGTACCCAAATGATATATTTGAAACAACAAGGGTAAGGCTTCAAGAAGTTAATTTTGCATCACTAGATAGATCTGTATGTTTTATCCACAATGACCAAACTTCATAAAACATATAGACCTGTCTAGTGATTGTTAGAGTAGTCTTATGTTAGCTAATAATTAAATCATTTAATTATTAGTTTATCATACTCTAGGCTTAAGTTTCACTTAGGCGCTTTATAATTCTTTAGGGTTTTAGCCTTTAGGGTTTCGTGTTTCCTTTTATAAGGATTCACTTCTTTCATTTCAATAAGGAGATTGTATTGTAATTTCACTTTGTTAATAGAAGCTTTTTCTATCACAATGATTTTCCTGTCTCTGGCCTTTTGGCCGCCATAGCTTTCTGTCTTGTTGCTTCTTCTTTGTGACAGTCTTGCATGCAGGTGTTCTTGGGATGATTTGCGTTTGTCAAATCTAACATGGTATCAGAGCTCTCCTGTTGTTCGCTGTTCGAGTTTCGTTGAAGCGTGCCAGAAGCAGAAGGTTTTCAAGGGTTTCAGAAGTTTTTTTTGTGGATCTGGGGGGCCAAAATTTGGCTCACCTTGGGCAAAAACGGACACCACCATTGTGTCCGGAAGGCCCAAGAACCCCTAAATCCATATAAAACTTGTCCATTTTGGACACAGTGGCATCTGAGGCAAATTTTTTTTGCATACCAGGGCCGTACGGCCTTGGCACGCACTCCGAGGCAGGTACAAACGGTGATTTTTTTTTAAAAAAAAATATTTTGGGGGCGCCGCCCAGCAGCAACCGCAGCCGCGGCCACCGCCCGAGCGGCCACCGCAGCCGCGGCCCCCGCCACTGCAGCAGCCACGACCCCCGCCACCGCGCCACCCGCGGCCCGCCCAGCTGCCGCCCACCCCGGCTCCGCCACCGCTCCGCCGCCCTCCGCGGCCCCCCTCCGCTCTGCGGCTCCGGCCCCGCTCCGCCCACCGCTCCGCCGGCCGCCCGGTGGGTTTTTAAGCCCCGCGGGCCCTAGCGGCGGTCACATGGGTGACCGGGAGCTCCGGCTCCAGCCCCCTGTGCGCACCATGCGCCCAGGGGGTCATCTTTTTCAGCCCCTGGGGCTTAAAACATTTCTTTTTTGCCTTTTGGGGGTCCCTGGACGTTTTTCTCTCTATAGGGAGCATCCGGGGGTCTTTTTCTGACTTCTTTATATCGTCGGAAAGCTCTTTCCGAGATCTTTCCGATGATGGAGGTTAGGATTTTGGGTTCTGCCATTTCAATAGCATTTTTTGCTGTTGAAGTCTGATGTCTATTTTTGCCTTCCGGGAGTCATATCTGGCTCATCCGGACTCCTTTTTCGGCAAACGAGATATCGTTGGAAAGCTGGTTCTGTGTACTATTCAGTGGCAGAGGTATTTCTTCCAGATTCTGCTCTAGGTTTTCACTCCTCCGAGTTATGCAGTTTATGCCCTCAGGTGGTGTGCTTGGTTCTACAGGTCCGGGGATCTCTATTTCTGGGTTCTTAGTGCACTCTTCTTTCTGACTTCTGAGCTTGCATGCTCTTTCTGATGTATTTTTGTTCTGTAAACACACTAAGATAAAGTGCCCTCTTCTGCATTTCTGGGATCTTTTTCACCTGGTTCAGTTTTAGTATTCGCACTCAGTTATAAAGTGCCATGGGGGGATTCTGATGCATTTGCCACTATAGGCGCATCCACTCTTGTCAAGTGAGCGTACCTTCCACGACATTAGCCCATGTAGACTGTGTCTATGACACCGCCCTTTATCTTGTGTGTGTGCTTCTGTTGCACTGTTGGTGTTCCTGGTTCTTCTTCTGCAGCTATTTTTGGCATCGCATTTCAGTGTTCCTGTCACCTCTCCCAATTCAGCATTATGGGGGGGTTCACTTGTTGGTTCTATTGCTTCCTGGTTCGATTGATCAGCTCTTCAGACACTTGTCTTCTTTACCTGGTCATGCACTTCAGTGGGGGTTCCAGCAGTATCTTCTGACAGAGTTTTTAGACATGCTTCAGAGGAGTTTCTTGCTCTCTTCTTGTTCCTTTCTCTGGGACATCTTTTGCTTTATGTTTGGGTACCTGATCAGGCCTAGTTGCCGGGACCCATCTTTCCTGCTTTCTGCAGTAGTTTAGCTTTTTTTGCTTCTCCCTAAGTTACACTTAAGGGGGGGTGTTAGAGTAGTCTTATGTTAGCTAATAATTAAATCATTTAATTATTAGTTTATCATACTCTAGGCTTAAGTTTCACTTAGGCGCTTTATAATTCTTTAGGGTTTTAGCCTTTAGGGTTTCGTGTTTCCTTTTATAAGGATTCACTTCTTTCATTTCAATAAGGAGATTGTATTGTAATTTCATTTTGTTAATAGAAGCTTTTTCTATCACAATGATTTTCCTGTCTCTGGCCTTTTGGCCGCCATAGCTTTCTGTCTTGTTGCTTCTTCTTTGTGACAGTCTTGCATGCAAGTGTTCTTGGGATGATTTGCGTTTGTCAAATCTAACAGTGATCATATTGTGTTGAAGGTGGTGCTTGATGCTCTACTAATGCAAAAACTATAGACTATGATGAAAAATTAACTTCTTTAAGCCTCACCCTTGTTTTTTAAAATATATCATTTAGGTACACGCAGAGGGCATAGGAATTGGGGTACACACAGTTCATTTATGAGATTTCTCTTGGGAAGCTAATTACTCAACTCTCATATCTGCTTCATTTATTATCAAGCTAATTGTTGAAGGATCCAAGCCCAGGCTAGAAATATGTCTTCCCATTCTATTTAAGCCATATTCCTTGTTCTTGTCAAACTTCCTTGGTACGGTAGGCCTTCTCTCTATAGTAATCTTCTTCAATCTGTGTTCGGCGATAAGAATCTTCTTCTTCTTCCTAATTGGAGCTAGAGCTTCCTTTTCATTAGGATTCAACTCCACTTCCCCCATCTCATTATCCTCATCACCCTCAGCTAACATCTTAAGCCCTTCTTCCCTCTCCAGTTCTTCAAGCCTCTGCAAGATATCTGGATCAATAAAGTCTGCAATATTGTATCCATCCATGATCTCAGGAATACCATCTTCTTTCCACTCTTCATTTGCCAAAATATACCACTTCTTCAAGCTTGTAGAGTAGTGCGCCATCATCCCCCACCCCCCTCTTGATTCCCAAAGAACCTACCCATATTTTTTCCAACCTTAGATTTCATCTCAGCAACCAATTTTGCATCCTCCTTCGGTAGTGTCTCTAGTGGTTGCAAATCAATCTTATTACAAACTACAATAAGAGGCTTATTGTAAAATAAAGGTTTTATGCTACTTTTTGTGCAATACTATAACCATAGGACCTAGAAACATCAAGGAAAAACAAAACAACCACCTTCAAATGAGCCAAGGCAATAATACTGAGCATCTCGATGGTGTTCCTCTCCTCCAAGGGGTGGTCCAAAATACCAGGGGTATCAATAACCTGATACCTCAAGTACTTATAATTAGTATGGCCGACAAACAGAGACTTAGTAGTAAAAGCATAAGGTTGCACATCCACATCTGCTCTAGTAATCTTATTAATAAAAGAACTCTTGCCAACATTAGGGTACCCATAGATCAAAATAGTCCTAGTATTTAAACATACAGAGATTAAACCAGGTTGGGTTATTACATTTCCTTCTCACTTTGTATTGACTAAAGTTAAGTCTGATACATTTTTTAATTGGAAGTTTTTGATATTAAATTGTTAGCATGGTTATTTGAGTAAACCTTTATGAATGGCCTGAATATAATACTCTCTTGCTTAAACTAAACCATTCATATAACAAATACAAGACATTGCAAATTGACTTCAGAAAACAACTTCAGTCAAAGTGTTTAGAAAATACATTCAGATCAGCCTTAGGATATTACAAGGTATAAATCCAATTGTTGTCTCTTTAGTTGGTTAGAATGTTGTCCTATCATTCATGGTGGAAGATGTGAAGGAGAATTTTGTAACTTCATGCAATATGCAAGGTACCACAATCCATGGAGACATTATTGTTAAAAAATTAAACATGATTCTGATTTTCTAAGTTTGACTAGCAGTTCTTTGTCATCACAAGTGCCTTGTAGTGACGACATTCAAGAGAGGTTTGATGAGTATTCAGATTGCTCAAAGACTAATTCTGAATCAGCAATTGGTGAAGAACATGAAGTTGATATGGATAGGGATTCATTTGACACACCAAATCCTCTTCTCAATTGATAAGAATATGAGGAAAATCTAAATTTAGTGGTGTGTGGTGAATCTGAAGATGGAAGGAAATAAAAGTCCCAAGTTTTGAATTTGGATAGTAGAGGCTCCTTTCCTCATTCTCACAAGTCTGTAGATTTGTCACATGAATTAATAAGTAAAGAAGAGGCATCTAGAATTGGCATTCAAGATATAAAGGTTGGGCCTGACCATTGCACAAAAAAGGTGCTTGTATCCATTTAAAATTTGTCACCAGGGTATGACCATAATTCTGAGTTCATAATAGTGACATAACTCCACTACCTCAAGATATGGCAGCCTTTGGTCAAGAAGAGAACAATGATTTACATCCTATATTTGAGGGTACACATGGTGCAAGCATGAGACATGATGGGAATGATACAACTCATCATAATTAATAAAAGAACTCTTGCCAACATTAGGGTACCCATTGATCAAAATAGTCCTGGTATTTGGGTCAATAGATGATAACCTTTCCATATGCTACCTCACCTATTTGAGGTAAGCCAAACTCAGTCCAATTCTCTTAACAATGGTACACATCCATCCAAGTGCAAAAACCTTCAAATATTTGCAGCGGTAAAGAGAATCCCCATATTTTATTAGCTTAACATAGTCTTTGGCTACTTTGTCAATGAGAACCTCAAAATAGAGAAAAGAAACTTAGTAAAAACATTCCATGCCACTATTTGTGAGGAAACAGTCATGATAAGTGCCTCTCAAACCTCTCCAAACATGTAAGATTGTCTTTAAATACTTTATTCATTCATGGTGGAAGATGTGAAGGAGAATTTTGTAACTCCATGCAATATGGAAGGTACCACAGTCCATGGAGACATTATTGTTAAAAAGGTAAACATGATTCTGATTTTCTGAGTTTGACCAACAATTCTTTGTCATCACATGTGCCTTTTAGTGAGGACATTCAAGAGAGGTTTGATGAGTATTCAGATTTCTCAAAGACTGATTTTGAATTATCAATTGGTGAAGAACATGAAGTTGATATGGATAGGGATTCATTTGACACACCAAATCCTCTTCTCAATTGATAAGACTATGAGGAAAATCTAAATTTAGTGGTGTGTGGTGAATCTGAAGATGGAAGGAAAGGAAAGTCCCAAGTTTTTAATTTGGATAGTAGAGGCTCCTTTCCTCATTCTCACAAGTCTACAAATTTGTCACATGGATTAATCAGTAAAGAAGAGACATCTAGCATTGGCATTCAAGATATAAAGGTTGGGCTTGACCATTACACAAAAAAGGTGATTGTATCCATTTAAAATTTGTCACCAGGGTATGACCATAATTCTGAGTTCATAACAGTGACATAACTCCACTACCTCAAGATATGGCAGCCTTTGGTCAAGAAGAGAACAATGATTTACATCCTATATTTGAGGGTACACATGGTGCAAGCATGGGAAATGATGGGAATGATACAACTCATCATAATTAATCAAAGAACTCTTGCCAACATTAGGGTACCCATAGATCAAAATAGTCCTGGTATTTGGGTCAATAGACAACAACCTTTCCATATGCTATCTCACCTATTTGAGGTAAGCCACACTTGGTCTAATTCTCTTAACAATGGTACACATCTATCCAAGTGCAGCAATGTTCAAAGATTTGCACTGGTAAAGAGAATCCCCATATTTTATCATCCTAACATATTCTTTGGCCACTTTGGCAATGAGCACCTCAAAATAGAGAAAAGAAACTTAGTAAAACCAGTCTATGCCACTATTTGTGAGGGTATAGTCATGGTAAGTGCCTCTCAAACCTCTCCAAACATGTAAGATTGTCTTTAAATAATTTATTCATTCATGGTGGAAGATGTGAAGGAGAATTTTGTAACTTCATGCAATATGCAAGGTACCACAATCCATGGAGACATTATTGTTAAAAACTTAAACATGATTCTAATTTTTTGAGTTTGACCAATAGTTCTTTGTCATCACATGTGCCTTGTAGTGAGGACATTCAAGAGAGGTTTGATGAGTATTCAAATTTCTCAAAGAATGATTTTGAATCAACAATTGGTGAAGAACATGAAGTTGATATGGATAGGGATTCATTCGACACACCAAATTCTCTTCTCAATTGATAAGACTATGAGGAAAATCTAAATTTAGTGGTGTGTGGTGAATCTGAAGATGGAAGGAAAGAAAAGTCCTAAGTTTTGAATTTGGATAGTAGAGGCTCCTTTCCTCATTCTCACAAGTCTACAGATTTTTCACATGGATTAATCAGTAAAGAAGAGGCATCGAGCATTGACATTCAAGATATAAAGATTGGGCCTGACCATTGCATAAAAAAGGTGCTTGTATCCATTTAAAATTTGTCACTAGGGTATGACCATAATTGTGAGTTCATAACAGTGACATAACTCCACTACCTCAAGATATGATAGCATTTGGTCAAGAAGAGAACAATGATTTACATCCTATATTTGAGGGTACACATGGTGCAAGCATGGGACATGATTGGAATGATACAACTCACCATAATTAATAAAAGAACTCTTGCCAACATTAGGGTACCCACAGATCAAAATAGTCTTGGTATTTGGGTTAATAGACAACAACCTTTCCATAAGCTGCCTCACATGTTTGAAGTAAGCCAAACTTAGTCCAATTCTCTTAACAATGATACAGATCTATCCAAGTGTAGAAACCTTCAAATATTTGCAGCGGTAAAGAGAATCCCCATATTTTATTAGCCTAGCATAGTCTTTGGCCACTTTGGCAATGAGAACCTCAAAATAGAGAAAATAAGCTTAGTAAAACTAGTCTATGCCACTATTTGTGAGGGTATAGTCATGATAAGTGCCTCTCAAACCTATCCAAACATGTAAGATTATCTTTAAATACTTTATTGATCTCTTCTAAACATTAACCAAATCAAACCTACATTTGAATCCACACACAATAACCCAAAATGAAGGTTTTTGTATCCTTTAATGAATTTTAGTGTCTAGTAACCCATGGACAGTCAAACCACTAGTATGCCAATTAATAATAGATTAAGTATATTATTACTATGCTTAATGTTCCATTTAAATGCATTTAACACAAAAAACAAATTTACAAAACTAAACCAATGGCATGTTTACAACAAAGGTGTAATAGAACTCCCAACAATTCTTAAACATACTTTATCTCATATGATGAATTCTTAAACAATTAAGGTTGGAGTAGACATAGTTATCACATAGTTTTTTGTGTGGTACAAGGAAGATTTGGTTAGGTCAAATCTTTCTTCATGCTAGCAGTCTACAGAATTAGACCTTTATTAACAATTCATCATATCAGATAAAGTATGTTTAAGAATTGTTGGGACTGGTTCTTTGGCGTGTATTAAACAAAATAGAATTTTCAGCATATTATTATCATTCTATTTCTTTGTTGTAAACATGCCATTGGTTTAGTTTTAATCTACTGGTGTCGTGCCCTAGCCCATGCTTTATCTCCATTATTTGATGTTATTGGTGCTTGTGCTCAAGGATATCGATTCACTATTTTGAAATGTTGACTGTGGTTATCAAATGGAAAAAATAGAAAAAAAAATTTAACACAAATTTTTTTTTACAAAACTAAACCAATGGCATGTTTACAACAAAGAAATAGAATGATAATAATATGCTAAAAGTTCTATTATGTTTAATACATGCCAAAGGATCAGTCCCAACAATTCTTAAACATACTTTATCTAATATGAGTCTGTTAATAAAGGTCTAATTCTGTAGGAAATAGGAGTTGCTTTGTTGAGTGAGGGCTAATTAGGCCTAGGAGAAGAGCATTTGGGGATGGAAGTATTCACCAGTAAAAGGATGGAACACTGAGATTGAGATGGGGTTAGTAACTTTGAAAAGGGTATTTCATGAAAAGGTAAGTACTTTGTGAGGTTGTTTGGAGACTTTGGGTGTAATTTGCTGATTTCTATGTGTGTAGGGCTACTAGATAGGCCTAGAAGGGCTGTAGAAGAAGAATGGTGTAAGTTGAATAGATCAGAGTGAATGGGGTGTTGAAAAATGGTGAATAGACCATGATGAGATGATACTTGATGTTAGGATTAGGGTGAAAAGCCTAGTTGAGGTTTTGACATGGTGGAGGCACTAGGTGCACTAGGTGGCCTAGGATGGAGATGGTGCTAGGAGGAATTGCTAAGAAATGAGGAAGTGAACTTGTGTAGAAGGGTTGTGGAAGTGATTAACAAAGTTAGGGAACTCTACTTAATCATGGAGTTGAGGCTAATTCCTTGATTGGATTCCAAGTTACTTGTTGAATCCTCGAGTTGAGTTGGTCTCCTTAAGGTGATAGTAGAGGGCTTTGCATCAAGATGTATGAAACAAAGAAGAGGAATATCAATAAAATATTAAATTCTCTACAACTCTGGTAATCCATTATTCCATGGAATAGTGAATAGAACACTGAATCCATATGTGTGTTTGATCATTAACATAAGCATTACATGTCTTTGTACAAAGTTTATTCTAACAGTATATTATATCTTATTCTAATTGAGATTTTTAATTGGGAAAAATTGTGTTTAATAAAATGGAAGTGGTCTCAATAGTATAGAGATATAAAAAGAAAATAAATTTAGAGTTTAGTCCAAGAATTGTGGAATATAGTTTTTGTCATTTCTATACACATTGCTGATTTCATTGCGTTGCACAATGCATATTGCATATTGCATAGTGCATGAATAATGACTAGATGAAAATAGTTTTTAAATTTTCAATTACAATCTACTTTGTACAAAGTCAACCTGCAATTCATTATATATCAAATAAAGTATGTTTAAGAATTGTTGGGACTGCTCCTTTGGTGTGTATTAAACAAAATAGAATTTTCAGCATATTATTATCATTCTATTCTTTGTTGTAAACATGCCATTGGTTCAGTTTTGTAACTTTTTTTTTGTGTTAAATGCATTTTTCTAAACCAATTGTTAAACAATAAAGTAGTAGCTGTGAGGAGGGGTCTTCTTCTGAGGAGATTGATGAAGATCGTGCACCTCAAAAACCAATTCATAAGGTACCAATCATGTTTTCTATTCCCTTATATTTTTGGATTAGTAAATCTCCTTAGTTTCATGTTCTTTCTTTTGATTACAATGGATGAGATATATATCTTACATTTAACATTCAACTTATTTACATTTTAGAACATGTAGTGTGTTTTCTAAGGATTTTACCAAATCAACTTTTAACATAAACTAAAAACATCAAACTGAATTATGTTTTTCTTCTTAGAATTAGACCTTTATTAACAATTCATCATATCAAATAAAGTATGTTTAAGAATTGTTGGGACTAGTCCTTTGGCGTGTATTAAACAAAATACAATTTTCAGCATATTATTATCACTCTATTTCTTTGTTTTAAATATGCCATTGGTTCAGTTTTGTAAATTTTTTTTGTGTTAAATGCATTTAAAATTATCTTCATTGTCTTTTGATTGTTTAAATGCTTCTTTATTTGTCAGCCAATTAATACATGCTAGTATATAAAGAAGATTAAGGGTTTTAAACCTCTATTATGTAAATAATGAACTTTGAATCTTCCTAAAGAGTTTTCCAATGTTACAAAATCCCAATATTTATGAACAAAAATGTAGGCATTAGGGTCATTCTTATAGTTTCATTTTATGTCACTTTTGTGTGAGAGTATTCCTTTTCAATTCCCATTCAATGACCCCTGTGTTTGTGAGAAAAAATGCTTTAATCTTTGAAGATAATGGTTCTTGATTTTCCTTGCATGAAACGTAGATGAATGTTGCTAACTTGAAATTTGTCTTTGAACATTAAGTGTTAACTATGTATGCCTATACCTCATATAATCCAAAAAAATCTTCAACACGAGGATTTTGGTAACTTGAAGGGCCTTAGTGACTGGCTTTGAGTTGAGAAACTTCAGTGTCTAAAACTACATTATTTTCAACTAGTCGGTAGATTTTAGTTTGTCTTGATGGTTTTCTTACAAGATTTCACCCATTTTTGTGAAAGGTATGCACATTTTGATATTCACTAAATCACTAATTGAAAAGTCTTAAACACTAATATCAATAGAAAGAAAATCCTAATTAGATGTGAGAGTGATGACGAAGAGAAGACAGATGCTAGGGTTTCGTAGCAATGATGATGGAGGTGGTAGAAACCAAAGACAAGGACATGGTGGACGAAGGAAAGGAAAAATATTTCCATGGTGTTGTCTAGGATGGGGTTGGTAGTTTATGAAAACTTTTGGAGTGGGTAGTAGAAGAGGAGATCCTCAGCAAGGAGAAGGGAGCGGTAGAAATGATGGTAGAAACTAGTGGGGTTATTCAAGGATCTTCAATGGCCTAGAAGATGGATTCAAGGCATTGGAAAGAAAGGAATGGAAGCCAAAGGTCCCCTTCCATCCATAATAGGTGACCAAATAAAAACCTTCTACAGTAGATAATTGAGTCATATTAGTTTAGATTGAACCAGAAGAATGGAAGGATTCAATGCAGTGCTTAAGAGAGTGTGTCTTTTTAAGAAATGGAGTAGAGGATGGACATCATATCCTCATATTCAAAAATGGATGAGTGAGAACCGGGGTAATAATTTCTCTCTAAAGTCATTACCTAATCGCTTCTTTTTGGTAGTCACTAGAAATACAAGATAAAAGTAATGGGTAATTAATAATGGCCCTTTCATGATGGGGGGTATCATGTTTTTCATTAATGTTTAATGTTTATGGTCTGATTAAAACAGAAGAGAAGAAGGAAGTTTGGAACAACATTTCAAAATCCACGAATGGTATGGGTAAGGTGACCTTCATTATTGGTCGTGACTTTAATGCAACATTAAATATGGCTTATAAGAAAGGGAGCAAGGGGACTTTGAGTAGGATCCAATTTGATTTTCAAATCTTTGTCACCAAAAATGGATTGTGGGAAGTTAAAACCAAGAATGGGTGTTTACATGGATGAATAGGAGACATGGATTCTCACACACAGAGAGATTGTACCATTTTTTCTAGAAAGAGAATGGGGATCCTTCCCCTTGATCTTTGAGGAAAAAATAATTCCCATGACCAGGTCGAATCACTTTCCAGTTGCTTTAGTTTTGTAGAAGGATTTGGTACCGATTTGATGCTCTTTGAAGATGGAGAAAATGCGGCTAAGAGAAGAATGATTATGGAAAATGGTGGCAAACTATTGGAAGATTGTACTTGTTATTTAAGGAAATATGGGGTTTCAATTGTTCAAAAAATTATAGTATATCAAGAATAAGAGGAAGTGTTGGAACCAAATTCATTTCAAGGATATATTTGTGGAAAAAAACATTGGACGAGAAGCTAGAAGTTTTAAAAAATAAGGTGACTCAGGAAGGTATGGATAAAATTGATTTCTTAACTGAAAAGGACTTGTAACAAAAATATGAGGAAATTATAGGAAGAGAAGAAATATATTGACCCCAAAAATCTAGAGAGAATTGGTTGAAAGATGAGGACTGCAATACAATGTTTTTCCATAGTTTTGTCAAGGAAAGACCATTAATTAATAGAATAGCTTCAATAAAGAATGAAGTTGGTCAGCAAGTTGTGGAATCAGATGCAATCAACAAGGAAGTGGTAGAATTTTACTCATCACTATGGTTATCACAGGATGGAGTGATAGTAGAGAGCTATATAGGGATGGTTGATAGTGTTCCTTGAGGGAAGGGGGATTGTGAAAGACTTGTCATCATTGTATTGTGTATTTCCAATATGTTTGGATGTAGGGAAAACCAGGAGAGTGAAGGATCACTCACTGATTACATGATAACCTAGTTTTGAAGGGTCACTAGTTGAGGGGACGGTCAAGGTCTGGATGATTGGGCCATTGGAGGACCCTATTTCTTTATATTAATTTCTATTCAAATTGGATGCATGGATTTCTTGTGAATTATCAACTGCTATGTATCCTCCAACTACATCTATAAATCTACATATACTTCTCTAGCATTGTAAGCCACTTAGGGATCAAAATAGAGAAAATAAATCAAAATCATTCTTTGTCCTATTTCCTTTTAACAAAGTCTCAACTATCAATGATACAATACATTTGATGCCCTAAGCTATCAATACAATGACACCAACATGGGCTAGGGAACGACACTAGTAGAATGCGGTCATTTCAGTGAGCATCTCAATAATATACAATGGAATCATTAAACATGCCAGTAATATCAACAAACGTGAATCCAAACATTTCAAAATAGTGAATCGATATCCTTGAGCAAAAGCACCAATAACATCAAATAATAGAGATAAAGCATAGGCTAGGGCACAACACTAGTAGAATGTGGTTGTTTCAGAGAGCATTCATGATCAAATAAAATATAATGCATTTGAAATTTGTGGTTGAATATGATGCTAGAGGCTCAAAAGATGTTTCTCATCAAAGATACCAATTAAAGATGAAGAAATGACATACCTTCTCTCTGGCTTAGCTTTCACCCGCTCATTTTATCTCACTCCTTTTCTCTCCAATTGAAATAAAAATGATTTGGGCATTTCACTTTTTTTTCATCTATACCCCGAACCTATTGGAATTCTGATGGTCAATTTAAAACCCATCGGAATATTGACACCATCGGGCCTATTATAAAAGAAACACCAAATTCATAATAAAAAATTACCTGTAGGAAGTGTCTGTTGAAATTTGGCCCCAAATGTAGTAGTGTGACCACTAAGACTCCTAGGAAAGAGTCTCATAAGATATGTGGGTTCATGTAAGAATTATATGCTTAGTGTGCAAAATTCCCTAATATGATCATGATGATCTCTTCTACCATCATAATTTTCATACTTAGGAGATTCAACCTTTCAAGGAAAAGGAGGCATGTATAGATCTTTGTAAAAAGGAAATGAGCCTATAGCCTCAGTATACAAAGATGTACTTGGTTGTTCCTTTTCCTTTTCCAAGTGTAGCATTTGTTTCATCATTTCTTCCATCTGTTTCTTCATGATTTCCATTTTAGATGGTTCCTCTTTCTTTATCAGGTTGTCAACATCAAAGTTGTGAGGTAGATTACCTCCTTGTGAGGATAAGTGCAAGAAGTATTGGTCTTTGTTTTGACTCAAGGTTAATTTCATAAGTCTTTTCAAGTGTTCATCTTGCTAAAATTGCAAAATATCTTTCTCAATTATCTCGTTATTTGAATCACCGCCTTGTGAACCATGTGATCTTGGTATAGTATGTTGAGAGCCATTGTGCGAGACATGTCTAGAGTTGTGATGCTATTTATTTTCTTGTCACCCAATTTATTTAGAAATTCCTCAATCATTTTGTTTCATTCTTCCATGATTGGAGTGTAAGAAACACTATGTGCCAACTTGGGAGAGGATAGAGTAGATTCACTAGAGATATTAGCAAAGAGTTTGAAACCCCAAGGTATATGATCTTCTTTAGATGATTTTTTAAAGGTAGCTTTGTGTTGCTTTCCTTTGCAGATCTAAGATCTAGTTGTGATTGACATGAAATAAGGTTTTCAAAAGATGAATAGGATGTCCTAGAATGAATTGATTTTAAATCTAGGTAAGAAAAGTGTTCACTTGTCCAAAGTGTAAAAGTGTAAAGAATATGGTAAAGATAACTTTCCACAAGATATCCAAGCTTCAAGTAGATCCCCATGTACAACACTTGTGAACAAGAAAAGATAGGATAGAGCATCCAAGAGAGATAATCAAGAAGATGATGGAAAAGTGAACATTCTGCTAGCCAAGAGTGTAGTCAAGAGATCAAAGTAATTTTTTTCAGCGAGAGTCAATTCCTAAAATGTTGGAATATACCAAATAACATGATGGGCTAAGGATAATAATGAAGAAGAAATGTTGACAATGTTTGAGCTTAGTCCAAAAGTTTGATTTCAAAGGATTTCAAAGCTGATTGAAAAGTTGGGAGCATTTCCTAGATGAAGTTTGATTTGAAAGCAAGTAGTGTGAGAAAACAATAGTCTTCAAAAAATCCAACAAGGGGCAAAGAAACCTTGTGGATACAAGAATATGTGAGGTCTTGCAAGGTATAAAAATATGTCGAGTTTATCAGGTGTATGTTCCACAAAAGTTTTCATGGGTCTTAGCACATTAAATAACATCAAGAACAACTACCTAAGGTCAAGAGCATGAATTGTTTCAACCTGTTCCCACAACTTAATGTTCTTAGCCCAATAATTAAGTGGTTAAATGGATTTTCCTAGGACTATGAAATTTATGAATCAATTGGAAGAGAACAATGCTCACATCACATGTCTTTCAATATTTCCATATTCAAGCTTTAAACCCAAGGGAACACATATGGTGAGTATCTTGAGGTGATCTGGGTAAAGTCCACTTGGATCAATCCTTGCAAAAAGGAAGTCACACAGCCAAAAGGTTAGCCTCTAAGTCTTAAGGTATTTAGTAAGGATCTTCGTTCATGACTACCCCTTGTAGTTTAACAAGTGAAATTAATGCCTATAGCTCTAAAAGCACCCAAAATTCATATTCTCTCAAGAAATATTCATACCTCTTGGCCCTATACAAAGTGAATGTACTCCCCTTGTATTTTTGTAAATAAGATTGAGACCACGATGGCCCTACAAGTGCCCAAGAAAGTGTAGTCTTGCTTAGTGAGATTGAGGCAACTAGGCCCTACACATGAAGAAACATTAGAATTAGAAAATAGCTAAGTTTCCCTCTCTTTAGATTGAAGCAATATTTTGATTATACTAGGATGGAGTAAGATGGGTTTTCTTGTTCCCCACTTGGGCCGTTCCCAAAATATTGCTCTCTTGGTAGGCCCTCTAAAGTTAAATGCAAGGAAGAAAATGGATAGCTAGTGGAGGTCAAGATATATGATTTCCAATGAGGAAAATAGAATACTCTCCTACTCCATAGTGTCTCCCAAACACATCAAGCACTTGTTAATTTACCCAAGACTCTTTGCAAGTGATTAGCCAAGTATGTCAAGATTTTTGAATTTCCAAAAGGAAAAGAGCATAATCTCCTACTACTCAACTAAGAACAAGACAAGAAGCCTTCTAATTAAGTTGCATTCCTAGAAAAAAAAATGTAAGAATACACAATGTTGATTTGTATCTCCAAGGAAACCTACAAGACCAATACCATTAGTAATTTTAAGATTGAGTAGATTTGACAAGCGTCCTACATCACAAAGCATTAGGAGTCATGAAAATGTTGATCTCTTTGATAAGTGAATCCTAAAAAACCACATGTTAGGGGAAAAAAGATCTACAAAACAAAATCAATAACCCTACAATATCACTTGTTAGACGTTGTTAGGAATTCGGAAAACCCAAAAATGTAAGAAAGAACAAGAAAACTCACCTAAAAACTCATACTATGACATAAATTAAATCTTGAAGACACATTCAAAGTCTATTAGAAATTTGTATGATATACCATAAAGAGGCCAGGTGATATTTCAATGCAAACTGATATACCTCAGAGAAGCAGAATGACATTTCTCTAGGAAGGAGGTGATATTTCTCAGAGAAACAGAACAATATTCTAGAAACTGAGAAATTTTGCCTGGTAGTATATTGGAAAGTTTCTCAGGTATGATCTAGAATTTTGTATGATTCTATGTCCTGCAAAAACAAACTGACAAACTTGCGACACCAAAAAGCCAAAATTACAAGAAATAGAGCTAAAAATGAGAGCCTAGCCCCACAGTGGGTGCCAAAGATGTGTGATAAAAAGTGTGACACACATCTATGAACCATTACACTTGATAGAATCCATGGAAGAAAAAATCTCAAGAAGCGGCTCATAGCTTCCTTGTTGAAGCAATGTTAATCCTTCTCATGATTCTCATCAAATTGGCATAGAGGATTAGTGACTTGACTACTCCAAAATGGAAGATTCAAATATAGATGAAGATAAGATGCAAGATTAAGCTAGAATGAGAGAGTGAGCTAAGAATTTATGTAAGAAATTAGTAGTCTAGAATGAGAATGCAAGAGTTATATTATTGAAGGAATGGAAGAAAGGAAACTAGATTCATAATGCAAGATTAAGATAGAAATGAAGCTAAGCTAAGAGAAACTAAGAATTCACATTATAAAAATTAATATAAGAGTGCAAGACAATGTAAGATGAAAATGCTTAAGATGCAAAAATTATCGATAACAAGATTGCTAGATTAGGACCCTTGATCAAGGGAAGAGCTTCCTTTTAAAGGAATTGCCTCAAGAATGGAGGGTGGAGATTAAGAGGGAAAAGTATGAGTGATTGAGATGAAGAGGAAAAAGGAGAGTGAAGAAGATGCAAGGTTAGGTCTAGATGAGTGGTGAGGATTAGGAGGCAAAAGGGAAATGTTAGGAAGAATAAGAAAAAATAACAATTTTGAAAGCACAAATCCCTTTTAATTGCTAATTAATCAAGATTAAGTATGTGCACACATGTAACTATGTTATTTTAATAAAAGTATAGAAACTTTATATTAAAAGTAAGGCTATAGAAATTAAATAAATATGCAAGCTCTAAAAATTAGACAATAGTATAAGCTTGATATAAGATTTTTGATTTAATTATGCAAAGGGGGTTTTAAGGGTTACTCTGCACAATCATGTCTAGCAAATACGCCTTTGAGATTTAGGATTTAATTTGAGGCAACTTGATCAAAATAGGGGCTCAGGTTCCACTAGACCAATTTTAGGTGATTTCAATTTGTACATGAGACATGTGTGTAAGCATAAAGAAAAGATGTATTGATAATAGACAATGTATTTATACATGAGACATGTGTGTAAGCATAAGGATGAGTTGTATTGATGATATACCATGCATTTTTACATGAGGAGACAAGAAAACATAAAGACACATGAGTATCTACTATTTTTTTATAGAATTGATGAATTTGTAGATGGTGTCTTATATTTATTTTTTTGAAGTCAAATGAGAAAGTAACAACCTCCAATAGGATCAGCATTGGAGAATAGTGTATGGATGAGTTCTAAAATAGGTGCTTGTTTAGACCTAAGGGACACTACTAGTAGGGTAGGTCGACGATTGTTCCAATGAGTGGCAACCCAAAAATGGGTCATGTGTTTAGTATAGACACCCAAATAGATCCACAAAGAATGCACAAAGATTTGGGATACCTTGAAACTCTCTATTGAAGGCCTGTGATAGTTTTTGCATGAACTAAAAATAATTTTCCCTAGAAAAACCACTTGGAGTCTTAAAAAATTAAGATAGTCTATTTTAGAGTGGCCTCTCATAATCCTATAGATTTAGATGACTCATATGTAGATGACCTAGATTGAGAGAAACACCCTAACAATTTTTTTCACCTTTGTGCACTTAGGGCACCTAAGGGATACTACTGGTAGGGTATACCATTGAGTGTTCCAACAAGTGGGGAGACTAAAATGGACCATGCCTTGGATAAAAATGACCAATTGAACATGTTGGTGGTCATAGTTCATTCCCATGAAGAATGTGTAGAGATTTGTGCTACCTTGCACCTTTCTAGTGAGTTCATTTGATGGTTTTTGTGTCAATTGAAAAATTATTTCCCTAGAAAAACCACTTGAAGTCTTCAAAAATTGAGATATTCTATTTTAGAGGGGCTTATCATGATCCTACAACTTTAGGAAAATCATACACAGGTTCCCCAAATTAAGAGAAACACCTTGAAAAATTTTGTCACCTTTGTGCACTTATGGCACCTGAGGGAAATTGCCAACATGGTATAGTACCGAGCATTTCGATGAGTGGATAACCAAAAATGTACAATGCCTTGGGTAAAACTACCCAAATCAAAGTGTTTATGGTGGAGGTTTGTTCCCATGAAGAACATGCAAATATTTGGGATAACTTGCACCTTTCTAGTGAGTTCCTTTGACGGTTTTTGCATCAATTGAAAAATTAATACCCTAGAAAAACTACTAGGAGTCTTCAAAAACTAAGATAGATTACTATATAGGGATCCCTCAAAGTCCTATGGCTTTAGATGAGTCATACGAAGGTGTCCCACATTGAGAGAAACACCTTGATAAAGTTTATCACCTTTGTGCACTTAGAGCACCCAAGGGACACTATGGGTATAACACCGAGCATTCCGATGAGTGGTGAGAAAACCATAGACCATGCCTTGGATAAAATTACCCAACTAGATGTGTTGGTGATGGTGGTTCATGGCCACAAAGAATGCATAGATATTTGGGCTACCTTGCAACTGTCTATTAAATACCTCTAATGGTTTTTGCATCAACTAAAACATTGTTGGCCTAGAAAAACCACTTGGAGTCTTCAAAACATGAGATAGGCTATTATACAGGGGCATATTACAATCCTACATATTTAGATGAATCATACATAGGTGGTAGGGGGGTTATCCTAAGAACTAATCCTAGTTCTTCTCCAAGTCTCTCTTAGTACTTTTTAGGGATTCTTATTCTCCTAGAACCCTACCACCTTAGGTGGATCCAAATATCTTTCCCCATACTCTTCTATAACTCCACTAGCAATTCAAGTGCTCACATCTCCATTATGAAATCACAAGGGTAAATTCATCTACCACCTTCTAGCCCTATCATATTAACCTTGTAGGCATCTAGGGCTTGTAAATTAACCAATTCCATCTTCAAACCAAACTTCTTGAATGATCTTAAACTCATTTCCTCATCGCTTCCAAGATTCCTAGTTTTTAGGCCTAATAGGTCTCTAGTAGCCCTATGTTCGAGGTTTTTTGGATTTGACATAGAAATATTACACACAACCCCCTAAAATCATTGGTTATATTGATACCTTTTTTTAAGACACTAACAATTTTGTTGGTCTTGATGTTCAATTTGTCAGTACACTGTGTAAACCCTAACTATCCTATTTTGCAAGGAAATAAACCTGTCTTCAAACTTTTAAAGAAAAATCCATTCAAATGGATTAAAAAATCCTCCAACTCACAACCAAGGCTCTATATGAACCTACTTAACATCTTCCATTCATTGGATTCATTCATCCCAACAAATCCTACAAGTTATAAGCCACTATTACTCTTTCTTCCTAGCTGGGCTATGGAAGAGCTTGCCTAGGGAAAGAGTTTAAGATTCACAAACACCAATTCTAGTACCCTAAAAAAAATAAAAATACTATGAAAAGACTCCATTTTCATTCCCCCAAGGGCTGAATACTTTCCACGATGGGAACTCAAGATGGAGCCATTTTAACTATGTACACCTTGTCTAGTCCAGAGACTCAGAACTAGAGACAAGAATTTGTTTACATAAACAAACTAAAACAAGAACTCAATCCAGTGCACAAAAAGTAATAAAATACTGCATCCTAACTATCCTCAACAAAATATTTGTAGGTTCAATCCATTGGACACAATTTATACCAATTACAATTAGTGCATAGTTGAAACACCAAAAAATGAGACTCTTCTGCTATTGGAATTCATGCCAAAATGTTTCCAACCTCCATACAATATTTAGAAGGACCTTAAATATGTCCATCCTCCATATTTCAACCAATTTCTTTGAACCATAACTACTTTATGGCATAGCTCAACATTATGTCCAAATGTTATCATGCAACATGGAAAAGTTGCAAAATTTGCTCGAGCAGTTTTTACATCTTTCTCCATTACAATGAAGTGACCCAATCTATGGGTTCCAAATGACATCTAGAAACTCCTAGAAATTCCTATAACCAAAATAAGAAATTTTATGCACTCTTGGTGCCATTCTCTACACTATGCCACTTTTGGATTACATGACAACTTTGCGCCAACACATAAACAACTCTTCCAACTTGGAAAAGTTAGCACAACCAACTAAGAAAAACCACCTATTGGACTCTCAACTAGTCCTTATTCATACACTAACCCTTATAGGATAAAATAAACCAAAATTTGAAGTTTGAAGTCACCTAGCCTTTAGGTGCTTCTACACCATACTCGCCTAACAAAATAAATCAAGTCATCAGAGGTGAAATGAGTATGGGATCCATGCCCAACTTCATGTACTCTATGTTAGGAACCCATGTAGATTCAACATCACAAATATTCTTCCATTTGATGAGATATTCCATGTAGACTTTATGTCTAGTCTTCTTAGCCACTCTAGATTCCAAGATCCTTTTTTCCACAAGTTAAGAATAGTAGGCAACTATTGCATGTTGAAAAATGTCTCTGTCATATCATAGTGCCCCTTATCACCATCCACATTGGGGATTTTGTAGGGAACAAGGTCTACTACATTGAAAATAGGACATAGTGCTATGTGGGTAGGGAGATCAAGCTTATAATAATTATTACCATACTTTTACAAGATCTTACATGGTCCAAGTCTCCTCATTTGTAGTTTACTTGGAACTCCTTTTGGTAGTCTATCTTTGTTAAAATGAGCCTTCACTAGGTCACCCACCTAAAATTGTACATCCCTCCTCTTTAAGTCTACCTTGTCCTTAATCTTTTGTGTATTCTTTGTTAAGGTTTGCTTCACCTGTTCATGGACTTCCTCATGGATTGTGAAAATTCCTCAACATGACCACTTATTTTCTCCAACCCTATGATGTCCCTAAGATCTAGCACTCCCCTATGATGTAACCCACATATAATTTCAAAAGGGGACCTACCTATAGTCCTATTCACTGTGTCATTATAGGAAAATTAATCTTGATGAATAACTAGATCCCAAGCTTGACCATACTCTTTGGTTAAATATATGAGAATGTTCCCAAGCGTCCTATTTACAACCTCTATTTTCCCATCTGTTTGGGGATGGTATGCAGACCCAAATGCTGAGTTAGTGCCCAAATATTTTGATAAGGTTTTCCAAAAGTGACCAATGAAATTTGGATCTCTATCTGACACTACTGATAGGAAAACCATGAATCCAAATAAACTCTTTGAAAAACAAGTGACCTATGTGACTAACATCATGAGTCACCTTATGTAATGCCCAAAAATTTGGGCCAAAAACCAACCAAAATTTTACTAAAAAGGACCTCTAACCCAACTCCCAACATCCTAGGGAAAGGCAAGCCCTCTCATTGGTTGAGAAAACCCCAAACCTTACACACCCCTCTCCTCATAAAAGGTGGTCCTTGGAGGTGGGTGACCTTGGACTTCTCCAAACAAGGAAGATGGTCATGAAAGTACTTTTTGGGCCATATGACAAGATGCAATTTTCGCTCAAGATTAAATATGCACTTTTGGAGGGGTCAAAAAGTCAATCCTGGGTTTCTCCCATGTTGAAAATACCCCTAACCCACAGGTACATGGAATGGGTTAGCTAAAAATGCATAAAACCACTCCCTAAGGCCACTTTTAACCCTCTAAAACTCATGATTAAGAGTATGCACGAAAATGGAAGATGGGGACTTCATTATGGGGTCCTATGACAAGTGGGTGTGCTTAGGATTTCCCCCAAAAGGCTTCTAGAATGTGCTCTCACTCAACCACATGGCATACCTTGATAACATTAAACACTAGTGTCAAGTGACACTTCACAAAATCAACTTTACACACAAGGTATGTTTAAATTGTCGCAACACATAACACTTCTTAAACACACATATCCAAACCACTATTACGAATAAAATACTTTACAACAAGGCCTCGGGTCTCTTCATAGACGGGGCCTTGGCTTAACTGATTGCACATGTATTCAATGTGATTTCCTCAAATATAATTCCATGGTCCTTCCACCTGCAAAACCTTAATGCAACATCAGTAATTCAAGGAAGAAACCAATATAATTAAATATACAAAGTACATCATCCCTACAATAATCCCAATCCAACTGCATATGATCATATAGGGTACAATAATCAAATCATTACACTTTCAATTGCATAATTCAATTTCATAATTCAATTGCATCTCTAATGCATACTAATATCATAATTCAATTGAAATCATGATCATCAATAATCTAACATCATCATAAGGTAGTCATCAATTACTTATAACATCAATGCAGTGAAGATGTCTAACATGATATTCATTTGCAACATAGAATTCAATTGCATTCTTACAATCACTTTCTCATAATTCATATTTCAATGCATATGTCTAATCACTTTCATATAGTGCATAATTCAAATGCATATAATTTTATACACACGAGTTATAATTTGTACTGCGTAATCAAAGTCACATAAAGTGCAGTGCCCTCATATAGATCATAATCCATATGCAGGCTTGCAAACATATATAATACATTCATTATTTCAATTCAATCCAATCTACATAATTCGATGGCATAACTCCATAGTACTCCTAATCCAAAAGATTCTCAATTTTCCTTAGCATAATATTTAAGATAAATCGATGGTTCAACATCGGTAAGGGGTAACCATAATAGTCGGGTCCTATAAAATTATTATCACAATTATAATTAAATTTCCTAATCTAGGAAAACAAAATGTAGAATAATCCTATTAGTCTAGGATCTAACAAATCCTTGATCAGGGTTCTAATAATATCACCAAAACATCACTATGGTATAACCATATAATACATCATCAAAACATTACTCATCCTCCTCGTAGGAGTTACTAGAATCATCACATTGACTATTAATTTAATCCAAGATAAAATTATGACTTAACACATAACTAAATTGGCATTTACATCTTGACTTCTTGAATCTAATCCTTACGACAAAAGTACTCAATGGAACCTTAATAGTCTAGCTGGATCTATGATCTGCAGGGCAACATACTACATCCAAGATTCACTTACACAATTAATAACCTAGAGATATCACCTCTGTCATTGCAACACTTAGTTGATAGGTACTGATATGAAGGTACAATATATAGGTCTATCCCGAGGTACAATTCTATTAGGGATTTACCAATCATCCAGATACTACAAAACCCCTTAATCCTTTGACATCAAAGTGTCAAGGAAAAGATGGTAATGGGGTGGGACTTACATCATCCCCCCAAGGAATTGGCTTTCTCCCAGAAGTTGACACGTCTATCAATAGGTAGTAAGCTTATGAAAGAAAACCACGTATTCCAAATCAAGTATACCTATAGGGTCTCCTTATCTAGATAATTCTCATTTATATAATTCTATTCCCCCCAACTAGATAGGTGTTGAAGTAGTCTTTTTTCATTTAGGATGGTTATCACAACACTAAAAATTTATAATGTATCTTAGGGTCTTCAAGGATCTAGTGCGGTTACAACATAATCCATAAGGGTTTCTACTACCATAGGCATAATGTAAACCTTCTATTTACCATGAGGCATCAAATGATGAAGACAACCTCTAAGTCCTTTCTATAAGACACTTGGAGTTACTAGTTCCTATTTCAACAAAAATTCACTCCAATCCTAGTGGGTTACTACCACATTTTATCATTGCATCTATTCATTTAATAGGACTATTACTAGAACATGATTCCCATTAGAGGGTATGGGGGCTCTTTCATCAAAACTTTTCATTCATAAGGAAACTCCCTTTTGATATAAGTGTATCGAGATACCACACACATGTGTCCTCTCTCTCCAGAGTACATATTAAAATAGGGTACAAAAGTACTTCTCCCTTATTGATAGTTTAATAAAAGCATCATTGTATTTTTGATTGTAAGAGGGTTAGGAATATAGGCATTGAGAGTGCGACCATTCCTGGGTTTTTGGGTCATGTACCTGATAGGCTACAGTCTTCTTTTTTGAGGGTGATCATGAACATATAAGGAACATACTCTTCTTGCAGCAACACCCCCTTAGGGTGGTACATACTCTATGATTTTTGTTCCATAGTTCTTTAGGCAAGTTTTACACTTTTAACCTATCCTTCTGATCCCTCAATTTTCAAGACCTAGGGTCTTGTCAAGAAATATCTTCTCCCAAATTTCATCACAATAATATTTTGAAGAGGTTCCGTCATCACATGTTCACTAGATCATTAAGATCTGCAACATGGAGTCTCCAACTAATGAACCACCCAATTGTTTTCAACTTTTCACTCTCAACAAAGCCACGGAAAGGAGAAACTTTCTTTCACAAACTAACTTATGGGGCAAATACGAATCATTATTGGAATGCATTGTATGAGCATTACATGATTCCTACACTTGTCCCTTTCTAAATATAACACTAATGCATTTCACTCCAACTAGCCCTTTCTTATCAATCCTAATCAATTCCCCTACTAGGGTAGTTTAGAACATTCAATAATCATCGATCTCTTAAGGTCAATCATGACATCATAGATCTTTCCTATTAGGGTACATGATTACCCAAAGGATGAACTTCATAATACTAACACCTGTGCAAGGCCACTTACAAAACTTTGTCTTATAAAATAATTTACACCACCATGGTTTGCCAAATCACCAACTTTCACCTACTCCAAATACAAGGAAACCAATCATTTCTATTATTCATCATAGTAGATCATGGATCTGATCTATCGATCCTATAGTACCTTCTGACATGGGATAATATCTCTTTCTAGGTCTTACCTCATATAAACATGATTGGTGGGACTCTTTAAAACAAAATGGGTTCAAATGACATAGGACTGGAAGAAAAAGAGAATGCTCATAATAGTCACCCAAAATAGATACAAGTAATTCTCAAAAAGGAAATCTATTTTCTTCAACTTCGAATACAAAAATAAAAAGTGAGCTCATTTCAATCAAAAAATCAACGGTGGCAACCGCCAAGATAAGAACTATATAGTTGGTGACAAAACCCAATCAAAGAAAAAAAATAAAAAGGTACCAGTCCAATATGTGGAAAGTTCCACCAAGAAGATAAACAACTCAGGAAGACCATATGCAAAATGAAACAACTAACATCAAATCCAAAAGAAGGAGTACCCACCACAGAATACTGAGGAATTTCAACCTATAACTTACATATCCATAGGTGATTCAATCTATACCTCGACTAGGGGCACCATACTTTCATTTTCTGAAGCAATAAATAAATGAGTCTCCTTTAATTTACTCTGGTACTACAATGCTTTTCATAACATAGGTTACCATCGTCCATCTCCTATGACTAATTAGCCTTCCCAAGCTGTATCATAAGTTCCCAATGCTTTGAGAAGGTCCTAGTCTATACAAGGAGAAATTGTCGATGATCCTGGAGTGTTTCCATCATATATAAAAAAAATATTTACATCATGGCATGGGCCCCTGTTAGAAGTTGTAATCTTTCCTTGGTGTGTTTATAAGCCAAGGTTAGACCTCCTTTCTTTATTGTTATAATATATTAGGATACAAGCCAAGGTATCCTAATATATTTCTTTTTTGTCCTTTTTCCACTACATCTTATTTTGTCCTCTAGTGGAATATGTGAGGACAAATATTTATTGTAATTTTTAATTTAGATTATTCCTCCTTAAGAGGAATCTCACACTTGGCCTCACACACTTATGAATGGTGGCATTCATAGACTTGGGAGTTACATTCTAACTCCTCTCTCTCATCTCTATTTAAGAGATGGCCCTCCTCTCTCATTTCTTATGAGGTTTCCTCCTCTTCTCTATTTGTATGAGCAATTTGCTCTCTCTCTCATTTTCTTAGGCTTTTCATGCCTCATTCATAATGTCACAAGGGGTTTTCTTTGCTTTCCCCTTTCAAATATCTTGTCTCATGGTGTTGGATCTTGAAGTTTTCTCTCTCCTATCTTATGGTAATATCTTTTCATGCATTAACTTGCTTAGATTCTTTCCTGGTATTGCTTATTTACATATTTCATTTTCTATTTTTTAACATGGTATCAGAGCGGTTTTATCTTTGTTTTTGAGTGTTTGCATGAAGGTACGATTCAAAGGAGACTCTTGAGAGAGATTTCACTAATTTCTTTTTTAATCTTCTTAAGTTGGTAAAAAATTGAAATTTTTTTGGGGTTTGGCTGGTTTACCGCCAAACCCAATCTATCTATCGTTATTCATTATTTTGTTTGTGCAGGTTTCATGAAAAATTCTATCTCTGATTTTAAATCTATGCCTGCAGACATTTAGTATAAGTGATTCTTTGCTAATACTCTGCAAATTTTTTCATACGTATCTAACTCCTTGCAGGTGGTTTATCTCTATTCTTTACAGATTTCATATTTTATCTCTGGTTATTAAAGATTTCATATTCTGAAACTAACATTTCTTGCAGATTTTTACTCATTTTTTTTTCTCTAATCTCTATGGCATTCAGCTCAGCTTTTTAAAATATTTAAATCTTCCTTAGTTTATCTGTGGGTTAAATTTTTATCCTCATTTTTTTTATAGGCATATCTCTTTTTTATCTATATTGGTTGTCTTCTCACCATTTTTTTTCAGACTTATCTATAATAAAAATCTTCATCTAACATTCTCTGTTGTTTATATTGTATTAATCAGAAATAGAAGTGATTGATATCAGTTATTACTCTTGAAATAACTTATTATAATCTTTGGATCATCTATTGTTAACAGCGAGATCAAAACTGTGATTTATTAGAAATCTAGATAACCATTTCAAACTTTTCAAAATCAAATACGGGTTGAATGAACAGAATCCTCAAGCAGTATTAACGAGAAACCTCACCACAAAGTGATTAAAAAAAATTTCATCCTGCTATTATAAAATTATATTTCTCATCTCTCATTCGGCATTGTTATCTCACTTTTCTTGGTCATTTCTCTTCTACGCAAGTTTTGGCTTCCCTCCTAACCGGTTTGGTGTTCAAGTTTTTGGTGATCCAGCTCTCTGTGCAAGTTTTGGCTACCTCTGTCCTGCATAACTCTATTCCACACCATTTACCTTAGCCTGCATTACATATTCTTGAACCAATCATTTAACTTTTTTTCTCCTTTTCCTGAGCTTGCACGTTCATTACAGATGGTTTAATAACGTTCATTACGGTTTGATAACGTTCATTACAGACGTTTTAATTAAACGTTTAATATGGTTTAATTACGGTTTAATAATCTTGGTTTGCAGATAGTATATTATATCTTCTATTAAATAGTATATCAGATAGATATAATAACGGTTTGATGTATTAACGCAGACGTTTATTTATACTAACTAACGTTATATCTTGCATAACGTTATTAACGTTATTTTCAATATTAACATTTTTTTACCACCAAAATATCAGAAACCGAAATCTATTTTGGGAACTAGTGTCTGCATTAATCTCCTTCATTGCATATACATTTCTTTTGCAGACTTTGATCATTGCATTGCAGACGTTTATTAACAATACAGAACATTTTTTATATCATTACATTGTTATCATTGCAGACGTTTTTTTTACATTGCATTTATACTATTATCATTATATTCTGATCATTATTAACGTTGAGAACGTTATTTTATCATTCTATTAAATCAAGCCATTAGATATTGATTGATTATTTCCTGAACGACAGCAATTTCAAAGGAAAACAGTGGATTAACGTTCTAATATTTTAGATGGGCATTAGGCTGCTTTTATATTTTACAAAAACTTGTCTGCAAGTAGTTCCACATTTTATTTTACAAAAAACATTATCTTATCGTTGTTTTATCTCCTTTAAGTTTCATACCATAATTCCCATTACTTATCTTTTTCTTCTTCTATACTTTTTGGTTTGGAAGTTATGAGTAGTTTAATAAGTTTAAAAAGAATCAGACATATTCCTTTTAAGGTTCTCCTAAAGGTGGCTTCATATGTTAATATGGTTTGTTTAGAGATGAAGTTTTTTTTTAAAAAAAATTTAATTAGAATTTTGATTATCTTTTATTCTTATTTTTAATTACATTTTTTTTAGACACTAAACTTTAATATATTAAAAAGTTCTTACTAAAATTCAATTTAGCTTTATTTCTACACATTTGAAATTATAGTTGGTTTATTAAGTTTTTTTTGGATTTGAGTTTTTTTTAATTATTCCAAAAAATCATAAATTATATTTAATCAGAAATTTTTTTTAGTACGCAATTATAGTAATTATATTTGCATTAATTTTGGAATTTAAATTAACTAGTTCTCACTACCCAAATAAAAATAAAAATTCAATTTTATTCCTTGAAAATTATATTATTTTCTATTATATAAAGGGGGTATTTTTTAATTTTCCAAGTTAGCCTTTATTTAATGTCAATTTTTGTATAGTAATTGATCTATCTATTATTTTAAGAAGAAAAATGATATATAATTGGTCCCAAGCATTTAAAAGTCATTGATGTTGTTTTGTTCAAATATTGTGAGTTATCTAACAACATTGCCTTCCAATGGCTATTTTTTGAGCATTAATTGCTATTAAACATTATTGCATTAATGGCTATGTTTTGAACTTAGATACATCTTGTATAAGTTTCATTTTGATTCATTATTTCCATTTGTAAGTTACACTGAACCATGTATCCTTAAAAATTGGTATTTCAAACCTTTTATAAGCTTCTCGCTTAATCCTTGTTTAACATTCTGTTAAACTAACTTGCTCGTTAAATTGATTTTGCCCTTATAATTGTCATGAAATTTAAACTGATTCAACGTTAAACTAACTTCAATTATTCTAATTAATTTCTCGATCCTTGCCTTGTTCAAAACTCTCTTTCCTCTTCCTTCTTTTTCTTGGAAACATGTCTTCGTTCTTTCTTATTTTTCCTTGGTGGGCCCATCCTTTCTTTTTTCACTTGTGTTCACTTTGCATGGATATTTTAACTGATATCTAATGATTTATTCTTATTATTCTTCCAAATAATCCATCTTATCTCAAATTATTCAGGTTTATGAGTTATCTTGCACTATTGCCTTCTAATGATCTATCTATGCACATAGTTGCAGTTTTATGCTTTTATAGCATCTCTTTTTGCTCTTAGTAGCATCTCATGGTTTGATACCATTCTTTTTTATATATATATATTTTTTAAGTTGCATCGGGAGCCAATTTTTCAAGGTTAACTATGGTGGACCTGATAGTTTTAAACTAACTCATAGTTGCCTTATTTGGTCCGTGGAGTATCCCTCCATCCTATATTTGGTATGCACTTACTCAATGGAGTTTCCCTCCATTTGTTCCACTTTGTTCCTCAATGCGAGGCTGATATTTTATGGGGATTTTCCCATTCAAAAACTTCTTGTCTCCTTGTTATTCTTTTTTGGTGTATGCTCTAAGGATTAGATTGAGTCATGATAATCTTCCTTTTGCCTACTCAATTGGTTTAAGCTGTTATCATATCTCGGGGCACTCCAATTCGGAGACTCTCTCTTTTTTTTCCTCATGGCATTGATGTTGCTTGTCCATGATGGCTCTCTTTTTGAAGGCAATATGTTGTTTCTCCTCATAAACCATTCATTGATCTACATTAATATTTATGTTTGAAAATCAGAATCTTGAATTGATCTATTACTTAAGGCTCATGTGCTATCATTGTCTCTCTTATATTTCTTTAATAATTGTACCAATGTGATAATGAACTGTATATTTCATTGCTTAGATCATGAGTCATGCAGGTTGTTGATTAGCTACCCATTCACTTGCAGTGGGATGATTCATTAGTGGACTGTCTATATCCATGTGATTGACACAATGTTGATGCAGGTTTCATTAGTTGGCCTTGTCTGTGGTCATTTGTGCATTAGTATATATATCTTTTATGAGAGCATTATTGTTCCTATCTTTTGAGCTTATGATATCATGTTAACTCCATTGCATGTTGGTGAACAAGTATGAGAATTTATTATTAGCACTCAACTTGAAAGATTTTCTAACTTGTATATAAGATGAAATTCTACTTGTGGATAGTTGTCTTGTTCTTGTTTCCTTGTTTCCTTTTCAGGTGATTAATCAAGGCACATCCAAAGGACCCCTATACTCCTATCAAAGAATAATGTACCATATGGCTTCTTGCACACTTGAAGACAATCACATTATTTCATCTTAAAGATCAAGTTGCAGATTGTTATAAATTATGGGTTTAATACCCCTTGTTGTAATTACCCCAAGTAAAGATTAAAGGGGGGTGTTAGAAGTTGTAATCTTTCCTTGGTGTGTTTATAAGCCAAGGTTAGACCTCCTTTCTTTATTGTTATAATATATTAGGATACAAGCCAAGGTATCCTAATATATTTCTTTTTTGTCCTTTTTCCACTACATCTTATTTTGTCCTCTAGTGGAATATGTGAGGACAAATATTTATTGTAATTTTTAATTTAGATTATTCCTCCTTAAGAGGAATCTCACACTTGGCCTCACACACTTATGAATGGTGGCATTCATAGACTTGGGAGTTACATTCTAACTCCTCTCTCTCATCTCTATTTAAGAGATGGCCCTCCTCTCTCATTTCTTATGAGGTTTCCTCCTCTTCTCTATTTGTATGAGCAATTTGCTCTCTCTCTCATTTTCTTAGGCTTTTCATGCCTCATTCATAATGTCACAAGGGGTTTTCTTTGCTTTCCCCTTTCAAATATCTTGTCTCATGGTGTTGGATCTTGAAGTTTTCTCTCTCCTATCTTATGGTAATATCTTTTCATGCATTAACTTGCTTAGATTCTTTCCTGGTATTGCTTATTTACATATTTCATTTTCTATTTTTTAACAGCCCCACTATAACTTAATAATGTACATCCTGCGAGGGTATAGAACAATTTTCCACCCCATACTAAAATGGTTAGGCCATTCTACCTAGTTTCTACAACACTCCGTGCACCTCATTATCCAAACTACATGTGCGGGATATTGGATGTCTGAGAGGCCTCATTAATGTTATTATGTTAGGATACCATTCATCCCAACTTTGTTACATCCCTTTGTGGAATGTATGTCATCATGGCTTCTAGGGACAATGATCATTAGGTAAATATCTTATTTATAAGAACAATTACTCTTCCATCCATTGAATATTTCCTACAAGTCCTATTATTATAGAGCATGAATCCCATGAACCTTAAGTGGGACCCCCCATTGATGCATGATTCTAGGGTTCCCAAGCATACCCCGATTTCTTCAACTACACTATTTCTAGAGATTACATAGCACAAATGATACAACATGCTCTAAGAGATAATAGAGTTAAAAGTCCCTTTTTAGCTATGCACCATCACTGACTAGCAGTACCGACCTCATGCAGTTGTCAAGGAGGTAGGTCACTCAAAGACCTTTTTAACGACACTGTCTACTAGGAGAAAATACTTAAGTTGATTTTATTGAGCTCAAACAAGCAACGTTTTTACCATGATGGAAAGACTGCCAACCGTATCACCCCCACATGGGTCACAAGTTGCTAGTTTTTTTCAATATATGCTTTTAATTCCATGATCATGGTTTGAAGGGGTGCCCATCCGGAGGTTCTATGCAATTTAGGAAGTGCCCCTACCTAATATTCAGTGTTATAAGGGTTTGGCTTCTTTGAGGTATTCCCATAGCCATCCTAGGGCACCCACACATGATGATGTTGGTATGACCATTCCATAATGTACTCATGCATGCTCCTCACATACATAACTCAAAAGGGTTACTATGTGTACACATATACTTTCTTTGCAAAGCGTAATGACACAAAGGTTCCTAGAGTTGAACCTAGTGCTCTGATACCAAAATGTAATGCCCAAAAATTTGGGCCAAAACCCAACCAAAATTTTACTAAAAAGGACCTCTAACCCAACTCCCAAAATCCTAGGGAAAGGAAAGCCCTCTTATTGGTTGAGAAAACCCCAAACCTTACACACCCCTCTTCTCATAAAAGGTGGTCCTTGGAGGTGGGTGACCTTGGACTTCTCCAATCAAGGAAGATGGTCATGAAAGTACTTTTTGGGCCATATGACAAGATGAAATTTTCGCTCAAGATTAAATATGCACTTTTGGAGGGGTCAAAAAGTCAATCCTGGGCTTCTCCCATGTTGAAAATACCCCTAACCCATAGGTACATGGAATGGGTTAGCTAAAAATGCATAAAACCACTCCCTAAGGCCACTTTTAACCCTCTAAAACTCATGATTAAGGGCATGCACGAAAATGGAAGATGGGGAATTCGTTATGGGGTCCTATGACAAGTGGGTGTGCTTAGGATTTCCCCCAAAAGGCTTCTAGAATGTTCTCTCACTCAACCACATGGCATACCTTGATAACATTAAACACTAGTGTCAAGTGACACTTCGCAAAATCAACTTTACACACAAGGTATGTTTAAATTGTCATAACACATAACACTTCCTAAAAACACATATCCAAACCACTGTTACAAATAAAATACTTTACAATGAGGCCTCGGGTCTCTTCATAGATGGGGCCTTGGATTAACTGATTGCACATACATTCAATGTGATTTCCCTGAATATAATTCCATGGTCCTTCCACCTGCAAAACCTTAATGCAACATCAGTAATTCAAGGAAGAAACCAATATAATTAAATATAAAAAATACATCATCCCTACAATAATCCCAATCCAACTGCATATGATCATATAGGGTACAATAATCAAATCATTACACTTTCAATTGCATAATTCAATTTCATAATTCAATTGCATCTCTAATGCATACTAATATCATAATTCAATTGAAATCATGATCATCAATAACTAACATCATCATAAGGTAGTCATCAATTACTCATAACATCAATGCAGTGAAGATGTCTAACATGATATTCATTTGCAACATAGAATTCAATTGCATTCTTACAATCACTTTCTCATAATTCATATTTCAATGCATATGTCTAATCACTTTCATATAGTGCATAATTCAAATGCATATAATTTTATACACACGAGTTATAATTTGTACTGCGTAATCAAAGTCACATAAAGTGTAGTGCCCTCATATAGATCATAATCCAAATGCAGGCTTGCAAACATATATAATACATTCATTATTTCAATTCAATTCAATCTACATAATTCAATGGCATAACTCCATAGTACTCCTAATCCCAAAGATTCTCAATTTTCCTTAGCATAATATTTAAAATAAATTGATGGTTCGACATTGGTAAGGGGTAACCATAACAGTCGGGTCCTATAAAATTCTTATCACAAGTATGATTAAATTTCCTAATCTAGGAAAACAAAATGCAAAATAATCCTATTAATCTAGGATCTAACAAATCCTTGATCAGGGTTCTAATAATATCACCAAAACATCACTATGGTATAACCATATAATACATCATCAAAACATTACTCATCCTCCTCGTAGGAGTTACTAGAATCATCACATCAACTATTAATTTAATCCAAGATAAAATTATGACTTAACACATAACTAAATTGGCATTTACATCTCGACTTCTTGAATCTAATCCTTACGACAAAAGTACTCAATGGAACCTTAATAGTCTAGCTAGATCTATGATCTGTAGGGTAACATACTGCATCCAAGATTCACTTACACAATTAATAACCCAGAGATATCACCTCTATCATTGCGACACTTAGTTGATAGGTATTCATATGAAGGTAGAATATATAGGTCTATCCTGAGGTACAATTTCGTTAGGGATTTACCAATCATCCAGATACTACAAAACCCCTTAATCCTCCGACATCGAAGTGTCGAGGAAAAGGTGTAAATGGGGTGGGCCTTACACCTTACAAGGAATGAACTGAATCATTTTACTAAACCTGTCTACAACAAAAAAATACACTATTAAAACCATTTTTGGTCTTTGGCAACCCAATAACGAAAACCATGCTAACACACACTCATGGCCTATTGGGAATGGGAAAAGACTGATATAGACCAAAATTTGAAGATGTTCCTTTGGATTTATGATAGATGGAGAAATTTTCTACATACCTCCTAATATCCTTTTGCATCTTCAGCCATTAATACAACCTTTGTACTAACTCCAATATTTTATTCAATCCAAAATATCCACTTAAGCTGCCATTATGTTTCTCTTGAATCAGTTTCTCTCTCATTGACTCCCTTGTCACACATAGTTGTCCTCCCCCAAATAGGAGTCCATATTTTAAGGTAAAGTAAGCATATTCAATGTGGAAATTATTAGTAAAATTTTGACATACCTTGTAGGCTTCAACAAAATCTGCATCATCTTCATAGAGCTCTTTAAAGTTATCAATTCCAATGCTTTTCAACTGCACTTCTTGGACTGTCAACAACCTTCTACTCAATGCATCAAAAAACTTGTTATTTTGACCCTTTCTGTGCTTAATGTTGAAAGTAGAGGATTGTAGATACTCTACCCACATTATGTACCTATGGATTAACTTATCTTGAGAGTTAAGAAAATTCAGTGCTTGATTGTCAGTGTAGACCAAAAAATCTTTAGGAAATAGATAGTGCCTTAATTTCCTAAGTGCTTGAACAAGTGCATAAAAATCCAAGTCATAGGATGAGTACCTCTTCTTAGCTTCATTAATCTTTTCATAAATATTAGTATTATTTAAATATATTATAATATACTATAATATATTGTAATGCAACATAATATAATATAATATAATATTAAAATACAATGAATATTAAAATATTATAATATAAGAGAGAGAGAGAGAGAGAGAGAGAGAGAATGAGTATCAAATAATATAATATTATAATATATAATATATAATAATATTATATTATATAATATATAATAATATTTATATTATAATATATTATAATATATTATATTAATAAATTATCATAATTATATTAAAATATAATGAGTAATAAATATTAAAAAATATAATATTATAATATTTTATTATTATAGTATAATATTTTTTTTTATATATTATAATCTAATATAAATAATATAATTTTATTATAGAGTATCAATTTTATGACATGTTGCGTATCAGATATCTGATAGGTTTCAGGTATCCGATAGCTATCATATACCCGATAACTATCAAATACCAAATACGCTTTGTGCCTTGGTGTCTCCTTTGGTTAGGTGTACTGACACCCATGCCTACCAAAAAAGTCAACATGCGATTTCATGTTTTTGGACGACTGAAAATGTCATTTTTTCACATTGCCACTTTTTGGCATATCATGATCCTACACATACCCAAAAGACAAATGTATCTTCTAGGCTACATTTTCTATCATAGGCCATGTGCATTATGTAATGCATTCACCGTCCTAACCATGGAATTCATAAAGATAGTTCTCAACAATGATTTTCTAACCTTTTCCAACTGGCATAGGGTTGATATTGATATGCATTCTTGTTTCCTTTCTTTGTTGTTGGATATCAAGGAGGAGAAACTTTAGGTGTTGTTGTTTCTTCCTTTGGTATTCAAAGATGAGGTCTTAGTTGATAAAATTGATTCAGTGGTTCTCTCCTAACTCAAGGTCAACATACCCAAGCCTGATGATATTCCAAAGCTCTTTGAACCATAGGCCAAAGTGGTTAGGCAACCCTTCATACATAGGATGGATTATCAAGGTTTGAGACACTATAAGAGATGGTTCGGGGTTGGAAAGGAATTATTACAAAGAGTTTTAGGAATTGAGAAACACAGATGGTTGAAGAACTTTGTAAACATGGTGAGCTCAGATACCTTTTGTGAAGGTAAAGGTAAAATTTTGGAATTTTGGTATTTTAATGTTTTGGAATTTTGATGGAATGCCCCTTGGCCTTGTTGTAATGATCTATGAAGGGATGTGGATATAGGGCTAGACAATTTTGGATTTTAGTTGTTAATAAAAATTCTTGATGTTGGGTCCCTTATTTCTTACTCAATGTTTAGTCTGGTTGTTACTATGTCTTTAGTCTAGTAATGAGCATCCAAATGTGGGTTTTTATTGTAATGGTGGCCCTTACAGAACAAGATGTAATTATGTTTAGTGGCTAATATTTTTTCTGGCAGAGTATAGATTGGAAGTGACGTGTCATTGTAGTTTTCTAATATTAAATATATCTACCACCACAATGTATTATCTAGCAAAAAAAAAATTTAATTAATCCCTTTTTATTGTCTAATAGCCCTAATTCCTCACCTTGGATTAATTAATTATTTAAATTATTCAATATCCATTTGTAAATCCTTCTTCTAAAGGCAAATACTATTTTTGTTATTTTTTTCATTTTCATCACATTTCCTAATTAAATAAATTTTAATTTATTTAATTAAATTACTAACATAGGAGGGAAATTAATCTCACTTATCTATTCCATCTTCTAATTTTCTCTTCTTCCTACTCTAACTTGCCTAATGTCACTTTCCTCTTACCTCTTACACCCTTACATCCTCACTCTTATCCTCTTCACTTATTTTCCTAACTCTCCTATTTCTATCACTTTCCTCTCTACTTAACTTTCCTATTTCTCTCACTTTCCATTGTTTCTTAAGAGGTTTTGGAATGATGTTCATGAGCTTGTAAGCAGAATCCAAGAAGTAGATTATAATTTGAAAAACCATGTTGTGGATGCGACAATGGAGGTTACTAATAAGCTGATGGATATTTCCCTTCAGAGGATCAATTATGTTCTTAAACAAAATGGGTATGACATTGACTCGATATCATAACATGAAATTAGAGAAAAGTGGAAGGAATACATGAAAGATCATCCCATCACTCCAAAAAGAAGAGGGGAAAGCCAATCAGATTCTCAATGGGAAATGATTATGTGCATTTCTAGTAATTATGTTGAATAAGAGACATGCATGTGTCTATTTGTATATGTTTTTTTTTCATGTATCTTGTGTTTTTGTCATAACCACTCGTGTATTGCCTAGTGCAATAATAGTTCTTCCTAATATGATCAATGAGAAGTCTTGTATGAAAATTATGAGACTATGAATCAATGAATTTTATATGAATATGCATGTTACTATAATAACAATAACAATAATAATAATAACAACAATAATAATAATTACATTGAAGGCATTTCTTATATCAAATGCATTGGCTTGGATTAATTTGATCGATGATCGTCGAACATGTCGTACGCATGCGAGATGATTGAAATGATCAAGATCATCTGTGGATTTTGAAAAAAACTTGAAATTGTAACTTTTTCATTGTGTGAACTGATAATTAACTTGCCAGCAACCAGAGTTAGGTTCATGGTTTACAAGACACGAGTTGCTAATTTGTTCATTGATGTCTATTTTACTTTCTGCAGTGCTGACGAATTCATTACCGGTGGTACTTTCTTCCATTTTACTTTATGTGGCACTGATGAATTCGTCAAAAGTGATAGAAGTATGAGGTAGTGGCAGTTCGAGCGAGTTGCTCATTTACCGATGTGGTATTAGATTATTATACTTTGTAGGAAATTGGAGAGATGCGAAGGACATAATTAACAATGTGGCACACGGTCACCTATGCGGTTGATGAACACAGTGGTGAAAGATGAATTTAGAGATCTGGCGAAGAGTTTAGTTTGCGAATCTCAAAATAGTCTACCCGTTAGAGAACACATTTGGAGAACTTGAGATAACCTTTTTGAAATGACCGGTAATAAAGTAAGATCAATGATTGTCAGATGATCGATAGATATAAATAGTTTCCTTGTGAACACATGACAACTGTTGAATCTTTGCATAGTTCTAGTCCTGCAGAAACCTTGGAGGGTGAAATCTTTTCTTGTTTGGTGAATTTAGAATCTTTTCTAGATCCAATAGTTGTCATAGGACCACAAGGATTCTTTAAGACCCTTGCAATCATGTGCCAACCATTGATCTTATTGACAAGCCAACGTATGGGCCTAGCCTTTAAAGATTCTGCGAGGCTGGCAATTCTGAGAAAAAAAACAATGGTCATCGTATGTTTGCAAGGAATCTTTTGCGCCCTTGTGATCAAGCGCCAACCTTCGATCTTAGTTTATTCCTAGGCACTTGTAAAAGGTGGGCCCACTATCAGGTGTATACACATGTTCCTTTCTGATTGGTTGAAGGTATTTCCTCATGTGGCTAATGTCATTAGGCCTAGCACTTGGTAAGAAAAATAGCATGTTCGCTTGTCCAATATTGTGACATGGACAATTTTGATTGGTCGAACCAAGTGGGGCTGGTTCCTTGAGTTATCATCAGCAAAATAAAGTTCTATCAACTTTTATATGCTCACAAAGAATCTTTTCACCCTTTATGATCATGCGTGAACTGTCAAAATGGTATGAAGGCCACCGTGCCTTACTTTATGACTAGTCATAAAATAAAATGAATACTGACCATTAGATGGAAGATCTGAAGGTAGTGATAAATCAAACATGTCATGTGGGACCTGTGTGATTTGTTGAAAGGTTTATCGTCAGTGCATCTTGATCGGATAGTTCTCGTATGTTCACGATGAATATTTCAAAGCCTAATGATCATGTGACAACATTTAGATCTTAGTCTAAGAAAGATCAATGCCCCAAATTCAAACCTGAAGCAAAATTGGTGTGAAATTGATTTTTCTATTGAATGGTGATAGTTTGATTACTTAGAGAAGTAATGGGTAGATCATGTGGAGTAAATTGTTGAAAAGACAGTGTTTTATTGCAAATATATTGAAGATTTGTGCATCTTTAGAAATACAAAGAGATAAAGTTTGTAGAAGCGTGGACGAGGAAATTTGTAGAGCTGGTTGTCATTGCCTCAGAAATTTCTAAAATAGGTTGGTGAATATTTACACAATTCTTATCCTGGTAAATAGCATCATAATTGTGTTGTACTTTATTTACTCCAATTATAAATAATCTCAAACCCTAGAATGCTGCCAAGAAAGGGTTTTTCTGGTAAGGTTGAATACAGTGATAGGTGTTTACATGAAGATTTGTTAGAATTATTACCTAATTCAACAACTGATTTGGTGAAAGCCAAGCAATTAACACTGAAAAGCTCTAGTGTAAAGGTAGCAGATGGTTTATATGACACAAGAAATTATATTAGGGATGCTAAGATTGGTACAATCAATGCAAGTGGTGATTGTGATATCACTGGTTTAACATTGTTCAAAGTAGGATTTAGCCAGAGAAATGCCCCTCCTCCTACCAAAAATATATGGCAACTTGACCTAGGAAAGCTTGTGGTGCTCGATGTTTTCATAGATACAGATTTGATGATTCAAGTTGCAAATAATTATGACCCGATTACTAAGGAAATTAGGGATTGTAAAAGAAACTTGTTAATTAAAATCTCTGCTGAAGAAATCAAGATGGTTTTTAAGCTAAGTGAACCCTCCAATGACCTAGAAAAAATTGATTTTGAGGAATTGAAGCAAGTGTATGATGCATAGAGGAATTATCTTAGACATGGTCTTGTAAAGGAATTTTGTGACAAAATTTGGAAAATGATTACCATGGGACCAAGTACAAAGGAGCCCTTCAAAATAGATTATTTTGACCTAAGAGCAAGAGGTGCATACTGGTCACTATGTCAAATCTTTGGGGAAGATGTTTAAGAGAGAATGCTAGTACATTTGATGTATATGATGATCCAAATTTTACATCCAAACTTGTCAGTTAAATTTGACTTTGCCCCTTTCATTGCTGACTTAATTCATAATGGATTAGTAGGAATCTAGAAAAAAAAAGTTGATAAGCCATTTTCCTGGTACTCTTTCATGATGTATATGTTCTTGTTTAAAGGTGCTTCTTATTTTGAGAAGGAGATGAATCTGTTAAAATAGAGGGATGGTGAAGACATGCCAGTCCAATTGTGGAACCTCTGCATGACATTGGACAAGAAGGATAGTAGTTTCATTAATTTTGATAAATGCTTTGCAGCTAGATTAAGGCTATTATTTGTCCATGACAGCCTAAGAATCCCAAAGGCCTTGACCGAACTTGTGAGGCCAAAAAATTTCACCAAATACCACAAAATTATACATAATTGGGGGGATTTCATCTTTTATCCCATTTCTACTGTTATTAGATTATATGGTTTTAGGGGGGCACCATTCATATTGCCATATCAAATACCCCTCAAGATTGGTATTACAGAATTTATTAGACAACTGGGGGAGATTGAAAAGAACACCCTTATAGATAAAGGTAGAGGAACTCTATTCCCAAATGTTACAATGGTCCATCAGTTTATAATTACAAAAGGTGGATGGCTTCATATGGATCAAATCCTAGCACCGTATCATATGGCTACTACAATTTCTTGGACAACAGATCTCGAGGGTTTTTATAATGAAATGTTCAAAAAGAAGGTCAAGTGTTCATTTATAGATCACATTTTCAACTTTCCTAAGGATATCATCAGAAATATCCCTGATATACAGGACCAATAGATCCAAAAAGAAAAATGGTTGGTGTACAAAAAGACTTTGAATTTTGTCCAACAATTTGACAGAGGGTATGATCCACTAAAGACCATCAATCCTATGGGGAAGAAGATAGACACTCTCATGGATTGTTTTCAGGGTATTTATCAAACCCTAAATGAGAAAAAGGAGAAAGCCATGAATGAGAACCCAAAGAAGGCTCAATCAATATTGAACAAAACTACATTTGCAAAGGTATTTCCCCTGGGCAAGTATATGGTATAGAAGAGAACTGGTTACAATGTGGTAGTCCTAAAAACTGACAATAAAAAACAAAGAAAGAAAAAAGAGGATATCCCTTTTACATCACAACAGATGGAAAAGCATTAAGAAGTTGTAGAGTTTCCAGACTCACCTCAGGCTCAAAAGCCTGAGGATGTTCTTTATTCGCCACCTCCTCCAAAGAAACAAAAGCTATAAGAGAGGCCTGAACATTTTGAAGGTGATTATTCTCCATCCCAATCACCTCTAAAAATCATGGATGATGAAGAGGTCACAGACCAGGTACAACAGTTGGGAGCTCTAGGTCAAATTTTTATGACCTTTGATGATATAAATGAAGGGGTCCCAGAGCCACCAATAGAACTTGAGTTAGACTTAGCAGTGGGACATATGGTAGGAATAGAGCTAGACCCAATAATAAAACAAGCATTTGATGAATTTTTAGTTGATGATGCCTTTGTAAAGGCTAGAGCCTTCATGCAATTTTTATGGAGATTAAACATGAATTAGTTCGAAGAAATATGTGACAAAAGGCATGAGGAAAATCTAGACAAGGACCTCAAGATCATAGAAATTGAGGTAAGGAAAGCGATGACTGAAAGGTTTGAGACAATCACTCCATAACAGGGGAGAGATTTGGTGAGAATCTCAGGAGTGCTTATCCTCCCAGAATGGGATATAGTTGATGCAGTGGTCCTAGATGCAATCAAGAAATCGGCCACACATATGCACAGGACCAAGGAGGAGGCAGAACAGACCATTAAGGGAGTCACTTTCAGTAATGATCATCAATCCTTGGTCATGTGGTCTTTAAAGAAGAATGGAAAAAACAAAGGAAAGTAGATTACTATGGGTGATCTCACTGGTAGCCTCATAGTCAAAAGGGTCACTAACACTTCTATAGTTGAGGCATCAAGTATGGTGGTAGCAACAACCCAGCTCACAGTGAGGGTAGCAGAAAAGGAAGCCAAGGAAAAGGAGAAGCTCACAATAAGGCTAGAAATAATACTAAAGGCTTATGGGGAATTAAGACAGGGAATATATGAGAAGGATAAATTAATTGCAGACTTAAAGAAGAGGTTGGGTGAACAAGGCCCAATTCAAGCATTAGGGAAATTTCAAATTTCTTCTTTCGTTGTTGGCCCTTCATCTTCGAGTCCTATTATTGAGTATCCCCTCTCCCCTCTTCCCCCTTCCATGGTTGATGAAGACATAGAACAAAGATAGAAGCAGAGATATGAAAAAAGAATACAGGATACCATTCTACACTTTGTTGCAAATGTAAAACCATTAGAAATTTATAAAATTGCTAAGTAGTTGTTTGACATTTTGATCACTTTTAAGAAAGAGGTAGCCACTATAGACCCAATTTTGGATAAGTGGGTTTCTAGAGAGAATAGGTTGAAGTCATTCTTTGAAATGATTAAAGATCCATGTATTGTGGATATTCAACTAACAAATACTTATAAATTTGTTAAAAACCTTTTTGAGTTTGAAGTAAATAGGCAAGGTTTCAAGAGAAAGGCATAAATCTTGATGCAGGAGCATCCTGGGTGTAAGAGCAATCTTGCATCACCCAAAAATATTTCTATTTTTGTATTCAATAAGGGCTATCTTGTGTAGAGTAGCTATTTATGGAAACTTTCTATTTTTAGTAAGTTGGTCATCCGATCTCAGAATGTTTTGATTTCTTCCCTAGAGGTTCATTTTGGTCATATCAGCTTTCTAGTAAAGTTTCATTGACAGATCAAGTTTAGCTTTGTAGATATTGAAGATTTTTGGTATTGGCAATAGGGTATAGAAACTTTGAACTCAGTTTTGAAGGCTTTAGAGGCCCCAGATGAGGTCAAAATTTTGGGTGACAGGTGCTTGCGTGAGTCAAGCCTGTAGAGTGTTTCGTGGCCTTTCTGGAATGGGGTTATAATAGTCAATCAGGTCAATTGGCAATGACTTATGGTCTTCGGAAGTTGGGTCACCTAAAATGACAGAAAATGATTTTCCTTCAAAATTTATGTTTGGGTTTCAAAATTTATTTTGAGCTGACTTTGATGTAATAAATTGTAAAATAAAATACTTCTAAGTTTGGTCGGCCTTGTTGGCTAAAATTCTGGAACCTTCCCAGGCAGTGGAAAATCACCTATATAAGGAAGGCTGTAGTGTTGTCTTAAGTAGTTTAGGATAGTTCTGGGTAGTAGATTTGGGTATTGATTTGAGGCTTTGTCCTATAGAATATTGTAAGGGAATGCCCATGTGGCTTTGCATATTGTAATTCTAAAAGTTTGTAATTCCACATTTGTGGAGATAATAAGAAGCCAATTTTCTGTTCTTGCATATTATTGTTGTTTCTTTGTTTGTGTTATGTGTTTGTGGTATTAAGGGGAGCACCCTTCATCAAGTGGTATCAGAGCAAGAGTTCCTGAGTGTGTAAACAGATCATTGATTGTGAGGCAGTTTGTATTAGGACCGTGGGTTAGGATTTTTGTGTAAACAGATCACTGACTGTGAGGAAGTTTGAACCAGGATCATGGTTAGGGTTTCAACAAGAATCATGAAAATGCCTCCATTAAGGGAACATGGAAAAAGAGCTAGTGTTGTAACACTTGAGGTTAGAGTGCTCTAGAGACAAGTGCGAGCATTGCAAGAGGAGATTTGCAGAGGAATGAATCTTAATGTTAGAGATGAAAGCAAGGATGAAGCCGAAGAAGAAGATCAAGAAGGAAAAGTCAAAGTTGTGAACCAGGAGCAAGAAAGACTTTTTTGAGCCATCTCAAAGATCAAGAAAAGACCTAAGATTGAGGTTCCTGCATTTTCAGGAAATCTTAACCCAAAGGAGTTGATCTACTGGATCAATGAACGTGAAGAGTATTTTGAGTATGAAGATATTGAGGATCTTGATAGGGTTAAATTTGTGAAGGCCAGACTGAAAGGTCATGTGAAGATCTAGTGGCAAGAGGTTCAATTGGAGAAAAATAGAAGAGGGAAAGATAAAATCACAAGATGGGATCAGATGGTGGATAAATTGAAGTGACAATTCATCCTTGTTGATTATGAGCTTGACCTACTAAAGAAAATGCAAATTTTGAAGCAAGCGAGATGATCTGTTTAGGCGTATACAGAGGAGTTCTATCAAATCCTCATCAGAATAGGCCATGCAGAAGCTGATAAGGAGAAAGTTTCCCATTATCTCAATGGGTTGAGGCCAAGCATTCATGAGGAGCTGAATCTGGTTCAAATGAATAGTATTGAAGAGGCATACCAGTTTTCCCTAAAAGTAGAGGAAAAGCTGAACAAGAAGTTTGAGAGCTGACAAAATGAAAGAGGTCGTAGTGGACAATCTGGTGGACGGTCATATGGAGGTCGAATTGAAGATCAAAAAAAGAAGGATGAGGCTAGTAGCAGTCAAAATCAAAGAGGAAACAATTCCAATCATTTCCAAGATCAGAACAATAGAGATCAGAGAGGAAGAGGAAGAGGACAAGGTTCAGGAAGAGGAGGCTTCCATGGAGCATGTTTTCATTGTGGAGAAGAAGGTCATAGGGCATTTGAATGTCCTCAATGCAGAGGAAGGATAGATAGGAGGAATGAAGGCTAGGCCAGAGTTGCATGTATGTAGATGAAGATGCCAGATCATCAAATTCTAAAGATGCTAAAAGAGGAGAAACGCTGATTAACAAAAGAGTCCTGCTGAGTGGTGAGAATGAACCTGAACAAAGGAGGAGCCTATTTCACACTAGATGCAAGTGTGAGGGTAAATGATGTGATGTGATTATTGATAGTGGAAGCATTGACAATTTGGTGTCAGAAGAGATGGTGACAAAGTTGAAGCTCAAGAGACAGAAACACCCACATCCATATCGGATTGCTTGGGTGTAGGATGACCACAAGGTCATGGTCAGTGAACAGTGCCTAGTAAAGTTCAAGATTGGCGGGTACCATGATGAGGTACTATGTGATATCATACCTATGGATGCATGTCATATGTTGTTGGGTAGGCTGTGGTAGTTTGACAGATGTGCTGTACATGATGGTTGTGTGAATACCTATTCCCTGACAAAGGATGGGGTGTGACATAAGCTAAAGCCATTGAAGGAGACTAAAGAAAAGGTATGTGGTAATGCGAGAATAAATTTTTTTGATGGAAGAAAATTCCTAGATGGTATGAGGCATGAGCATGTGTGTTTTTCTTTAATTCCAAAAGCTGGTAAAGAGGAAGTAGAGGATGTACCTATAGAGGTTGTAGATTTATTGAATGAGTTTCAAGATATTGTATTTGATAATGTACCTAATGGATTATCACTGGTAAGGAAGATCAATCATCAGATAGATTTGATTCCAGGAGCTAGTTTTCCAAACAAGGCAACACACAAAATGACACTAGAAGAAAGTGAAGAGTTGAACAGACAAGTACATGAGTTGTTATAGAAGGGATTGATTCAGGAGAGCCTGAGTCCACATGCTATACCAGCAATATTAGCACCAAAGAAGAATGGAGAATGGAGGACGTGTATAGATTCTATAGCAATAAAAAAGATCACAATCAAGTATAGGTTTCCATTGCCATGAATGGATGATATTATGGATTGTTTGAGTGGAGCTTTGTATTTCTCAAAGATAGATCTGAAGAGTGGATATCACCAGATTCAGATCAGAGAAGGAGATGAATGGAAGACTACCTTCAAGACAAAGGAAGTACTATATGAGTGGTTAGTCATGCCTTTTGGGCTAACCAATGCACTGAGCACTTTCATGTGGCTCATGAACGAGGGTCTAAAAGAATTTTTGGGTAAGTTTGTCATTGTGTACCTAGATGACATCTTGATCTTTAGTAAGACATTGGAAGAGCATATGATGCATATTCGTATGGTGGTTGATAAGTTAAGAGATGTGAAATTATTGATTAATTTGAAGAAGTGCAGTTTTGTGAAGAAAGAGTTAGTGTATTTGGGATTTGTAGTTTTAGTAGAAGGTCTAAAAATGGACCCAAAGAAGGTACAGGCTATCCTTGAATGGCCTACTCCAAGTATTTCTACTGAGGTAAGGTCTTTTCATGGTTTGGATAGCTTTTACATAATGTTTATCAGAAATTTTAGCAGTATTTGTGGACCCTTGACTGAAATAATGAGAGGGGATAGAAAAGAGTTCAAGTGGACTAATGGGGCAGATAAGAGTTTTAAACTGTTGAAACAAAAGGTTACAGCACAACCTATTTTAGCACTTCCTGATTTTAATAAGGTGTTTCAAGTAGATTGTGATGCTAGTCGTACTACAATAGGAGTTGTTATGAGCCAAGAAGGTAAACCTATTGCCTATTTCAGTGAGAAGTTAAATGATACCAAGATAAAATATTCTATTTATGATTAGGAATTTTATGCTATAGTTCATGCATTGAAGAAGTGGAGACACTATCTGCTTCCTAAGGAGTTTGTTTTGTATATTGATCATCAAGCTTTATAATATTTGAATAGTTAAGGAAAGTTGAATCAAAGGCATTTGAAATGGGTTGAGTTTTTGCAGAGTTATACATTTGTTTTGAAACACAAAAGTGGAAAGTCTAACAGGGTTGGAGATGCACTTAGCAGAAGGCAACTATTGCTGATAGAGATGCAGATTGAGGTGGTTGGGTTCAAAGAACTCAAGAATTTGTATCCAGAGGATCCTAATTTTGGTGAAGCTTGGAAAGCTTGTAAAGAACTTGTTACTCTAGATAGAACAAAGTGGCTGGATTTCATCATTCAGGATGATATGCTAATCAGAGGGAGTCAGTTGTGCATTCCAAGAAGCTCTATGAGGGAGAATCTTATCAAGGAGAAGCATAGCGGAGGATTGGATGGACATTTTGGTCATGATAAAACCCTTTCTTTGGTTAGTGAGAATTATTATTGGCCACAGTTGTAGCAAGATGTCAAGAAGTTTGTACAGAGTTGCAGAGTATGTCAGATGGTGAAAGGAGTGAAGTAGAATATTGGGTTGTATCAGCCATTACCTGTACCAAAGAAGCCTTGGGAGGATATCAGTATGGACTTTGTTCTTGGATTACTGAGGACTCGACAGGGACATGATTCAATTTTTTTTGTGGTTGACAGATTTTCAAAGATGACACATTTTATTCCCTGCAAGAAGACTAATGATGATGTTCATATAGTAGAATTGTTTTTTAGAGAAGTAGTGAGACTACATGGTTTGCCAAAGACTATAGTTTTAGATAGGGACACTAAGTTCATTGGATATTTCTAGTGTACATTGTGGAAGAAGTTGAAAATAGATTTGAAGTTTAGTTCATCACATCATCCACAAACTGATGGATAGACAGAGGTGGTGAATAGGAGTTTAGAAAATTTGCTGAGCTGTTTGGTTGGAGATAAGCCAACAGGATGGGATTTGATTTTACCACAGGCAGAATTTGCATACAATAATTGTGTCAACAGGAGCACTAGTAAATCACCATTCTAGATTATATATGGAAATGGTCCCAGAAATGCATCTGAGTTGAGAAAGATAGATAAAGGAGAAATAAGTAGTGCTGAAGTTGAGGATTTTGCAGAACACTTGAGGAACATCCATGAGGAGGTGAGGAAGCATATTACCAAGATGAATGCACAGTATAAGGCTAAGGAAGATGAGAAAAGGAGGCATAAGGAGTTTTGGGTTGGAGATGAAGTCATGTTTCATTTGTGGAAGGAGTGATTTCTGGTTGGTACATATAACAAGTTGAAAATGAAGAAGTTCGTGCCATGTAAGATACTGAAGAAGCATGATTTAGGAAATGCATATGAGGTCGGGTTGCCTACTGAGCTAAATATTTCACCATTGTTTAACATTTTAGATCTGACAGAGTATCATGAGGGAGGTGTTGAAGATGAGATCACCACAACACAATGGAGTATTCCAGCAACTAGTTCAAATACCAAAGAGATTGAGGATATACTGGATAGTCATGTTGGCAGAAGCACAAGGAACAAGACATATGACGAATATCTAGTTAAGTGGAAAGGATGACATGTTGAAGATTCATCATGGCTGACAAAGGAGCAGGTTAATCGTCTTGGTTTTCCTCTACACACCTGAGACATGATGGGGTCACTTCTCAAATTACCCTAGGTGTCTGATGCAGGAGCATCCTGGGTGTAAGAGCAATCTTACATCACCCAAAAATATTTCTATTTTTGTATTCAATAAGGGCTATCTTGTGTAGAGAAGCTATTTATGGAAACTTGCTATTTTTAGTAAGTTGGTCGTCTGATCTTTGAATGTTTTGATTTCTTCCCTAGAGGTTCATTTTGGTCATATCAGCTTGCTAGTAAAGTTTCATTGACAGATCAAGTCTAGCTTTGTAGATATTGAAGATTTATGGTATTGGCAACAAGGTACAAAAACTTTGAACTCAATTTTGAAGACTTTAGAGGCCCCGAATGAGGTCAAAAATTTGGGTGACAGGCACTTGTGTGAGTCAAGCTTGTCGAGCATTTTGTGGCCTTTCCAGAATGGGGTTAGAATAGTCATTCAGGTCAACTAGCAATGACTTATGGTCTTCGGAAGTTGGGTCACTTGAAATGGCAGAAAATGATTTTCCTTCAAAATTTCTGTTTGGGTTTCAAAAGTTATTTTGAGCTGACTTTGATGTAATAAATTTTAAAATAAAATAATTCTAAGTTTGGTCGGCCTTGTTGGCTAAAATTTTGGAACCTTCCTAGGCGGTGGAAATTTGCCTATATAAGGAAAGCTGTAGTGTTGTCTTAAGTAGTTTGGGATAGTTTTGGGTAGCAGATCTGGGTATTGATTCAAGGCTTTTTCCTATAGAATATTGTAAGGAAATGCCCATGTGGCTTTGCATATTGTAATTCTAAAAGTTTGTAATTCCACATTTATGGAGATAATAAGAAGCTAATTTTCTGTTCTTGCATATTTTTTTTTTCTTTGTTTATGTTATACGTTTGTGGTATTAAGGGGAGCACCTTTCATCAAATATTAAGGGTAAGATACTTTCAGGACAATTTTAAAGTGTTCCCTAGTCTCATCAAAGCAGATGGAACTATAAAAGATAGGAAACAATGGTTGGAACAAATTGATGCTGGGATATTGACTAAAATAGATATTATTTTAGGTACAAAAGACAATACTCCCTTTATACAAATAATTGAAATGCTATAGGATTACAGAATACACTTCACTAATGTGAGGATTGAGGTACACCAAGTGGTTACTGGTTGGGACAAACTCCTACCAAAAAGGGATGAGGTTTTGGCTTTTCATTGGGCAAGTGAAGATAATTTTGTATCTTGGGAAATGACATATCTTGCAGAAAGTGCCAAAGAAGGAGAGACATATCTAGAGAAAGCAACAAGTCGCAGTGTCTCAACCCCTTAAAAGCAAACCAAAAAATGCAAGGAAGTTCAAGTAGTTAGAGAAAGCACATATACTACACTTGGCATGTTTTTAACATCTTTGTTGTTAAAATTTTGGGCCCTCATTTAAGTCATCAATTTTGTAAAATTGTAACAAAAGTGTACTATATTTACCTTCTTTCTCTAAAAATATTACTTATTTACTTTATTAAGTTAGCATATTTACTAGGATGATTTTGAAAGGATCAAAACTTGGACATTCTTACTGACAAATTTTGAGTCTAGGATGTTGTAGACTATATAAGGAAAGTTTTTTTAAAGAGCACTATTAATGGTTCATGATAAATATCTTGATTGTTGCATTTTAAAGCATTTTGTATACATGATATTCATATAACATTTGAATCAAATCCAAAATTTATATCTCTCCTTTGCGTATTTCTCTTTGAGTTATGAATTGTCAAAATTCATTGCATAGACATTGTCTGTTTATGTGTTGATGTTCTTCAAGTTTGATCCAGAATCAGATTCAATCAGGTTTAGGCATAGCATAAATTGTGTAAGTTTGAGATAATGATCTAAATAGGTAGTATGTATATAGAATTTCTTTGATAAAATCCATTTTTGGGTGATAGCATTTTTGAAGGACAAGGTCATCAAAGTTCAGTGTATTTGTTTATGTATCACAAGTTTGCAATAAATGTGTTAGCCAATGCATAAGGCATTGGACAGAAGTGGAGCTATTTTATAGACATCAGTGTTTGAAAAGGTTTTATTTTTATTCCTTACATTTTTATCTAAATTTGTCAAAATTATTTAAGTAGAGTGAGTTACAAAGTAGTATTTCACAAAATGATAATGGAGAATCCATCAAGGAATGGTCATCATTTACTATTTTCTTATCATTTATTTGTTATTATTAAATCCACTCTGTTATTGTTTTAGTAAGACTTGTTACTGAATTAGGAGTATCCTCCTTCATTTTGCAAAGCCAAAACTAGAGAGGGCAGTGAAATACTTAGTGTTTGTAAAGGCTAGGGCCTTCACACAATTTCTATGGAAGTTACACGTGAGTCAGTTTCAGTAGGCATGTCTGAAAAGGCATGAGGAGAATCCAGATAAGGATCTAAAGATCATAGAAAGAGAGATAAGGAAGACAATGACTGAAACGTGAGAAGATCACTTTAAAACAGGGCAGAGAATTGGTGACAAATTCATGAGTGCTTATCCTCATAGAGTGGGATATAGCTGATGCAGTGGTCTTGGATACAATGAGGAAAGTTTTCTCTCCGCATAAGCCTTCAACACCATTTCCAAGCTTAGTATTAGTTCCTCTTTTTATATTTACCTTCTTTGTCTTATATGCTCGACAGTTTTTGGCTTTTCTAAGAAAAATCCGAAGCTTATATGCAATCCTTATTTCTATAAAAGAATTATCAGGATCATTTTATAAGGACTGAAACTTGGAGATTCTTACTGACAAGTTTTGAATCTAGCAGACTACAGAGTGTATTAAGAAAATTTTAGTAAAGACCAATATTGCTGGATCGAGTTCGAAATCCAGACAATTTTCATTTTAAAATATTTGGTATACATGATATCGATATAACATTTGAATAAAATTCAAAATTTATATTTCTCCTTTGTGTATTTCTCTTTAAGTTATGAATTGTCAAAATTCATTGCATAGATATTATCTATTCATGTGTTGACAAACTTCAGGTCTGATCCAGAATCAAATTAAATCAGGTTTAGGCATAGCATAAATTCTTTAAGTTTGAGATAACAATATAAATAAGTAGTATGAGGGTAAAAGCACAATCAGGTGTCACCTTTTTGGCTAACTTATCAGCACAGCTGAATTTTAGTATTTCTAACTAAAAATTAATTTTGGTCAAACATATGGTCTAGTTAGATTCATTATAGATAAGTTAAATAAGTTCTTTACCTTTTCCAATCGGAAATATCTATTAAATGCATGTTTTATACCACTTTGGGTCCAATTACCATAAAAATAAAATTATTTTAGAAAAGTGGCGTTTCAATAACTCCTAATATTTTTAATGACATTTTTTTTAAAATTAAAAAATACCCTTTTGTAGAGATCAAAGTCAAGAATATCCTCATATAGATTTCATAGTGTTTTAATTGGACATAGTTTATTGTAATTAAAAAATATTACAAGTAGGTATTTTAACAGTCAAGGAGATGTTGATTCAGAGAAAGAAAAAAATAGTAAATCATATTAAATAAATTTGAAAAATACATGGTGCACTAGAGGAGAGAGTCCTCTTCAAGAATATGTATTTCTTTTTTTGATTGGGATAGATTTGTTATGAAAAATATGTTGCAAGATGAAAACTATCGATTTCAGTGATTTGGAATTTGAATTGTTATAAAAGAGAAAATATAGGTCACAAACCAATTTTTATTTCTTTATGCACTAGATATATATGTCATCTATGACATATTTTGAAATTAGGGGAAAATATGTTTATTTACATATAATTTTTTGGTGGGAACTAGACCCCTAATTTTCAGCATTTTTCAGCAGCTGAAAAATCATCTTTAAAAATTAAAAAAACATATCAATTCTTATTCAAAAAATATATTAAAAATATTAATCATAAAATTCATCCATTTTATCACATTTAATTAGTTTACATCATCTTAAAATTCCAAACATAAATGTCATTTTTATACTATTGAAGTTGAACAACTTTGATATTGTTAGCCTCTTCCTTTGTAAAAGGGTGACAGCTTATTGTGCTTTTACCCATGAGTATATAATTCCTTTGATAAAATCCATTTTAGGGTGATAGCATTTTTAAAGGACAAGGTCATCAAAGTTCAGTGTATTTGTTTATGTATCACAAGTTTGCAGTAAAGGTGTTACCCAATGCATAAGGCATTGGACAATAGTGGAGCTATTTTTTAGAGATCAGTGTTCAAAAAGTTTCTATTTCTATTCCTTACATTTTGATCCTGAATTTGTCAAAATTCTTTAAGTAGAGTGACTTACAAAGTAGTATTTCACAAAATGATAATGGAGAATCAATCAATGAATGGTCATCATTTAGTATTTTCTTATCATTTATCTATTATTATTAAATCCAGTCTATTATTGTTTTAGTAAGACTTATTTTTACTAAATTACGAGTATCCTCCTTTATTTTGCAAAGCCACAACTAGAGAGGGCAGTATGATAACATTTTCAAATGAGAAGGTCATGAAAGTTCAATATATTGGTTTATGTATCACACTATTTGTACACTTTCCAACTATAGGCAATCTGGTAGATCGTTTATACAATGTACTTGACAGATTTTTACAAACAAAAACCCTGGTGAGAACTAAAAATAATTAATTTCATATTTAATTTCCATCAATAGCTAAATTTGATATGCCAATAAAAATTGTTTGATGGGAAACTATACCCTTTTCTCATGATCTCTGAATTAAACTTCTAAATGCCAAAAAATTGGGAGAATGCACGAGTAGGGAATTCTCCCATTCTTTAGATGTTTGGGAGTTAGTTGATTTAACTGGGAGATTTTGAGACCAAGGTTATCTCCAGTTCTCCAAATTTGTTCTCTAACTGTCAAACTATCTCAAAATTCACCGACTAAATTCATTGCCAAATCTCTAAACTTGTCCTTCACCTTCCTATAAAATATAATAATTTAATGCCTCACGGGTAAATGTGCGAGTCATCAGCCCTGCACAAAGTACAAATGTATTTTATTGAATAATCATTAACATCTTGCATCATTGTTCATTTTTATATTATTGTCAATATTATAGTATAATTATTTTATTTGACATATCAGATTTACAATTTAACTACCTCAAAATCCATAATGAAATAGCATCACATTTAGTATTTAGAACCTTCGAAACCCACTTTCATTTACTAGTGAACAAGGAAAACACCTTAAAATGCAAAATCATTATTAGCAATGACTAACATATAAGTACAATGAGTAACACAATAACTTAAAAAATAAAAGTCCTCAAATTTTTTGTGATTAAGAGAGTCATTGTAGTCGTTGAATTGTTAGCAAAAATTATTAGAAGTTAAAATATTCAAGACCTTTATTTTTTTCGCATAGTCGCTGAGTCTCAAAATACATTTTAAAAGATTATATCGTTTAGCATTTGACAAGCTTTCTTGACTCACTCAATGTCTAGAAATTGAAAACATTAGGTTACTTGTCACTTTTTTCGTTCTTGGGTAGTGAATTGAGTTTTGAATGTGGCCAATAATGATGCAAGTAACATGAATTATAGAGCTTCATTAATAAAAGGTGTAATGCATTCAATTCTTCAACATAAATACAACAGGGCTTCTTCTAATAAGGGAGCCAAGAATAAAGGGAAATAGATTTATTCAAATGAGTTCCTTAGTCTGCTCTCAGGGTCTACACAAAACAAAAAGGTTAGTGATGAAATTTTCATTGATGATCTAGCATTTTGTAGAGATGCAAAAACACATGATGTATCTGGAATGCATTTATTTAGATATTTCTATAAAAATTCTAAAAGCCCAGTGCCCATATCAAACCCTTGAACCTCAGAATTGGCTAGGTTGATAGTACCAGACATCTTTTTAGATACAAATTTGCTAATTGAATTGGAAAATAGATATGACCCTTTGTCAAAAATAATAAGGAAAGATGATCACTCAGCCCTGGTGACTTTGGATAGAAATTCGTTCATGCAGGCTTTAGGTATAAATATCCCAATGCCTATTGGGATTAATTTATAGGCTCAAGCAAATAGATACATTAGGGAGTCAACCCTAGTTGTACGAGATATTCATGTTCATGTGCCTAGACCAAACAAAAATTACATTAAGGCAACACTAGGGTCTGCGCCATACTTCTATAAGGACTTGAATTTTTATATCAAGTATATTTCATATGGATTGTGTAGAGTGTTGGAGGTGGATGGTGGTGTAGATAGAATTTCATCTGATATTCTAATGATGCTAATGGATTTACAAAGTCCTCATGTACATAGAGGTTATGACTATGTAGGATATGTAATAAGTAGGATGCATGAAGGTCTTCAATCTATTCGAAAGAAAGAGCCATGTCCTAGGTTTATGTATTACTCTTTGTTAATGCATCTTATTTTGTATCATAATTACAATATGATGCATTTAGAATACCTTCAGCCTAAGATGATGTGGAATGGGAAATCTAATCCAGTCCAATTTTGGATAAAGGCATGGAATTTTACTTCAAGCGGGTCTGATTTTTGTGCTTTTCACAATTGCATGGTACAACCAATCTTGTTGAGCTTGGGATTAAATCTGCCCAGACTTCTAGTTAAGGTTTTGCAATTATTAAGACCTTGTCAATTTGTTGAGAAGTGGACTCGAAATCACAATTGGGGAGATTTTTATTATGAAAGAACATTTACAATTATCAAAGTCTATGGTTTCCCCCAACCACCTCATCTTCTTCCATTTTATGTGCCACCAAGGATTGCATTGCTAGAGTTCATTTGGCAACTCATGTTGACTGATAAGGAGCTCTTGGCTCCACACATAAAGGGTACTTTTACCCCTAGATAGTTCAAAGTTTCCAACTTCACAATTGGAAAGAATGCATTGAACAAAGTAAATGAGTGGTTAGGCCACTTTAAAATGAATGTTGCATTTTGTAGATATGTAGATACAGAATATTTTATTGTTAATGCAAGGAAATTTTATACTCCTAGCATTCCAATTAGCAATAGACATGAGCAATGTCCCGAAGAGGATATCATTAGGAATATCCTCAACAAAAATGACATACAAAGAAGGAAACAACAATTACAAGAATTGTTGTCCTTAGAAAAAAACCTCATAAAAAAGGAAATTCCGTTTGGAGGCTTTTTCCCCACATTGCCTTATTTGCAAAGGCTAGATCAAATGATTGCAAATTTCAATGCTTTGATCAACTCTATGGAGGGATTAATTGATGATAATGAGAGGGAAAATGAGGAGCATTCTTCTTCAGAATATAAAGAAAATAGTGATGATAGTTATTCAGTGCATAACCTTCCTTCCATGGAACAACCACTTCTTATTGAACAAGAGGTGAATGAAAATGTAGTTGTGAATTTGACAGAACTTGCAAATACTAAACATACCGATTATCCTCCTTTTAAAAGATAAAAAATCCTAACAGGAGACCCTTCTCAAATATACACTACTAAGAAAAAAAAAGATAGAGTTGGAACTCTAATTACTGGCACCAGGACCTATGATCACCAATTGAGGAAGAAGATCAGAGAAGACAAGAAAAAAGAAAAAAATATAGTAGAAGAAATTAAGTTGCCTCTAGCTCTGTGCCAAGATGAAAGATTGATTCATCAAGAAGCTTTCTTAAAAGATGATGAATTTATAAAAACTAATAAATTCAAAACCTTCTTGTTATGGCATAAACAATAATAGATTACTTCTACTATGTAGATAACACAAGAAGGCCAAGTGCCACAAGAAACCATTCAAGATTTGAAGGATTATGATCCTGAATCAGAAACAATCACTCCTGAAGAAGTGAGGATGTCAGTAAAGACAAGAAAAATGTTGCTTGTACATGGTTGGGATCTTTCTTCTGCATTTATAATAGACCAAATAAGACGGCAACCTGAAATTAATTTGTGTTCAAAAACCCAAGTAGGAGATATAATCAAAGGATTTGGGTATAGCCCAAAAAATCAAGCATTGGCTATGTGGAGTCTCTATCCCAAGGAACATAAGCCCTCTCTCTTAAATGTGCAAGAGAAGATGGATGGAGAAAAAATAATATGGTCAATACACAACACTGGTGACCTTGAGATTTCTCAAGTTCTCTCTCATTTTGCAAGATTAAATGAAGACAAATCAAAGCAACTCTTAGATAGATATGAGAAACTTTTAAAGATTACAGTGAAATAGTTACACCTCATGAAAGAAAGGACATTAGAGAAAATAGTAGAGGATTTGAATCAAAAAATAATATGCATGCCTGTGATTGCCCCTCCATCCCCTGAACAATCTACAGCGTCAGAGTGCCAAAGTGTAGAGGGAGAAGAATAAACTGCAGTGAGAGAGAAAAGCACTATAGAGAAGAATGAAGTAGTATTGCAAGGACTCAATAAAATTTTAGAACATAGACTACAAGTTTTGAAGGAAAAAGTAGATATTGTTTACACTTTCTATAATAAATTACCTGGATTAAAACTAGAGGTTAACAATTGTGTTAGTATTTTGAATACCTATTTTGGAACTTGGTCAGCAAGGATCTCATTGTTGTAAAGACTAGAAACTGTACAACACCTAAGGATAGATATTTCACAAATGGTTTTGCAAGTAAATGAAGAGATTGATCAGATAGGAATAACATTATCCCTTTTTAAGGGTAAAGAAAATCAAATTGAGGTGAGAACATTAATGTTTGGACCTAATTCGAATAGCTTTATCCCATATATCAATGTAGAAGATGGAGTAGTAAAGGATTTAAAAACATGAATATTAGAATTTGATTAACTATTACCTAAAAAAGAGGTGTTTATTAATAATACCAATGAATTAGATATGGATTGCTTCAATTCAACTCTTGATGAAGTTATTAAGGTTGAAATGGACTTCATTAAGTTCATTTCAGATGTGAAACAAATTGTAGATGCAAGATGGCAGAGACAAAAGGCACAATTGTAGAGCATTCAATAATTTCAGTGGCCCACAGAGCAACAAATAGCTGCATGGGATGCCCTTACAAAGCCCAAGAAGAAAAGGCCTCTAGCAGTTGACCTCGACATTCTTGATGAATAATGAACAACTTACCTGGGAATCTGACACCTGACCTATGAATATAGGGATGGTAACTATTTATTAAGAATGGTGTAGATTCACCTGTAATGGTGGTCACCATATCTCATAATAACTCAATGAAGTTATCAACAAAATTTCTAGACAAAGGTGTCGGTTATCAATTAACTAAGATCAAATGAGTCCACAAGTTTTTTGTCTTTCCATCTATGTGTAACAATCTGAACTTAAAATGTTGTATATATAGAAACAGGTTTATTTTCACCTGAAAGCATCAATTTTTTTTTTTTTTTTCTTGTTTTAAAATTTAAGATTAAAAATATTTGAAGCTTGTTGCATTCTCATTCTACAAAGGATTCGAAGATGTTTTAACTATATATATTTCAATTGTAATTTGTAATTGAGAAAGGTTGAATGTTGAATATAAACAATCTTAATTTGAACAAAATACATTACAATTTCTATCTTATTTTGTTATTTGGTCTTTACTTTTATATTATACTCTTCTATACTTTTATGTTATACTCTTGTAAGCTTCTATTCAAACAAGTAATATACAAGGCATTTAACAGAATATTTTTTAATTTGTTCCTGTGGATTTTCATACAATAAGCATCTGCCCAATTTAAACTCAACAATAATGAAACATGTTAATCATTATTCATTCAAATAATTTGTATATTAATATTTATATCCAAACAAAATTGAAAACTTTTAATTATTTTCAAAACTTATAATTAAGTTGATAAATTTGTTACTGTATGATATGTCACATAAATTAACAGTATCACATTTCGCAATAGACGACATCGATATTGTACATAAAAGTAATCGACAATAGTCAGAATAATTAAAGAACATCCGTCACAAATCTAAGAAAGGTTTTTTTAATAAATACTCTATCCGGATAATGATAGCTTAGTCAAATATTAGCTTTGAATGCAATGTTTTCGATCATCAGATATATATGCCAGTCACTACTATATCTAACATTGACAAGTTATACAAAACAATAAAAGGTATCCCTATTGATATAATAACAACAAAATAACACCATAAAATCAAAATGTCAATTATTCATTGTACTCAATGGTTATCATAAAAAGCACAACGAGAAAGCAAAGACCATACACATTCCTTTTCAAATTTATTGGCATTTAATATCTATTAACAATCACAGATCAAATATTATGATTAATATAATTGTATACATTAAAAAACTATATATTTGGATTGATCTGAACACATGTTCCACTTTGAAGTATTTGTAGACATACTCTCTCACAATGGTTTACAGTGCAACAAATTGAAACAATACTTTTTATATCTTTGAATAATTACTTTTTCAAATATGTATCAAGATATTTGGTATCTTTAAATATATAAGACTTTTTGATATCGACATAAATAGTTGTTCAATGATTCAGAATGAGTATTTATTGCTACTCAATTACTACTCATCCTCACTATATTTGAAGTTTTTCCTTGCATAGCTGATAGTTGTTGAAAATGCATTAAATTGCATTCAATGTTAAATGGTTTGGTTGGTAACAATTTTTCCTTTTCCTTTTCAACATGACCGCCTTAATTGACCATCATCATAGCCTATATAAGAACTGTTCTACTAATAATTTTCTGAACCACCAAAATATTTTATAGAAGCGTTTATATAGATATCAAATATATACATTTTCCTGAGCATCGAGACATTTCAAGTTGGTCATTATGGAGGCATTGTTAACATAGGTTCTTTTAAGTTATATTGTTAGAGTTGTGCATTTTCTTGAATTCTTAGATAATATCAATTTATATTTTTAAAGTTTGCATATATTTCACTCAAACTTTCACATTTTGTTAGAGTTTAGATATTATTTTACAAAATTACAATTTTAAAATTTAACAGTAAATAAGTAACTTATATGATTTGAACATTGGACAAATTATTTGTGTCAGAAAATTATGTGTAGATATTTTTTTCAAGAATGAATCCCTGAGAAATATAGTGTATATATTAATGATATAGTTTTGATTACTAACATTAGACTATTTGCCATTAAATAGGTAACAAAAATGGCCTTATTAACAAAAGGAGCAATTAGTCAAATAATGGATGGTATTTGCATCAAGGAACCATGTTTTCAAATTGTATCATTACATTCTATTGAACAAAAACACACTAAAAGTACAAAATATTGTCTGGAAATTTCTGATGGTGTGCATACACACTTTGCCCTTTTTCTAGAACAATTTAACACACTTGTAGTGGAGGAGGCTTTAGTTAAAGGTTCCATTGTTTGCATCAAAGAATACTCTTGCAAGAAACTCCACAATTACATGCATGCCAATTATTTAACTATATTTTATTATACTTATGAAAATTCCATCATAAAAGTTTATTAAATATCTATTTTCTTTCTACTTGCAGGGCTATCCTAATTGATAATTTGAATATAGAGTCAAATAATGGAGACATTATTGGATCTCCAGTACCTATAGTACAAGGCACTAAATAGAAGCATCATCTAGCAGTTGTGGAGTTTTAGATGCTTCGTCATGTAACATAATTTCCATAAAACTCCTAACCTCATACCACAAGTTATGGAATATTGAGGGTCGTGCTTTACAAAAATCAACTATCCATTGTTTCAAAAAAGGCTCTAAAGAGGGTAAAGTTTTCGGATTTGACTTTATAAACAAACAAGGAACTGGTATACATATAACTTGTTTCAATGAATTGGTTGATAATTTTTATGAAATTATTCAATCAAATAATCTTTATTTGATTTCTAATGGTTCTGTAAAAGTTGCAAATACAAAATTCAATAGTTCAACCAATCCATATGAAATAGTTCTTCAAGGTTCTTCAACAATCATACCTTCCACATGTGTTCAATCTGCAGTTCCGGAACATGATTACCATATCAAAATCATTGAATCTCTTGAAAATTTTCCTATTAATTCACTAGTAGATGTGATTGGAATTGTTGTTTCTATCAATATGTCAAGTACCATTAGAAAAAAAATGGTACAGAAATAAAAAAATGCAATACACGTATCAAAGATATCTCTGGCTACTCTATTGAAGTGACTCTATGGGGACATCATTGTGAGAATGAAGGACAACAAATTCTCAATTTGTTCAGGGAAAGTTAAACAATTGTTCCTTTAATTAAATTTGCTCATTTGCTTTCATGGTCTGGTAAGTCATTGGATACTATTTTTTCAACCAATGTTCTTATCAATCCAAATTTGACTGAGACTACTGCTCTGTTAACATGGTGTACACTAGGAATAGGAGAAAATCAATCTTCTATTTCTCTGACTAAAGAGCTAACAGTACTTGCTAGATTTACAAATCGACAGACAAAGTCTACCATTTGTAAAAAAGATTTCCATTCCATGATTCTTGTTTGTGTAACAGCACAAATTAGTAGACTTGATTTGGATAAATTTTATTATCTGTCATGTCCACAAATCGTGGATGGAAAAAAATGTTAAATTTTTTTTATTCAAAATCATACTGGGACATATGAATGTCCTAAATGTTGTCTTCATATTCCAATATGTGATTTCACCTACATGCTTAATATGGATTTACAAAATCCATTAGGTGAACTTCACAATGTTACTGCCTTTGAAGGCCCTGCAAATGCTTTATTGGGTGTGGATGCAAAAGATTTTGAGCTACTGCTAGCTGAGCCCGGTGCAGATAAACAACTTTTGGATAATTTGTATGATTCTGAATTTGTATTTGGTCTAACTATCAAGACATCTTCTTTCATTGGGCAAGAAACTCAAAGAATAATTGTTCTAGCTTTGAAGCTTGCTTAAGACAATATTTTACTTGTAATATTGAATGTATCTAATAATATGTTTATGTATATATGTTTATTAGACAATAAACTGTATCATGTTAATGCTATGTTGTTTCAGATTTTGGGAAATATATAAATGTTATTAGATCTTTTAAAACTATGTCATACTGATATATTGAATTTCTTTAAATGTTTATATAATTTACTTTAATATTAGTATATGTTCACATTTTACATTATTATTCTATTTTGTCTAATAAGTTTCCATTTACTTTCTGTGAATATAATATGCATAGATCTTATAAAGAATCAATATTTCCAAATTTACCATGTTTGTTTTTAGAGTACATTTCCATATCTCAGTATTGTTTTCAAATTTACAGTTTTCAATTATTACAAATATAAATGATAATTATATATGCACTGCATAGAACTTATAAAGAACCAGTATTTCCAAATTTAGCATGATTCTTTTTTAATTACATTTCGATATCTCATTATTGTTTTTAATTTTATGATTTTTAATTATTACAGATATAAGAGACAAATATATATGCAGTCATGGATAATGCAAATAATGAAAGAGAAGCTAAGCGCAATCACATAAATCAGATGCAGAGAGCTAGATATGATGCCAAAAAAATTGCTATTAACAAAAGAAGATGAGAAACCTTTCAAAATATTGAACTTGCAATTTCTGCTTCAGATTTACATTGTTCGAACACATCACCACATTTAGAACCACTTGATTTTCCAAATTCACATCCTCTACAAAATTCTAGTATTCAAAATCCTTCCTTGCCAGAAGTTCAAATACCTGATTGTATTGAGGATCATGCAACTTCCATGAATACAACTGACCATATTCTTAGTTCACCTTTCTCTGAAAATTATTATAATGCTAGAAAATAATTTCGTACAAAGATAGATGGTATTTCAAACTATACAAAGTGTTATATTAGTATGGAAAGATATCCTTGAATTAAAATGTGCATGTCAAAAAAGACTTTAATATGCTACAAATGCAATTTAGAAAAAGATGGCCATCGGTTCTCAAAGTAGAACAATATGGATCCAGGTGAACAACCATTGTGTTTGAAAATCTTAACACAAATTGAACAAATGCTGATAGAAAAAATAAGTCCTATTTTGCAAGTTACATATGCAAAAGATGGTCAACACAAATATAGTGGTCATACTATTTGTTTTCCTCAAAAAATTTCCAGTATCACAACATTGTTTCCAAGATGAATAGATGTATTAGATATAATCATTGTTAACAAAGAGAGTATAGGAAATAAAAGATATAGTTTTTAAGTTAGTAGATTCCATGTTTATGAAGAATTGAAATATAAAACATTGAATGACTCATACTATAGGGATGTACAAATAGATGAAAATGCATTAGCATCATTGCCTTTACAATCTACTAATATTTCATACCTAATTTGTAATGCAGTGGAAAATAGTCATCCTATTCAAGATAACTCATCCATGTTAGATGAGATAGAAGAAAATGAGTTTGATGACAGTCTAGAATTTAACAGCTCATTTGTTTGTAATCTACCTGCTCCACATAGAGAAATAGAAGAAATATGGTCTTTGTTGCATTTAGGTGAAGGTCGAACAACAAAATCTATTGCATGGCCTCCTATCATGCCTTTTCCTATAAATGAATACACAACTGAAGGTTTATTTGTTATGGCATTTCCAAATTTATTTCCCAATGGAATGGATGCATTCAAACAACCACATATCAAAGAAGTCAAACTCCATGATTATGCTCTTCACCTTCTACGATACTATGATAATAGATTTGGGTAGCATTCAAGATTCTAGTACTTTATATCGAATATTATCATGTGTTCAAAGCCAGGCCACAACATCTGTGTTTGTTCACAAATAATTGGATGGATCTTTACGTATAACAATTGCAGATCTTCGTCAAAAGCTATGGGATGTACCTGATGATAAATTGGTAGGTTAACTGATGAGATTTGGCTCTTCTATACATGGCACTAGATCTTTTTGGAATCAACGAAGAGAAGAATTGATAGACATGGTCATTCAAATTGGTTGTCCTACACTTTTCTTTACCTTGAGTGTTGCAAATACCAAATGGCTTGATTTACATAATATCATGCCATCCACCATACTAGAAAATCCATCTATGGCTACAAGATGGTGAATACAAAATATTATTGAAAATCCTCATTTGACAACTGTATCTATGCATCATAGATTCACTACATTTCGAGAGGAAGTCTTGGAGAAACTGCTTGGCGCAACTGACTATTGGTACAGGTAAACAACCTATTTCAAATGTTATTAATTCCTATGTAATTACATGTTTATTTTCTGACTTAAATTTATATCAGGTCTGAATGGAAAAATAGAGGTTCTCCACATATTCATGGGTTTATCTGGTTGCCAAATGCACCAGATATTAAAAATTTAGAATCGAATAACGATCTATCAGTGCAAAGAGCTTTAGATTACATAGACTAGTATGTATCTGCAAGGAATCCACAAAGCATACAACAAAGAAATCAAGGGATCTTTTCCAAATCTCTTCATGATCCTTGTCTAATGACTACACAAATGATATATGCAATAGATGTAGCTTCCAATTATAGTGATTTGGTTAATCACATTCAACATCACACAAAATGTTCTCTGTAAACATGTTTAAGAAGAAAAGGTGATGCTATTTCATGCTATTATAAAGCTCCATGGGCCACAGAAGAAAAATCTAAATTAACACTTACAGATAAAGCCGAACCAAAACATATAGTAGCACACAATGATGATCGACTAAACTTGCATAACATATAAATGCTTTCCATTTGGAGAGGTAATATAGATTGTCCACCTGTTCTTTCAATTGATGCAGTTATCAAGTATATAGAAAAATATGTAGCTAAAGCAGAACAAAAATTAGAAACATATCGTGCAATGTTAAGTAGAATATCATCAACTTTGAATGGTACAATGCCTGCACCAACTGCACTTCATAGAATGCTTCTTGAAAATCTTGTTGACCATGATATAAGTGCCCAAGAAACTTTCCATCTTCTACAAAAGCTTCCCTTATCCTTGTGTGGTAGACAATTTGTATCTTTGAATGTGAACCAAAAAAATCTTCAACGTCTACCTATATTAGACATGACAACAAGCTTATGCCAAAACCAAATTGATAATTATATGGCACGTCCACCAAGTTTAAAATTGTATTCTCTTATTGACATAACCCAAAGATGGACATTTAGAGCTACACAAATGCAAGACAAATGGAAAGAAAGAATATCACCTTGTATAGTTAGTGTCTCCCCTAGATTTATCAGTATTCCTTCCAGAGAGGATATTTCTTATCCAAATTTTTGTTGGAGTGAAATGTTATTATACAAACCATTCCGCAATATTGAAATAGAATTTGCAGCATCAGATGAATGAATAATAGAACAATGGGAATCTTTTTCAAGATCATATGAAGCATGGCATGTACATAGAACACAATCAGATGCAAAAGAAGTAGATGATCCTACAAGCCCTACAACAGATCTAGATGCAATGCAAGATAGTATACCAGATGAATGGCAAGTTTTATCTTGTTTATGTCTAGGCATGCATATAGATTTAAATGATTTAGACATGCTTGGATATTGAGATTTTGATTCAGGAAATAATTAGTTGCAAAATAATATTACTCCTTTACAAAAAGCTACAACTACAAATTTCATTGAATCAAATCAAGAAATCTTTCAATAGAATCTAGTTACACATTAGAATTTTTTTTATAAATTGTCTGTCCAACAACAAAAAGCATATGATATGATTATATCAAATAGCCAAATAAGTACTATACAACAACCATTACAACTAATTGTACAAGGCACCATTGGCATTGGAAAATCTCATCTGATATCTCAAATCAAATCTAGTTTCACTCAATCAGCACCCAATGGATAGTCACCTATTCTACTTCTTGCACCAATAGGAGTTGCAAAATTTAACATCAAGGCATCTACAATTCATTCAGCTCTACACATTCCTATCAAAGAGATAGTACAATTACAAGGTCAAGAACTGGCAAAGTTACAGGAAAATCTATATTATGTTCAGTACATTATTATAGATGAAATGAGTTTTATTGGTCCTAAATTATTTAAAAGAATTGATATGAGATTGAGAGAAGCATTTCCAAATAGCAATCATATTCCTTTTGGAGTTCATTCAATGATTCTCTTTGGTGATTTGGGTTAGCTTCCTCCAGTTAAAGATATTCCAATGTATGCTTCAAATTCATATGGTGGACAATTATGGAAATCATTCTGAAAAGTAATAACTTTAGATGCCAAATTTCACCAAATTGGTAACACAGATGTTCAGGTACAATTATGTTCTCTTCTTACAAATCTAAGAAATGCAGAACCAACAATTGAAGATTGGACTCTACTCATGTCACAGAAAAGTACTACTCTTAGTAAAGAGGAACAAGAGGATTTTCATTCTAAAGTACACCTTTTTGCAACTAATGAAATGGTAGCTCTTCATAATAAGCGTATGTTATTATCTCTACATCAACCTATGGCTCTTTGAATAGCAGAACAACAAAAAGATTTTGAGAGCTCGAATGCAGATGAAGAACAACTTCAATCTCACATTCTTTTATGAATAGGACAACAAGTTATGCTATGTACAAATTTATGTGTCCACACAAGCTAGTTAATGGTGCTATAGGACAAATCAAAACTATTGTATATAATGATGGTGAAAAGCCTCCTCAACTGCCATTGATAGTTGTGGTTCAATTTTTTAACTACATTGGTCGAGCTTGGGATGATACTAATCCAAATAATATTCATATCACACCAATTAAAAGGGGTTTCCACCATCAAATACCTTTATGAATGTCATGGGCTTTAACAATACACAAATCACAGGGTTTATCGCTTGTAAAAGCAACAATTAACATTGGAAGCACATAACGGAAAGGATTAACCTTTACAACTCTTTCAAGAGTTCATGAACTTTTAGGACTTTGAATTCATCCAGCTTTCAGTTTTGAAAGATATTCACACATGCAAAAAAATGCAAATGTTACAAGGCCAAAAGAAGAAGAAAGATGCTTAAACGCGCTAACAAAATATTAACACATTTGTGTGTCCTTATTGTGTATTCTTCATTGAAATCACAAATATGTATACATGATTCTCAGATTTTGAACTCTAAAGTTACAGAACATACAGTCTGTTGAAAATCAATGACTGTAGCCTATTTTTTAATTGCTAAAACAATTATCATATACTTCTTTCATTCAAACAGAAATACAAAAGATATTTTTGTTATCAAAATTGTAATAATTATGTTTAGTCTTTGAAATAGCTATAGTATACTTTATTGACATGTCAAACAGTTATGTTTGCCTTGTCCTTTAAAAATGCTATCACCCTAAAATGGATTTTATCAAAGGAATTCTATATTCATACTACTTATTTATATCGTTATCTCAAACTTAAAGAATTTATGCTATGCCTAAACCTGATTTAATCTGATTCTGGATCAGACTTGAAGAACATCAACACATAAACATATAATATCTATGCAATGAATTTTGACAATTCATAACTCAAAGAGAAATACGCAAAGGAGAAATATAAATTTTGAATTTTATTCAAATGCTATATCAATATCATGTGTACCAAATGTTTTAAAATGCAAACTGTTTGGATTTCAAACTCGATCCAGCAATATTGGTCTTTACTAAAATTTTCCTAATACACTCTGTAGTATGCTAGATTCAAAACTTGTTAGTAAGAATCTCCAAGTTTCGGTCCTTATAAAATGATACTGATAATTCTTTTATAGAAATAAGGATTGCATATAAGTTTCAGATTTTTCTTAGAAAAGCCAAAAACTGTTGAGCATATAAGACACAAAAGGTAAATATAAAAAGAGTAACTGATACTAAGCCTAGAAATGGTGTGGCCTAGCATGAAGAGCATATACTAAAGTCTAATTTCACTTTTTCGAACCACTTTTATTAAATTTATAATTCAATTTATCCTTATCAAGCCAGTCAATCTAATATTATACATTTCTAAAAAGACAACAAATTATTTTATATATAAGGCAACAAATTTTCCTATTAACAAATCTATGGGTCCACACATGAGTAATGAATTATGCAATACCAATAATACAACAGACCAAACTTTCAACAAAGATACATCAACTCAAAGAAATCAACTTATTCAACCAAATCCAACATGTTATCAAAATATAGTACCCAAATTTACAAGTTTAGTTAAACAAATAGAAAGCCCTACAATAGTCAGAAATCTTTTTAATATTAATATTTTAAAATTTACATCATCATAAACATTAGATGAATAACCAAGTTTCTAACATCATGTTCAATCAAATTATATGATAACAGTTTACACAAACCCAATGTCCTAAATCTAAAAAATATCCAACAAAAACCAGTTTTCATATCATTCCATCAATCATGGACACAGTAACAAGTTTACCAAATAAATCTCATATAGAAGTAGATCTAAAATATTGGATTTCGGCTTCATAAATCATGAACAATTCATCAAAGTCAATATTTTGTAAAGAAATAGAGGAGTCATTTAATGAAATCACTTCTTTGATCTTATAATCTATGATACTTATAAGATCTTTTCATATATATCATTCACACCTCTTCATACTGCATTATAGTTCCTATCCACTTCTATAACAATATAATCATACATAAAAACACCTAGTCACTTACCATGACCTAAACAATGGTACAAATACTAGATATACAGCCTCAAACTCTTTAACAGACAAAAATTATAAGAACTTTCTCTTCAACATATTACAATGTATTTTTTTACTCTGTGAGTGTACTATCTAATTTTTTTGAATTACCAGTAGCAAATATATATTTAGTCTATGAGATAAAAGAAACATAACCAGAAAAAAATTATTAGAAATGTACAAGTTCTTACAGACAAAAGATTTTAATTTATAGCATGAAAAGTAAATAAGGTTCAAATACTAGATATACAGCCTTCCATGTCTTTAACACAAGTAAATTATCACTATCAAACCAGTCACAACAAAGATAAACAATTGCAATTTGAACATGGTTGAGATTTTTTTTCCAATTTTTATGGCTTGCAGTTCGGTCAATTTGTTCTGATTAAATACATAGCCAAGTCTTATTTCAACATTTCCATTTTTGAAAAAATTGGTGTCTGAAAAATACCAGTACAGAAAACAAATATTGATCAAATGAAAGACACCCTTCTACCAAAATGTGTAGTTTGAATCAACCAATAAGCAATAACTTCATAACTAGATAATAAAACCTGGTTTCTTTGATAAACAAAGCATTTATCCAAAAAAATAGACTATATCTGATTTGACGCTTACACAGCTTCAAAATATTGCTCATTGCTTGATACAAATTGCACATTTTCATACAAGAATGTCTCTCACTTAACCAAACTTTGTTTTCTACACTGATATCTTTCAAATAAATTTTTTTTCTACTAAATGAACTTCAAAATTAAACTTATCTATGTATTTGATCATCACAAAATCACTTACTTTGAAACCATAGAAATTACTACATATTACTCAACCATGCCCAAATTCTAGTTTTTCATCAACACCCAATAAATCCACTTCCCACTGTTGTCCATTTCAACCTTGCCATACCATATGTTCATGTTGCTCTATTATAAATAGTTAAACAAATGAGATATGCCCTCCATTCATGCTTGTCACAAGATCCCAATGAATACATATTTGCTTTGTAGATTAACAACAACCGTCCGATAAAAAGCTAACTGTCAGCCTTTTTTCTAGAAAATTAACTGACAATAGTCAGCACAATGAAAGTATATCCGTGACAAATCTAAGAAAGATTTTGTTAATTTGGAGATAACCAAGCATGAAAAAACCCTAGGTGCCTTTCCTTTTCAAAGAAAACCCTAGCTCGCTCTTTTAAAATCTATTTGACCGTTACTTTTACAAAATCACTTAACTTCCTAATAAGACACATGTTTTTATTAATCATTGCCCCTATTCATATTCCTAATATTTCTTTACCTAGGTCCGACCTCTTTTTTATATTCCCAACTCTAAAAGCCCCAGAGATTTTATTATTTTCTAAAGTTATCTTTGAGTTTTGAATCTAACATGAGATCGAACGGTTGTCGCAAGACCACAATGGACCTTTTAGGCCTTTGTGATCATGCGAGAGTCATTCATTTTTTATACAATTCAGCATGCCTATCAGGTAGGTCCTATTAATTCTTTTAAAATCATGAGCTTTCATTAAACAAAATGTGACGGTGTGTAAGTAAATGAGCCCACTTTCTAAAGGAACTACAAAATTGACAGTTTGCAAAGGATCGAACAGTTCTCGCATGTTTGCAAGGAATCTTTTACATTTTTGCATTCATGCAACAACCGCCAACTTCTGATGGTTAGAACTAAGAGATTAAGAGATAGTTTTCACTTTTCGACACCATTTTTGTTTTTTAAAATCTGTTAATTATACTGTATAAATAAATTACTAGAATGGCTCTAGTCAGAAAATATTCAAATATGTTTTCATAATTTATGAGATCTAGCGAGTATAATAATTATCTCTTTAAATATAACTATAGTCACCTAATCTCTTGATCCATTATACCCTCGCTTCGACAACCTCTCTAGACAAAATCGATATATATGAAAACTAAGAGAGTATAATATAACTACAATCGTTAAGTCTTCAAATTTAAGAAAATATCTACATTTTCTGATAGTTGTAAAATCTCCTAAACATATCAAATTAGAGATTAAGAGATTTCATATGAACTATCAAATCAAATTTAGAAAGGTAATCGGTACAATGTGGGATTTTGTAGTTGCTAAGATATAATTGTGAAAGTCACATTCGAACGTACAATTACTATTTCCAATAGTATTTAATAACAGATTTTAAGATCATTAACAACAAGACCCGATATGTCAACTAAAAGCATATTACTATCATAATAACAATAATATAAAATTAAACAGTACTTTAACATTTTAATGATTATTTGATAAAATACATTATATTCTTGAGATCAAATGCAGGGTAAAATTAAACAACCTTTACATATCACATAAATTGTTAAAAGTTGTACATATTAAGTTATGATCATAATTAAAAACAAAAATTATTATGGCTATATTTTATTATTAATAATTAAATATATATAACTTTTAATAGTAATGACAACATATTTCATATTTTAATATAATAATAATCACTATATAGTAATATTCTTTAAATTATATTAAATATTTATTTAATATGTAATGTAAAAAATTGTTATTAATTTTCATATATCATATATCATTATATAAATATTATAAAAATTAATATTTTATAAAATAAATTAAAATTATATCATAAATTTATCAACTATTTAATATTATTTACTATTTTATACTATCACTAACATTAAATTTTTAAAAAATAATAATTATTAATTATCAATTAATGTTTTATAATACAAATTAAATTAAATCTTAATTTGAAAATTAGATATTCTAAGTATTTAGTAATCATCACAGCTACAAATTAATATCATTATTACTATCACAGTTATAAATTAATATAATAATTAGGTTAACTAATTACAATTTTTCTTGCAAAAGGTGATCACTGCAAACACAGCCAGACTGACAGAACGCCAGTGATGAGTACAATATGTATCACTTTTCCAAAAATCTGACAATGATATTTTTAGAATTAGTAGTTCCTAGCATATAATTTTGATGCACGAAAACCTTGTATTAAAAACCAATATTTCAGTTTGTATAAGATTTCAAAGACTATTGATTAACAAAATCTTTCTTAGATTTATCACATATGTGCATTCAATGTTTTGACTATTGTAAACTAATTTTATATATAATATCGATGTCGTCTGATACAACATCTGCCATTCTTAATTTCTGTGATATATCTTGAGATTTCCCAAGTTAGTTATATGGAACATCAAAATACTTTAAAAAGAACCTTTTCCGTTTCCCACGTGTCATCGGTGATATGCTTGACATGTAAAATTTTTTTATTAAAAATTCATCTTAGCATTAAAGGCTTCATCAATAGTAACATTAAAGCTATCATTACATATCATTTATTTAACCCATTAATGATTTATTTTAACTTGTCATACTACATAGATAATTATTGTAAGCCTGGTTGTGTAGGACTCCATCACATCACTTTGATGACATTCCTCAAAATATCATCCCCTGCAATTAATGTTATGAGTGCGAAGCACTCTATAGCACCGCCCTGTTCTTTTATAAAGTCTCAAATAATACTGATATTTCAAATACTTGTATAGAAACAATTGATAAAACATCAAAACAACATAGAATAAAAGCAAATTCAAAGATAAGCCAAGAATAGAAGAGAAGATGAAGGGAAGTCCCAGCAATATCTGGTATTTAAACTAACTTATGGTATTTACATTCATTTTTTATCATTCTTAATCTTGTTCATTTTTGGCACATTTTCTTTATTTCAATACCTAAAACTATGTAACAAAGTTCATACAAAAATAAATAAATTGAATAACATAGATAGGTACCAATATGTACAAATCGATTTGAACCAATATAATCTGAAGAAAATGTCTTGCAAGCTAAAAATATCTTGATTTGATAAATATTGGAATCTTACAATCAAGTTAATTGACTGAATAGTAAAACAATCTGATAAATTGTCTTCAAAATTCTCAAAACGGAAAAATTAGGGTTATAAATCCAATGCTCTACCTTTACCAATATTCTTACTTGTTTTAAGATATATAGAATAAACAAGTATTTCTCTAATAAATAAGTACAAAAAATATTTCTTTTTAGTTTAAAATTAGTGATTACTTATACAAAATTTTGTTCTTTGTAAGGCATCACAAAATGACCAAAAATCAAATGGTTTTCATCTCCTTATTAATAATTTATGAACTACATTGTAGAAATGTTGCGATAGAGAACAGTTGTTAGTCATGACTTCTTTCAACACATGGACATTCACATAATACATGAAGAAGATAGAATTTCAGGATTGCTAGCGCAAAGGTTTCTACAACAAAAATGACTAATAACATCTCGTCCAGGATCACAAAGAAATTTTTGCCACTTTTACAGAGATCCATATATTTCAGAATTGGAGTCTTGTGACACATGCAATCTAACACAGGTTCATCATGTCCCAAGCAAAACATGGTTTCAACCAGCATCAATAGCATGTAAGACTAAATACTCTTCTTTGATAAATGGAACAGGTCAATTATGGATAGAGAAACTGCTTTGAGCTCCACAAACTGATACAACATCTTTACATAACCTTTGCTATCATGGTCAAATGTATCAGTTTCATTTTGCATCAAGGTCAAACACATTGCGGAACAAACAGGTCATACAAAGATGGGGACCTTAGGGTTGTTACTGATCTATACCTATACGTGAATATATAAAAAAGATTGTAAGGGAACAAATACCTACATGGACCCAAACCACTTATAAACTCTATCCAAGTATTAATGTTCATACACAGAACTGGGGTGTACTATGTCAAACATCCGAACATCTTTACTTGTTCGATGATTTGAATCCCATGAATGGTCAACCCATGGGTTATGATAATATAATTTAAGACTATAAGTTTTGTCAGTTCGTAAAATAGTAGATCTCTACTACTTGTGTATAAGGAGATGGAGGTCTACCTCCTTGAACAAAACCACCATATTAGATTAGAATCACAATGGTTACTATTTCAATTTTGTATACAAAATCAATAACTTTTTACAAATAGATAATCTTTATATCTTTCAATAACTAGTTATACAGATATGTATACCACCATTTGTTATGCTTAAATATAAATAATTGATTTTATATTATTTATACAGGTAAGGGTTGTAATTGAATGCTTATTCAGATTTGATATTATGGGTTCATAATACTGTATACATAATTTCAAACTCATATTGTAGCTAAACTTTCATTATCAAACAATTTCCTGACTATTGTAGCGCTTTGCATTTCATGAGATGAACTTTTAAATTTGGGTACTATATTTTGAATACATGTTACACTACCTTGAATTAAATATCTTTCTTGATTTAGTGGTTCTTCTTCAAAAGATTGCATTGTTGCATTTTGTTCTAATTGATCTATTTTATTGATCATCATATAATCCTTTCACATCTATATCAATATTATAAAGTTGAATCTGTTCAACTGTGAGTCGAGACCATGATCTTTCTCTCATTTCAAAGTCATCTTTACAATTAGCCCATAAATCTTCTAATGAAGGAATATGATTAAACCTAGGCCCTGGTTGCAGGTTTTGTTTTACATAATTTGAAAGGTCAAAATGATGTCAAGGTCATCTGCTAGAGGCCTTTTCTTCTTGAACTTTGTTACTGTTATATTGATCCATTATTTCATACTCGATGTTTTAACTTAAATTTTTTTCGACAGACTTAGCAACTACAATGACTCTCTTAATCACAAAAACTTTGTTGACTTTTATTAGTTTAATGCATAATATTTGACCTTTAAATGTGAAGAGGAAATGATTATAGACTATTCTTTAAATCAAAATAATTTTTAATACATTTCAATGTACTTTCTATTGAAAGTCACCCATAATAACCTATTTCATCATCTCTAATATATTTATCATTTACTGAGTTCATTCTGAGTCTCTCGACTAACATTAGATCCTAATATATCTGTTTTAAGCATTGTTACATGAATTTTTCTTTTACAACTTTGTCAAGGATATCAATGGCTGTCCTAAATGTGCCACACTGCAACTGTAATCAAGGAGCTTGCATTTTGAAAACCTCAAACACTAAGAAAAACCCTTAAAGAAAATTTTGGACTTGTCCACTTAGCAAGAAGGTTAGTGATGGACATGAATTCTATGTTTACAAAAAATGTATAGACTATAAAATATAGTACATGTACTAATGTAAAGTTTATATTGCGAGGCAACAATGGCTGCAGTTACTTTAGGTGGGTAGATAATGTGTCAACTGGATATGTCACACCATTGGCACCAATTGTCAATGAAACTCATCAGTGTAGCTTGTGCTTTCAAGAGGCCGCTATGGCTGACATTGTGTTAATGGAAAATGCTGAAATATTTTTTTCATGAAGATTGCACACCATATTAATTGCATTTATTTGTATTTTAATTTTGTTTGTTTTCTGGACCCATGTAACAATATAAAATTCTAATGTATCACAATTTATTTGAAACAAAAAGTGGACATGTAACTGATTTTAAATTGAGTAAAATATAATTGCTAACTTGTTTAAAAATTTGTCATGTCAATATTTATATATGTGCAAACTTCTTTGTAATGTTGTTATGCAAAATATTAAGTTTCTACTTGAATTTGCCTATCAATACAAAAAATATATAATTAAAAATAACAAACAACAAAATTGATTAGAATTTTTAAACTAAAATTTTTAAGAAAATCATTATATATTATAATCTTCATTGTAATAAATTAATAATACATACCTTGATTTGTAAGATAAAAGCCTTTTGGCATGCATAACAAATCTTACTTTAACAAGAACATTAGATTCAAACAATTTTTGTTTCACTGCATATGTACAAACATGTTATGGGCTTCATAATACTCTTTTCAACTAGAATTTAACTTCTTATATTTCTTGGATGTTTTTAAATGACAATAAAGTTCAGAAACACCAAAGGTCTTGCATACCTGTTTAAAGCTTTGTAATAAATTTAGTGACAACTTTTATTGTACCTATATATCTAATAATTTTAAAAACATTTAAAAAATTATATGAAATCTAAATATGATAGAAGAACCATATGAAATGCTCTTCAGTTAAATAGTCATAATGATCAAAACTTGAGTTGAAGATAATTGACATACTATAAAGGAAACATAATTAGTTCAATGTAAAGTATATGTATACTATCATTCATTAATCAAGTAATACAATTTGCAATTTTTCTCTCTGATTATCTCCATTCTGTCCCTGCAAAAATTAACACAACATACTTGACAATCATAACTTACCTGCCATTACTATCAATCACAACATACCTGCCATTACTTTTGTCCAAAGACAACTCTGTAATTCATAATTGGACTGATACAACTTCACTGTTTTTCTCTCAGATTATCTCTATTAAGTCACAAAAAACTTTACAACCATTTTACAAACACATGTCCATTAACATTGAACAACAACCAACTAGTTTATCTAACTTCATATTCTATATTCATATCAGAGCTTGCTCAATCAAATCCCCAATATAATAGACAAACTAGAAATTCATTCAAAGATGATGATATAAAATAAACAAGTTTCTAACATCATCTTCGGGCAAATTATATGATAACAATTTACACAAACCAAGTGCCTTAAATCTAAAAAATATCCAATTAAAACCACTTTACATATAACTCCATCAATACTATACAGAGTACCAAGATTACTAAATTTTTTTTTACAGAAAACCACCCCTAAAATATTGTATTTCAGCTTCATAAATTATCAACAATTCATGAAACTCAAAATTTTGCAAACCAATAAAGAAATCATTTAAATGAATACACAAGTTTATAACATCATCATGACCCAAACTATATGATAACAATTTACAAAAACCAGATGTCCTAAATCTAAAAAAGAACCAATGAAAACCAGTTTTTGTATAATTCCATCAATACTACATAGAGTACCAAGTTTACCAAACAAATCTCATAGAAAAGTAGACTTAAAAAATAGTATTTCAACTTCATAAATTATCAAATATTCATCTAACTCAAAATTTGCAGACCAAAAAAGAAATCATTTACATGAATACACACGTTATATGCATAGATAAGTAGGTAAAGGTGTTTTAAATAAGACATTACAATTCAGAAATATATAGTTAAAACATTTTGGAATCCTTTTTAGAATAAGAATGTAACAAGCATCAAATATGTTTAGCACTAAACCTTAAAAAAACAAAAAATTAAAAATAATAAGGGCTCTCAAGTGATCGAAAGACCAAAAACTTTTGCACTCATCTGATCTTCCTTAATTGATAATTGACACCTTTGTCTGGAGATATTCTTGATAACTTCATCGAGTTATTACAAGATATGGTGACCGCCATTTCAGGCTAACCTACACCATTCTTCAAAAATAGTTACCATCCTTGTGCTCGTAGCTTAGGTGTCAGATTTCCAGCTCAGATCTTCATTCTTCATCAAGAATGTTGAGGTCATCTTCTAGAGGCCTTTTCTTCTTGAACTTTGTTACTGTTATATTGATCCATTTCTCTAATTACATCAAGCATTTCTTGTACATGTGGTATGATAATATTTTCATTTCTTACAATCGAGTATTCATAATTCCTTTTAATTGTTTTTATTTTTTCAGAAATGCTTTGTGTGTCTTCATTAACAGTTGTTAATAACTTTGCAATTGCACTCAATTTGTATATATCTCCTTCCTCATATGCTTCTTTCTTGATAATACTTTGAAGATGCAATTCATAATTTTTTTTCATCATTTCTATATCTAAAGCATCTTCAGCATTTACTACAGCAATATTGCAGCCCATATCACTAAACATCTTTTTCATATGTGTAATGCCCATCTTCACTGTTTCAATTAGATTTTGTACTTATTCAATAACATCTATACACATCATTGTTTTGAATTTGATTGAAAAAATCCACTTCTGTAGAGGTGTGTCAGTGGATTTGATAATTTTTACATTCAGAGCTTCTTCACTGTCCATATCTTTTACAGATTGCAATACCTTTTGTTTTCTACTATATATTGTTTTCTATTGTTCGAGCATCTGCAATTCTGTAAACAAAATACCTTTTAGATCAATATATATTTTGTAATACCTGCCTACGCATTCAATGAGATGCACACCTCTTGAATTGAGATATTGTACCCATTCTCATGAAAGTTGTGCCATATGTCTATCTTCATACATCTTCTTGATAAATAGTTCACTCGATTGAAGTGATGGATAAAAAATATCTTCTCTCTGACCTGCTCTTTCAAAAGAGATAGGACCTAACATTTTCTGGATATAATCAGATAGATGTTTGACAGTAGATTTCAGAATGTTCTTTTCATTTTTTAATTGCTCCAATCTCGAACTCCCACATATCAATTGTAAAATCATGAAATGCAGGTCCTATGTCAATTTCATTTACATCAAAATCTGCTGCATTTAGATCAGAAAAATTATTGTCTTGTTTTGGTTCTACAACTTGTATTATAACATGCCCTGTATCTTGATGTTTTTGAAGAGTAGCTAGTTTTCCTCTTTCCTTTTTTTTCCTTGAACCACTACTTTCATTTATGATTTGAGAAAAAAAATCTTCAATGCGAATTCTATCCTCTTTTATTTTTCTTTTTCTTTGCACTGATTTTTCTATCCATGAAGCAGTGCCTAGATTTTTTGAGGCAGAGGCTAAACTTTCATTATCAAACAATTTCTTGACTATTGTAGGGATTTGTATTTCATGAGGTAAAATTTTAAATTTGGGTACTATATTTTGAATACATGTTACACTACCTTGAATTAAATCTCTTTCTTGATTTAGTGGTTCTTCTTCAAAAGATTGCATTGCTGCATTCTATTATGATTGATCTATTTTATCTTCTTCTTATGTCTTTCCTGCTTCCTCTGAACTGTATATGTTAATCAATGCAAGTGAGCCACTGCCACAAGTCTTGGTTATATCTATGTCTTTATCCGGTGTTGATCATCCCCTCTTGTCATTTGTTGAATGGACTGAACTGTTGTCGGCATTGTTGATAAAACTACTTGAACTCAAGTTGTTGTTTGAGCTTCTCTTGTTGATTGTCCTTGTGGGTTTGATGTGTCCTTGGTTGTTTGCTTCTATAGAACCCATTTCTTGGTTCTTTTCAATATCTATTCCATTCCCTTTTTAAGATTGTCTAATTCGGGTTCATGAAATTGTACAGCTTACAAAGGTGTCCCTCTTGTTTTTGCCAAATAACGATCGAAAAATAATTTACATTGATCATCATATAATCCTTTCACATCTATATCAATATTATAAAGTTGAATCTGTTCAATTGTGAGTCGGGACCATGATCTTTCTCTCATTTCAAAGTCATCTTTACAATTAGCCCAGAAATCTTCTAATGAAGGAACATGATTAAAACTAGGGCCTAGTTACAGGTTTTGTTTTACATAATTTGAAGGGTCAAAATGATGCCTAATAAAATTATATTCATCAAATTTATATATTTTTCCAGATGATTTGATGACATTCATTATAGAAGAACTAGAAAAGCACATAGAAGCACCTATCGATATTGGAAAATGAATACCTTCTTTATGCCATTCGTTGCATCTGTTGTTGACCTCGATTATTTATCTGCACAACTCTATCAAAGCCATTTTATCATCTAGATATTTAGGCAATTTGTATGGAAACCCATTGAAAGCTCCAATCCTAATATATGTAAATGTAGGATATTGAGTATAATAGCTACCAAATTGCATCTGATAATCTACATTCTGGACAACCTTGAATTTCATGGCATAACTTCATTGAAAAAAAATCATTAACCCTTCTGAAATTTGCAAAGCTATTTTCGAGTTGTATCCATGTATAGAAATCATAAACCTAAATATTTGCATCATATTTAGCAAACTAGGAAGGTCGTTCCCTATATGTTCATAGGCTAGGGCATAGATGAGGAAAGATGACATTGCAAATTTGTATGAATGCTTTGCTGACACAAGCATTTCAGTAAGTCTATCACTTATGAGGTTTTCCCAATCAATATAAATATTATTTGTACCTATAGATTGCATAAGGAAAAACCACCATTCTTCAAAATTTAGGGCTTGTTCACTCCCTCTGATTCTATGCAAAATTACTAGAATATCAAAAGTCTCTTTTTTAAAATTTGTTCCATATAGGGTTTTCGGTAACTTTGAATTGGTTGCTCTAATGGTTTCAAACCATCTATTTGAAATTATAGCTCACCATCATGACCTTTTTAAGCCAAAATTTGATGCTGACAGAGAGAAATTCCATTGTGAATATTGTTCTCTTGAAGGTAAAACAAAGTACTTTTGTATTGATTCTCTGTTCAAACAAATGACTACTTCATTGTTTTCTTTCTTTATTTCTCTACTGTGTGGATCAAATCTTTGAATGCATTCCATAATTAGTTCTGGTACCTGAATAGCAATTGGAAATCCTACAACTTCTATTAATCCATTGTCAATGAGCCTTTGTGTAATGGGATGAACTGTTTCTGATTTAATCTGTATGTGCAGATCATTTAAATTGTAAAAATAAAGGTTTGTATCTGTGATTTCTTTCCATTCATTTTCTATTCCATCGACATGATCATAACTATTTAGTTTGCTAGCCATTATGTACAACATTATACATTAATAGCCATTTTCTCTTCAAGATATACACAATTAAAACAATCAAATGATACATACTACAAATCTATTAATTTTATATCATAATTTAATAGACATTAAACACATAAAAGGTAAAAGGAATTAATGTTCTTGTTGTTTTCAACAATTATTCTTTTCAATTGTAGTTATCATTAGTGTATCTATGGAAAATAATAAATATTAGTAAAGATGGTGCATAGAACTGCGTATGGCTTTAATTTCTTTTATATCGATTAGTGTGTTTTTCCAACTACTATCAGAGAAATAAATTTTTTGAGAATCATTAATCGATTATGATGTCATGACCATTAAATATTGTTGCAGAAACAAGGTCATGCCCACTAAATATTTTTTGAGATATATATATATATATATATATATATATATATATATATATATATATATATATATATATATATATATATATATATATATATATATATATATATATATATATATATATATATTACAAAAATTATTAAAAGAGCACAACTATTTTAGTTTTAGTTGTTACTGACTTCTAAATCATAATTTTCTACTAGCTAAAACCCTACCGAATGGAAAAAAAAATAAAATCTCAAACATCTCCACAATTGGAGCTTTTCGCACAATCTCCAATTTTTTTGCTAGTTATAAGGTTCGTTCCGAGATAATGAGCAAAGTGTATAGTCCCCCATTAAATGTTTCTTATGACATATCAATGTAAGAATTTGCAAATAGCAAAGATTGAACCAAGGATCTAGAGGTTGAAGAAAAGCACAAGAGAGAAAATATGAATACAAGGATGGATTGAATAGATCCAATGAATTGCTCTTGATTGAATTGATGAATGATCTTATCAAATGATTATATAATAGGCCTCCTTATATAGGAAAGGCAATACGAGAGAATGATAAGGAGTTGATAAGCTATCACCTATGCTAGGTGTAATCACATGTCCACCAGATGTGGATCATCCTCCATTATGCAATAAAGTATGTGCAATGGATTAGGATGATAATGTGATAAGAGCATGAAAGGTGGATCTCACACACAACGAGGCATGTGAAGACAACTATCACACCAAAAGTGGAATTTCTCCTACACCATGTTCTTAATAGATGTGCAGACTCCTAGGTGTCTCAATCACAAACTACTATGCAATGCATTAACCTAAGTAAGATTAAGTAAAGTGTAATTAGGAATAATTAATTACACCAACACCCCCCCTTAAGTGCAACTTAGGGGAATGCACTTAAACTCACAATGCAAGATGCATCCTGGCTACTAGGCCATGTTAGGTACCCATGTACAATATACATGAAATGCATAACTCTCATAAAGTGGAGAAAGAGGGAAAACCTCATGGGAAAAACCCTCCCCCCAAAAAAGAGAAGAAAACAAGATGCATGGATGGATAGAGTACTCAAGACCCCCCAAGAACTACATACATCATGTATATACAAAGAAGTATCCCCCCATAAGAAGGATAGTTGGAGACATGATATCCCCCCCATAATGTAGAAGCTCCCATGTTGATGAAGAGTACCTGCAAACAATAGATCAACCAATGCTTACAAGAAACATGTCTCCCCTTGGGAAGAAATAGATACATCAAATGATGAAGAAGTCAATCCTTGTGCAAATGGAATGAGGAAGAAGATGTAGGTATCCATGAAGGAATCTCTGAAGACTAAGTAGGAATCTCCAAGCTCAAAGAATCTATCACTTCATGTGACAAATCAAGTGAAGAAGGAGAAGAATCAAGTACACCAATCTCCAAAGAAGGTGAAGAAGTGTCCCCAGCTATGATGAAACTGTCATCAAGGGAAAGCAAAAATCCTTCATGTATGTCTTCCAAATTTGCATCATGAGAATCAACAAATGCTAAAGATGCATCCAAGTAGTCATCACACTCTGCAAGATCTGAAACAATATGATCATCCTGCTGAATAGTAGAGCCCATGTCTGAAGAAGTAGGAGGTGGAGGAGTAGGAAGATCAACACTTGTCTCAACAACAAAATGATTCAAGTGCCCAAAATTCTCCTCATAATTATCCCTTGGCAAAGGGATGGGTACATCATGTATATCATCATCATTATCAACAACATTAGAAAAGGAATACAAGCGGGATGTATGATCAACAACTCCCATAGCTATGACATCTCTAGTCTCCATGTCCCTAATGTAGACATAATCAAGAGTGAACTCAACAATTTTACCTTGTGCCCCATGTGTGATTTGGTAAATAGAAAGAAGATTAGTGGTCAAGGATGCTACACAAAGAACATCATTAAATGTCCCCTCTCCCATAGGAATGGACCCTTTCCCACAAACTCTCATGAATGTGTTGTTACCCATCAAAATATTAGGAGAATTACACAACTTAATAGAAGAAAACATATCCATAGAAGATGCCATATGATGTGATGCACCTGAATCAAGAAGCCATTTACCTTGCTCAGGATGTGTGGAAGCCATGAGTGCTTGTCCTTTACCTTGATCTTTGGATGATGATGGAGATGTAGAAGCTGCCAAATGTGTAGAAGGAGCAGACACTGATGAGGGAAACTTAATGTTGTGTTTCTGAATAAAGTGAGTTAGCTCATCAATCTTCTTTTGAAAACACTTATGCTCATCATGTCCTAACTTTTGAAAATATGCACATTTATCTCTCTTTCTTCTAGATGATTCCTCTCTTGAAGAGGACTTGGATTCAATACTTTTTAGTGAAGAAGATTCATTACCTTTTTCATGAGGCTTAGGATCCTTATTGTGTTTCTTTCCTTTTCCATTAGAAGCCTTTGATGTAGACTCACTTGTAATCAATGCTTGATGTGTGGAAGGCTTCAACTGAACCATGTGTGCTAACTTTGCTTGTTCCCTTGTGAGTTGTGCTACAAATTCATCAAGAGAGGGAAATTTGTATGCACTACCAAGAGCATCCATAGTAGCATAGAATGTAGAAAAAAAGATAGAATAATCAGGACCAAGCTTGGAAAGAATAGAAAAGATCAATTGTTCATCCCCTTTAACAATGCGACATGAAGAAAGCTCCAATCTAATAGTATTGAACTTAGAGAAAAAATCTTGAATATTGTCAAAATCCCTAGGATTGAGACCTATGAGATCATTCTCTAATCTGAATTTCCTCATCCTATCAGGTTTACCAAAGAGTCCTTCCAATGTGATCCAAGCATCATGAGGATGTGTGCAAGATTCAATATGAAAGAGCATGTCACGAGAGATGGATGATCTAAGAGAGCCAAGTGCTTTATCCCTTCGATCAAACCATTTTCACCTTTCTACAACACCTATTTGAGGATCTTGAACCTACCCAAGAGTCATTCTAAGCAATCCAAGACTCAACAAATGATCACTTAAAGAAACTTTCCATTCATGGTAGTTATATGAAGTGAGGATTTTCACCTTTGAATTATCCATATTACAACCAAATAATGATTGATAACTACTAATAACTCTTTTAAATGACTGATGAAAATTAAAAAACTGAAATCCAAGGATTAACCAAGTGCAATTATAGCCCCAAAATGACCTATTGCTGAAAGTGATATGTCTACCAAAAATCACTCAAATCTGATTACAGATCTAGAAAGTAGATGAAAAATCATGCACTTTCAAAAAAAAATTCACCTCAAAATGTTACCGTATGTGCCCAAACAAAGCCCTCGAAGTTGTAGAAATCAGGAATAGATAGGAACAGTCAACAAGATCTCCAATTTCTGACAAATGAGGCCACCAAAATGAAAAATCAACACCACCACTAGAAATTTTAGAAAATTCTACCCAATTTCAAAAAAAATTGCACTCGATTTGGAGCCCGGATGACCAAGTTATGGCCTCTCAAAGTTGGACTGTCAAACCAAAAATGCAAATGGTGAAGGCAGAGAAATCTCCAAACCCTAATGACATCAGAAAGTTATGAGGTTAAATTTGATGGTCATATGGCCGTAAAAAAAACCCAATTTTTCCCTGTGATGACGGCTAGATGGCTGTCAATTTTAGGCTCACCAAATGATGATGTCAGCAAAAAACTTCACCCCTTGGCTGGCGTGGCAGCTGATGTGTCCAGCCATATAGATCCATATGGTGATTTGGCTATCTGATGTGGCCTATGCCACATGGTGTGTTCAGGTTTTTTTGCATGTCGCAAAGGGACGGGTGGCTGGCACTGACTGTTGTTGTGGTCCCTGTGAGTGGCACTGATGTGTCAAAGTGACTGTCATTGGGGATTCCACCTGGCAGGCACCGGTTTGGCCACGTGGTGCAGAGGAGAAGACTGGGGCTGCCGCATGTTGGGGAATATAGAGCCGCGTGGTGGGGTGTGCTACTCAGTGGTGGAGAGCTATGCCAGTGGAGGTGTCTTCTCAGCAGTTGGCGGTGCTGATCTATTGGGGGGGAACTGTCGCAGATGAGGAAGGGCGGCCGGATCGGTGGTGGCACGAGAGGCAGAAAGGAGTGGCGATGGAGTGTCCGCTTCGGGCGGTGGTCTGGCAATGAGTGGCGGGGATGTGGGATTTTAGTCCCACATTGCTCACAAGCTTGGGCTTTGTCCTCGGCCCTGTGTACGGTGCTTTCGTAGATCTGATGCCACTGTTGACTATAATAGCAAAATATGCAATAATTGCAGGGCATGTACCAGGCCCGTAGAACAAAACTTTTGCATAAAATAATAATTAAATTTTTTTTGAGATAATAGATAGAATAAAAAAATAATTTTTTTTTCAAGTTCATACTGCAGAGGCAGATCGGGCCATATGGTCTAATTTGCAAAATTTTTTTGCTTCGGATTTGACTTTCGCCTGATATGGGCAAGTTTATAGTCATTTTTAACTGAAATAGCCTCCCAGACGCAATGGTAAGGTTAGATCTACTCCAAGATGCCTCTATCGTACACTGGTTGCCAAATCTGAGATTTGGACCTTCAAAGTTTGCATCAAGCTCTCTTTAAATTGGCTGATCTAACACGCTCCAATGGCTCTGATACCATGTAAGAATATGCAAATAGAAAAGATTGAACCAAAGATCTAGAGGTTGAAGAAAAGCACAAGAGAGAAAATATGAATGCAAGGATGAATTGAATAGATCCAATGAATTGCTCTTGATTGAATTGATGAATGATCTTATCAAATGATTATATAATAGGCCTCCTTATATAGGAAAGGCAATAAGAGAGAATGATAAGGAGCTGATAAGCTATCACCTATGCTAGGTGTAATCACATGTCCACCAAATGTGGATCATCCTCCATTATGCAATAAAGTATGTGCAATGGATTAGGATGTTAATGTGATAAAAGCACAAAAGGTGGATCTCACACACAACGAGGTATGTGAAGACGACTATCACACCAAAAGTGGAATTTCTCCTACACCATGTGCTTAATAGATGTGCACACTCCTAGGTGTCTCAATCACAAACTACTATGCAATGCATTAACCTAAGTAAGATTAAGTAAAGTGTAATTAGGAATATTTAATTACACCAACAATCAGATTAAGCTGTTCATGGCTACTAAATATGAAATTAATTATTTTGAGTTCTCCGTAGGGTTTTTAAATAAAAAAATGTGTTAACTACACTGTATAAACATTTATGAGATCGAGTGACTTCAATATTATCTCTTGAAAAGATCAAAATCAAGATTTAATTTTGAGATTAAGAGATTTCACATAAAATGTCACCTCAAAGTTATACTCGATGAATACTTATAAAAAGACATAACAAGCTATCAAATTTAGCGATTGTCTTTTCTTCCAATAATCAATAAGTCTTTAAAATCAAAACTCCTCGATGACTCTCTCGATAAAATCATGAAAATGTGAAATATTGAGCAACTATCATTCAAACCTGACTCGTTAAGTCAGCAAATAATTTTTTACTAGAAAATTTATCATTGATTATAAAACACTTTCTTTACTTACCAAATCAGAATACAAAATTTAAATATGCTAACTCTTTTACAAACTACTATAATCTATATATTCAATTGGCATAATGTATATAAATGTAACAAAAAAAAACATCGACGACATTTTATACATATAACTCGGAGAATAAAATCAAGTTAACATATTTTTCTATATAAATTAATGAAAACATATTTTAGAATATAAAAAAAAACATATACGCTATTCAATTACCTATATTTCTCTGGAAACACTGAAGAGCATTTCCACATTTCTAAAAATATTCTGATTCTGTATAAAAAATTCATATCCTAAAATGTATTTTCTTTTACAATATCATTTATACAAAATAAAATGTAAACCAGATAATTTAAAAAGAATGCACTTTAGTGAAATATGAACAACCTGCCATATAAAATTAAAAATCTTTTCTTGCGCTACTCTTACTTTCCACAAGTTTAAGCTTTAGTCTACTTGAATTAAAACATAAAAAAATTTGATAAAAACAACGAAAATTAATGTTATGATTGATTAAGTTTAATAAGATATAAATATTATAGTAATTACCTTAGTTTTTTATCAGCTTGCAAAATTTTCAACTATCCTTCATCTTACTTGATGAAAACTGTGACGACATTTCAGATAGATGATTGACATTCTCAATGCAACTTGATTTGCTATAAAATCTTGATCATTCCAATGTTTTCTTTTTATTTGTTCACAGACAGAATGTTCATATTGTGGAAAGACAACTAGAAATATTGATGCGGCTTCAAATTGTTTATATTGCCTAATTTCTTTACATAGATTTACCCATTCATTTTTTATATCATTTTTGTAAATCTCTCAATCAATTGACATTGGCCATTGCAGAAATGGTAAAATACCTATCTTTTGAATGTCTTCTTTGTTTACAAAACACTTGCTGTACTCAAAACCTTCACCTGGTTGTGCATATTCTAGCAAAAAATTAACCCCGTCAATCAAATCTTTAGGAAAAAGAGAAATCATAACAAAATGAACAATTTGAACATTTTCACCTATTTCTAAACCCCAAGCCATTAACATCGCGACAATATTAGCATTTACTTTCCATCGATGAGTAGCATTATGAAATTCTTTGCCTAATGTCCGTTGAACAACTTGCACAACAAAATTAGTCTTGCAGAGTAATAAATTTTTAAATATGTATGTTCTACTCTCCCAAAGAAAGCTATTTGTTGTGTGCTTGTTTGGAAAGTAAATGTAGCTTCCATTGCTAATAGTTTATTTATAGTAATCTATATTATCTTCTCTAATGCTCTGTACAACATATTGATTTTCTTGTTCATCCTTTTATAGTAAGGTAGAATTTTACACAGATATGGCTTTCTATAAGTTTTACAAGATTATTAATTAAAGAAATCTTTAGTAGATTTCGTACGACAGTGCTTTAATTGTTAAAGACTGGTGTAACTTAATTTCATGACTTATATCAATGTCATTTTAAGTGAAATCTGACACATTTAAGTTATGTTATATGCAAAACACTTCAGATTTAATATTAGATGTGACATCTAAAATTACAAAAATAATTTAATATCATTTTAGAACAAAATCTTTTTAAGATTTTTTACAAATGTAATTTTTTACCGATGTGGCATTAGATTATTATACTTTGTAGGAAATTGGTGACATGAGAAGGACAAAATTAACAACGTGGCACCCGGTCGCCTGTGCAATTGATGAACACAGTGGTGAAGGACTAATTTAGAGATCTGGCGAAGAGTTTAGTCGACGAATCTTGAAATAGTCTGCCCATTAGAGAACACATTTGGAGAACTTGAGATAACCCTTTTGAAAGGCCCAGTAATAAAGTAAGATCGACGGTTGTCTCATGATCGGTAGATCAAAATAGTTTCCTTGCGAACACACGACAACCATTGAATCTTTCCACAGTACTAGTCCTGCATAAACCTTAGAAGGTGGAATCTTTTCTTGTCTAGTGAATTTAGAATCTTTTCTAGATCCAACGGTTGTCACAGGACCATAAGGAATATTTAAGGCCCTTGCGATCATGCGCCATCCATTGATCTTGTTGACAAGCCAGTACATGGACCCAGCCTTTAAGGATTCTGTCGGGCTAACAATTCTTCAAAAAATCAATGGTCGTCGTATGTTCGCAAGGAATTTTTTGCACCCTTGCGGACATGCGCCAGCCTTCGATCTCAGTTTAATTTTCCAATTTTGTTTGATTTTAAATGGTTTTTGAAGCGATATCAGAATTCAATGTTCATGACAACTAAATTCAAAATTAATAGTTGCTATCATATAAATCTAATTATCAAAAACCTTGCATTCAATACAAATATTTTACTTTCTATACCATTACAAAGTGTATTAATTAACAAAATCATTCTTAGATTTGTTACAGATGTGCATTAAATGTACAGACTCTCCTCAGCTAATATTATCTATAATATTGATGTTGTCTAATGCGAAACCTACCACTCTTAATTTGTGTCATATATGGTACACTTATTAAATTGGTAACTTAATTATAAGATTTAAAAAACAATACAACTTTTCAATTTTGTTTTAATTTAAATAAAGATATAGAATGTATTTGATCATTTAAAAATTTACAAGTTGAATCATTGTACAATTGTATATTCTTACAAATATTATAGTGCAATGCTCTTAGTCTAGATATCAGATGTACATGTTCATGACCTTAAAATCCGTCATTTAATACAATCAGATTTAGTAATAACCATCTTCAAAACCTGCTTTCACCCATTAATTTTTTTTTCGTATTTTGGATTTAGCTATTCATGCCTACTAAATCAGAAAGTAACTATGTTGTATAAATGACTTACTAAAATCTTTCTATTTGGAAAGTGTGCCTACTCAGTACAATGTCGGATAGAGTTGTTGCTGGCAAATAAATTTGATGCTTTAATATTGTATTGAAAAGCAAAATTTTTTTATCTATACGATTACAAAAAATATTAATTAACAAAATCTTTCTTAGATTTATCACTGATGTCCATTCAATGTTCTCACTATTGTGAACTAATTTTATATATAATATCGATTTTCTCTAATGTGAAATATGTCATTCTCAATTTATCTGTTATATGGTACATGCATGTACACCTCGTAGTAGACCCACCATTTTGAAACCACTACCAATAAAGTAACATCAAGGGATGTCGCATGACCGCAAGTATTCACAAGATTCCTTGAGAACATGCGACAGTCATTCAATGATTTGCACAGTTTTCGATAAAAACCATTCCAGTTACTCATTTATACAACATAGTTAACAGATATTTAAAAATAAAAACCCAACTGACAACTAAAATTAACTAATTTCAGATTTAGTAGCTATGAATAGCTAACTCCGATATACCCAAAAAAATATTTAATTGACAACTATACCCTTCTCTCATTATCTCTGAATGAAACTACTAACCAAAAAAAAAAGGCAGAATGTGCCACTAAGACATTATCCCATTCTCGAGATCTTTACGATTTATTGATTTAACTGACTGATTGGTAGACCAAGCTAATCTCCAGTTCTCCAAATGTATTCACTAACCACCAAACTATTTTGATGATCACCGACTAAACTCATCTCCAGATATCTAAAACTTAAATATACTATACTTAAATTTACAAATTAATAAAGTAATATATGGGTGGTCCCACAATAGGGTGTCCCACTTTTTAGACATGCTAATTTTTGCTGAAATAACACATTTTTAATAAAATATGATGATTTAAGCCTTGAGAGGTTCCATTTGAAGGAATTTATTACAAATGGTTAGATCAAAGCCTCTTAGATTAAAAAAACATTGATATAACATCTATACTCCTCATTCATACCTACAATGCAGTCTTCTTCGCTCCTATTAAAATGCTGACAAAAAATCACTTCGACTTTATGTTTTGGCAAATCAAATGAATCCATTTGAAAAACCTATCTATGTAGAATGATGCTATTTAGAACAAGCTTTCTAATAAATATAATTTTAATACATATTGAGTTCATTATCACTTTTAAATATTACTTTAACTAAACATAGGTTGTTTGGTCATTCAACAACCTGTCTCTTCAAGACTTTAGGAAAAATAGTAAATTACAAAAAAAAATTATAAAAAATATGTAGAAAATGAGGATTTGTGTTACCTTTCTATAAAAAAATAAAATAAAATGAATTTTGATATACACAGATCAAGTTAGAGCGATCCAAGTGACCTTATGTGTAAATTATAGTTACTATCACTTTAGAACTTAATAAACTATGAAATATTGACCCAAAATAAATGAAACCAATTGCATCCTTTAGATATTGAAATTACAAATATAATCTCAAAAGAATTACATCATTATCATTTTTTAAAAAAAGTTATGTTGATCCAAGTGATAGTAACTCCTTAAAAACATAGTTTTTCACACAAACCACTTTTTGAAGGAGAAGGAAAACTGAATTTAAATAAATTTTAATTTTTTTTCAAAATATATATTTAGAAACTAGAGAAAAATTCTAAAAGACTCTAGTTTACATCATATTCAAATTCCTAATAGTTTTGCGGCAACATGTGTTTGAAAGTAAAGTTTTTCTCAGAATGTTGATCTCTATGTCAAAGTTGGCCAAAAAGCGGGACACACTATTGTGGGACCACCCATATATATATAAATTTGGAGGTCATTCAATTATTCTCTTTGGTGATTTTGGTCAGCTTCCTCCACTAATCATGAATAGTTTAATTCTATTTAATAATTAATCATGAACAATCATATGTACAAAAAAAATGATCAAACTAAAAAATTAAATAACATAACATCTATTCGGCGTAAAAATTGCAAACCGAGTTGCAATTACTAGTAATAATAATATATAGTGGTCTGGTTTGAGTTTCATGTGGATATTTACATTGTATATGCATATTCTTTTACCTTTTGACACCAATGTAAACGGTTTGACTAGTAGTCCTAGATATAAATGGGTATGTTCTAAATAAAAATATTAAATTAATACAAGAATTTAACATGAATTTATTAAAAAAATATTATTTACCAAATAGATTTATATATATCTTATGATAACTCTTTATCAATTTTTATGGACAACCATTTGATAGAGTTTTCTTAAAGATTCAATCTTTGGAGATTAGATTCTCCATCAAGATACTTTAATATATATTTTTAATACAATTTTTATAACATGTTTTTAGTAAAAGATTATTGTAAAATAAATTATTGAAATAAAATAAAAAATATCAAAATCTTAATGTGGAGAGAGATTTATAATGGAATATTGGTTCACATTGGACAAGAAATTATGGGTCCTAGTTTGAGAAAGGAAATGGTTTTTAAAAAGTAAATATTTTGTATGATCATTGATACGATGATAATTGAAGCATAACATCAAATTTTCATCAAGATTATCAAATTTTATTGTTTTTTTTTTTTTTGTAAAGATCACAAAAAAGATAGAATCTCTAGAAATTTCTGAAATTGATTTGACAATGTTAAAATTGCTTGAGTTCGAACTAATGATTTTTTTTTCTACAAAAGTCCACACTTACACAAACTCTTACATAAAGCTTATATAAATCTTAACATCATATTCTTATTTCATTTAAATTTAATTTCATCAAATAAAATATCTACACGAATCCACAACAAAAATTAACATAAATGACCTTCATGACCTTTCCACCACCCTGCAAATTAAACTCCTATTCACATATCCCTTTCAACAACTCTTCAAAACTATTTCACCTCTCTTCTTGGATGCTTCTCTATGTTATGCTGCAACTACACATATTTCTATTGCTTCTAAAAACTCCAACCAACCCTCTATATCTTCTACACTCCCCCTCCCTTTCTTTATGCTACTCCTTTTATTGTTTTTATTGTTGTTTGAAAACAACCTCAATTTTTCACACTTTCCTCTCTTTTCCCTACATCTTACGTAGAATTTATGGTAATTCTCTAAGATCCTTTAATTCTACAATTTCCTTCATTCTATTGGTTTACAAGATTTTGAGTATTTCTACAATTCTTTCATTTTTCTAACACGTTGACCTCCTGCGCTCTTTTTCATCTTTTCTTTCTCCAAATTTACCAACCTTTCATTCTCCTTTGCATCCAAATTTTTTTTTATTTCCTCTATTTTACAGATTTGTGGAGTTGTCACATAATTTTTTGATACCCACTTCACCTCCTAATCTATCAATCTCTAATCTCTTTCTATATCCTACCTTCTTTCATTCTCTTCTTCCTCCCAACCTCTCATCCTCTTTTTCATCCCTACATTCTTTCATTCCTAAATTTTCTTCAAGGTTTATAAGCTTTGAAAAATTGCACAATTCATCTAGCCTTCTTCCATTACTCAACTTCTCACACATCAATCAAGTCTCACCTTTCGTCAATTTATGCCCCGTTTGTAGACTCAAGTATAGTTCTATTTTTTTTTCATCTTCCACCTTCACTTCCCTTCACAACATGAGTTTGACATGTTTTTCCTATATTTTGTTAAATCATTTCCTATAGACTAATATTGGTCCTTTGAAATTTGATTCCAATGTTCTATCCTAATTTTCACTTTTGATTTCTAGTTTTATATTGAATTCTCATAATGAATTCTAATTATTTTATCAACCTTGTCTTCAAGTTTAAAGCTCAAAATAACTTTCCAACTTGTAGTATTTTTATCTAGAAAAATTACCCTAACCTTTGGTTTTATAACATATCTATAAATTTAACTCAAAACACATTTTTCTCAATTAATCCACCTATAGGGATTCAATGGACTTCTAAAACTTTCATTCTCATGTCTATTCTCCAAATGAAAACTTGCATCTCCATTTTAAATTTCTCATCCTAGATCAAATTTTTGTATTTCTTCTATATATTTTTTCACTAACATGATCTTTTCAAGATTCCATTGATGATCATATTTGTCAACTACAACTACTCCAAGAAGAGTATCCCACTTTAAGACTATTGTCCATCCCAAGGACATAGATAAAAATTCAATTTAAATGGTGGATGATGTAGAAACCTAATTAATGATGAATGCATAGATTGAGTTCTAGTTGTAAATTATCTTCATAGCAGTTTGAAACCACCCATTTAATATGTTTCATATGATTTCACTTCTCTTGCAAACCACATTTTTAATGACCTCCTATTCTTCATCAAATTTGTATAAACATTTTTCCAACTATGCAAAAAAAATTGAATACTAATTTATTTCCACCCAAAGAATTAGGCATTTTTTCTTCTTATGTAGCTACAAGTATTGAGGATTATATAGGCTTCAAAATCTTGTAAGTATAGTTACAAACAAAGTAACACATTAGGCCCAATTATTTTTTGGGCATGTAATTCGATGGGTAATGGCTATAATTATTACTTAAAAAATAAGAAACAACACTTTGTTTGGAAAAAGGAAGGATATAAATCAAGGGGAAACTCCCCCTACTTTTCAAGAGAATCAAACTTATGAATCTAATAAAAGGGAGTCCTTTGATGGATTATTCAAGGATTGATAATTCTTTTAGGCCTAATGATGGATGTTCAAACAATATTATGACCCCTTCTTGTGTTAATAAAATGCGATTTGAGGAGAAGAACCTTTCCAATGTGCTCAATCAGAGAGCTTTGGACCATTATTTTAAGCCACTCTAACTTGAGGTTGGTTCTTGTTCTTTAGCGTTGTTTTATCTAGTATTGTTCTATTGAGTTGTGTTGTTACTATTCTGTTGGGCTTAATTTCTAATCTTTTTCCTTGTACAAGGGATTAAGGCCCTTTCAAAAACCTTGGTGATCTAATAAAAATAGTAACATATCTAGTAAATCATATACAGTCAATTTACATTATATTGTCTTAGCTTATGCCAACAATTGACATAAATGAAAGTGTGTATTTGAATCTCTCAACATTTTTCCTTTCTCTTGAGAACATTGTCACTTTCTCCAAGAATCTCCCTCTTTTTGGGAGAGATTTGCACCTCGTTGTTAATTTAGTGGTATGTTCCTTCGTATTTTTGGATTCCGTCTCTCATATTTTCTTTCATACACATTAGGATATTGCTATGTAGACCAACACTATTTTTTTTTCAAGCAAAAGTGGGCATGCCACTATATTATATTATTTTATAATAAACTGGTTAAAAAATGCAATCGAGAAAGAACCAGAAAGAAAACCCGATATCACTATTTTATACAATATGAGGATTACAAATAGATAGCATACCCTATCAATCCAAACTCAAAGATAAAAAAATGTATCTTTCAAGTATGCCTATCTATCTATTACAATCCGAAGATGAAAACATGTATCTTTCAAGTGTGCCTTTATATCTATAACAATATGGATGATAGAAACACATATTTTTTGACAATATTCCTTACTCCTCCATTGCAATGAGATCCCAATCCACAAACTCCAGTTGAGACCGAGGAGAATAAATTATAGACTTAGTTTCCCAGTCGTGTGCATGATCACCAATAGAAGTATCTGCCTCCCATCCATGTGTGTTCAGATCTCCCCATGCTGCCACATTATCTTGTTGAGTTGGATACGGGGGCCATCCACCAACATCAAATGGAAAGTAATTCAAATCAGGAACCACTTCACTTCCATGTGCCAACTGAGCACTAATCGATGGAGAGGTCACTATTGAAGTCTGCTTGTAGCCATATATTACCATCTTCCCTCAAACTAAACACGAACAAAATGTCCATTCTATAAGAGTTTGGAAATAGAAAAGATTGAACCAAGGATCTAGAGGTTAAAGAAAAGAACAAGAGATATGATATGAATGATATGATTGATATTGAATTGATCCAATGAATTCACCTTACATGATTACATAATAGGTCTCCGTATATAGGAAAGACAATAAGACATAATAATAAGGAGCTGATAAGCTATCACCTATGCTATGTGTAATCACATGTCCACCAAATGTGGATCATCCTCCATTATGCAATGAAGTATGTGAAATGGGATTAGGATGATAATGTGATAAGAGTACTAAAGGTAGAACTCACACCTAAAGTGGATTTTCTCCTATACCATGTGCTTAACTAAGGTGCAAACTCCTAGGTGTCTCAATGAAAAACTGCTATGCAATGCATTATCCTAAGTAAGATTAAGTTAAGTGTAATTAGGAATATTTAATTATATCGACAACCCCCCTTAAGTGCATGCACTTAAACTCACAATGAAATATGGGTCCTGACTACTAGGCCATGTTAGGTACTCATGTACAATATGCAATGAAATACATAAAATGAAATAACTCTCATAAATTGGAGAAAGAGGGAAAACATCATGGGAAAAACCCTCCCCCAAAAAGAGAGAAGAAAATAAGATGCATGGGTGGATGGAGTACTTAGACCCCCCAAGAACTACATACACCATGCATATACAAATAATTATCCCCCCATAAGAAGGATAGTTGGAGACATGATATCCTCCCATAATGAAGAAGCTCCCATGTTGATGAAGAGTACCTACAAACAATAGATAAGCCAATTCTTACAAGAAACATGTCTCCCCTTAGGAAGAAATAGATACATCAAATGATGAAGAAGCCAATCCATGTGCAAATGAAAAGAGGAAGAAGATGAAGGTCTCCATGTATGAATCTTTGAAGACTGAAAGGAATCTCCAAACTTAAAGAATCTATCACCTCATGTGACAAATCAAGTGAAGAAGGAGAGGAATCAAGAGTGCCAATCTCCAAAGAAGGTGAAGAAGCATCCCCAACTATGATGCTATCATCAAAGGAAAGAGAAACCACCTCATGTATGTCTCCCAAATATGCATCATGAGAATCAACAAATGCTGAAGAGGCATCCAAGTAGTCATCACATTCTGCAAGATTTGAAACACAATGATCATCCTACTGAATAGTAGAGCTCATGTCTGAAGAAGAAGGAGGTGGAGGAGTAGGAAGATCAAGACTTGTCTCAACAAAAAAATGATTCAAGTACCCAAAGTTCTCCTGATATACAAAATGATCCCTTGGAAAATGGATGTCTACATCATGAATATCATCATCATCAACAACAAAATGTGAAAAATAATACAAGCATGATGTATGATCAACAACTTCCATAGCTATGGCATCTCTAGTCTCCATGTCCCTAATGTAGACAAAATTAGGAGTGAACTCAACAATTTTACCTTGTGCCCCATGTGTAATTTGGTAAATAGAAAGGAGATTAGTGGTCCAGGATGGTACACAAAGAACATCATTAAATGTCCCCTCTCCCATAGGAATAGAACCTTTCCCACAAACTCTCATGATGTGATGCACCTGAGTCAAGAAGCCATTTACCTTGCTCAGGATGTATGGAAGCCAAAAGTACTTGTCCTTTACCTTTATCTTTGGATGACGATGGAGATGTAGAAGTTGTCAAATGTGTAGAAGAAGGAGAAAACACTAATGAGGGAAACTTAAGGTTTTTCTTCTGAATAATGTGAGTTAGCTCATCAATCTTCTTTTGAAAACACTTATGCTCATCATGTCCTATCTTTTTACAATAAGCAAATTTATCCATCTTTCTTCTAGATGATTCCTCTCTTGAAGAGGACTTGGATTCAGTAGAATTGTGTGAAGGAGATTCATTACCTTTGTCATGAGGCTTAGGATCCTTATGTTGTTTCTTTCCTTTTCCATTAGAAGCCTTTGATGTGGACTCACTTGCAATCAATGCATGATATCTAGAAGGCTTCAATTGACCCATGTGTGCCAACTTTGCTTGTTCCCTTGTGAGTTGAGCTACAAATTCATCAAGAGAGGGCAATTTGTATGCACTACCAAGAGCATCCATAGTAGCATAGAATGTAGAAACAAAGATAGAATAATCAGGACCTAGCTTGGAAAGAATAAAAAAGATCAATTCTTCATCCCCTTTAATAATGTCACATCATGTAGAAAGCTCCAATATAATAGAATTGAACTTAGAGAAAAAGTCTTGAATGTTGTCAAAATCACTAGGATTTAGACCTATGAGCTCATTCTCTAATTTGAAGTTTCTCATTCTATCAGGTTTACCAAAGAGTCCTTCCAATATGACCCAAGCATCATGAGGATGTGTGCAAGATGAAATATGAAAGTGTAAATCATGAGAGATGAATGATCTAAGAGATCCAAGTGCTTTATCCCTTTGATCAAACAATTTTCTCCTTTCTACAACACTTGTTTGTGGTTCTTGATCCAGTCCAAGAGTCAATCTAAGCAATCCAATACTTAACAAATGATCTCTTAAAGATACTTTCCATTCATGGTTGTTATGTGGAGTGAGGATTTTGACCTTTGAATTATCCATGATACAACCAAATAATGACTAATAACTATTGATAACTCTTTCAAATGACTGATGCAAATAAGAAAGCTGAAATCCAAAGATTAACCAAGTGTAAATATAGCCCCAAAATAGCCTATTTTTTAAAGTGATATATCCACCCCAAATCACTAAAATTTTATTGTAGATCTGGAAAGTAGACAAAAAATTATGCACTTTCAAAAAAACTTTCACCTCAAAATATTACCATATATACCCAAATGAAGCCCTGGAATTTGCCGAAATCAGGAACAGGTAGAAAAAGTCAAGAAAATCTACAATTTATGATAAATATAACCACAAAATTGAAAAAATAATGCCACCACTAGATTCTTCAACACATTCTATGCAAAATAAATAAAAGAATTGCTCAAAAAAAGGAGCAAAAATGAGCAAGATATGGCCTATTGAAGTTAGACTACAAAATCAAAAACTTCAATGGTGAAGGAAAAAATATTCCAACCCTTGCTGACATCAAAAAAATTATATGTTAAATTTGATGGTTGTATGGATGTCACTAGAGAGCCAATTTGACCAGTTATGACGGCTAAACGACTATCAAATTTAGGCTCATGGTCCAGGTGACATGGCAAAAATGTGGGTCAGGATGTTGACATGGTAGAGGAGGTGGCAGACCATAGGGTACAGATGATGTCACCATCTATATGAATGACCTGTCACTACTACGTATTTACTATGGATGATGATGTCACCGAGGGTGATGTGTCCCTCCTGATGTGGCTAAGTGTTGACATGGCCAGATGCCACATGGCGGTCATTGATTTGTGGTAGGCTATTGTGCAGGTGGCACCTTGTGGTAGTGGACGTGCCGCGTGGTAGAGTGGAGCTCGGGTGGCAGGCTGAGCGTCGCGTGGGCGGAGGATGATATTCGGCCGCTCAGGTGGCGTAGAGGTAGAGCCTATGGGATTTTAATCCCACATGTAATGGGGGAGGGATTTTTAATCCCTTAATATGTGGCGACCCATAATGGTAAAGTAAATGAGCTTGGGTGAGGAGCTCGACAACCGAGCTTGGGTTGTGGCTCATAAGTCGCGCAACATGATCGATTGTCGATCTTCCCTGTGTGCTCCTGGATCAATGTAGATTCGGTCTAATATCAATGTTGACTCACCTTATTTGAGTTTAGATGTGGATCAATTCGATCTTTAATGGATCAGTATGAGATCGGATATGGTCCCGGGGGATCTCCCACAAGTTTTTTTTTAATTTCCCTTCAAGAATAGTCCCACATGCACTGTGCTAGTGTAAAAAGGGATATTTATATATGTGAACACCCAATAGATTAATCAAAAGAGAAGCTAGGGCTCGAGCTCGACTGTGGCTTGGATCCTGGGTTTGATCCTGATCGGTATGAGTTTTCCTGATGCAAGTTTGGTCTGCAGACTGATGATGTCACCTATAGATCCGATGAAGCTAGAGAATTCTCTGCGCTAGTACTAAATGCAAGGCACATTCCAGGCCCGAAAACAAAAACAAATTTTGAAGGGGAAAAAAATCTGAGATAACAATAGAATTATTATTATTTTTTTTTTCAAAATCATACTACAGAGGTGCAAATCGGGCTGTACGACTCGATTTGCAAAAAAAATTGCCTTGATTTTGACTTTCACTGAATATGGTAGAGTTTATAGTCGATTTTAATCAAAATAGTCTACCAAACGCAATGGTGAGGTCATATCTTCCCCAAGATGCATCTACAACACGCTGGTCTTCAGATCTGAGATTTGGACGTTCAATGCCTACACCTTGATCTCTCTAAATAGGCTAATAAAAATGCTACACTTTCTCTGATACCATGTAAGAATTTGCAAATAGAAAAGATTGAACCGAGGATCTAGAGGTTAAGGAAAAGCTCAAGAGAGATGATATGAATGCAATGATTGATATTGAATTGATCAAATGAATTTACCTTACATGATTACATTATAGACCTCCTTATATAGGAAAGGTGATAAGAGAGAATGATAAGGAGTTGATAAGCTATCACCTATGCTAGGTGTAATCACATGTCCACCAAATGTGGATCATCCTCCATTATGCAATGAAGTATGTGCAATGGGATTAGGATGATAATGTGATAAGAGCACTAAAGGTGAAACTCACACCTAAAGTGGATTTTCTCCTACACCATGTGCTTAATTGAGGTGCAAACCCCTAGGTGTCTCAATGAAAACTACTATGCAATGCATTATCCTAAGTAAGATTAATTTAAGTGTAATTAGGAATATTTAATTACACCGACAATTATCAATAGTTTAGCATCATATAGATATTTTTATATTCTATAATTCCCTTCATTATGAAAACAAATTAAAACTGATACATGAACACATAGACTTACTGAGAAATTAACTTTATTTCCTATGCTATACACTTTGCTACATTAATTTTTTCTAAGAATGAAAATCAAAACAACCACACATAAATATGGCCTTGGTATCCTTTTATACCAGGAAGGAATGCAATAATCTACATACTATTATAAATATTCCACTTCTAATTTCTATTAGTCTATCACAAAAAATATTATGCCAACAAAGTTTGTTGTTGCTGGTTTTTCCTTGAAGAGAAACTGCTTGGCTAGTATACAAGGAAGCATTAGGGCTAGAGAAAAGAGCACTCCTAGAGGTCCATCCAACCCTATATGCCATTCCATTATCATCTATTTGGTTATTGAGGAAGAAAATACTATAATGTAAGGTTCTCACTATCTCCCCTCTTAGGAGATAACTTTGACACTTTTGCCCAAAGGGGAATGGGTGACTCCAAGCCCCTATTTTATGTACCTGGATCCATGCCCCAATCTGTAAGCCCCATAAAAAAGAATCAAAGTGATAACCAAAGAGATTGAAATTATTTGCAAGCCATAAGAAGCTCCAATATTGTCTCTTGAAGATTTTAATATCTCTTTGGCTACTGAAAGAAGTTATAATATATCTTTGACTATGAGGTGGGACATTAGTCTTCCCATTCCCATGGTTTTAATAAACTTCCTACAACATGATTTTCCTCAACCACCTCATCCTACACCCAACACCAAATGCATTATTCACAAACTTTATACAGAGGCTTCTTAATCAAATAAATAATTTCTCTTTAATGCAAATAATCACCGCTAGAGGACATACAAATATCCTCATAGCTCTAATATACAACTTATACTCTTCAAGTTGATAAATGGAAGCAACTAGTTATTAAACTTGCATAATTTTCACCATCTACTCGTGTTGACAAGACATCCCTTACTGAAATAGATTAGGGATAAATATTCCCTTTCTAAAAATCTTGATATGATGTATTTAACTCTCTAGCTATGATATAATCCATGTTGGATTTCTTGATAGAATATAATTTACTAGGAGAATCAAAAAGTTCTAATGGAAATGCTAATGATATCCTATCTTGTATTGATTATCTACATTTTGCAACCTTTTAAGTTAGATCTCACATGATCTTTTTGATTCCATTGAGTTCCCCTTTCTATCTTATTGTAACAAGAAACAAAAACAGCCTGACCAAGTTCACCTAGCATCCCCTTTGCCTATGTGGTACCACATGACCAGTATCATTTTCTCAAATTCATCCAACCTAGATCACATAGGATTGTTGTAGTAAAAAACATAGAACTCTCATCTATTAGCTGGTAAGAAACTTGTCAACATGTCACAAATCCCCAGGTTGTAGAAATTACTACTGCAATAGTAGTGAAGTTGCACTTAAATTTTTTTGTTGACATTAAAAACTTTATTGCCAGGTTGTAGTATTAACCCATTTGATCTCTTTTTCCTATGAAGCAACAAGACCAACTCCCTGAAACACATACTAGAATTTTGCATAATCACAAGGATTTGATATGTTGTCCACTTACAATTGCAATGATGTGCCAAATAAGTGCTTGCTTCATCTTTTTTGGGGTATACAGGTCAAATTCTTGCATATTTGCAAGTAAATAGGAGTGATCTCCTTAATCATTGTGAAGCTATGATTAACCATTTTATGCTACCTTTCGAAACTAAGCACATGTTTTCAACATTCTTTTTTAACTACATCCCAGACTTGCAAATCTATGTGAACAATCCACAATGAAACATTTTATAACCATGCAAATTCGTAAGAACATTTGACTCAATCATCATCTCTTGTGATCATGTGAATGTGTGATACCTTGTCAGATGGACACATGCCATTCCTTCAAACTTCGCAAGACAAAACAACAGTTAGTTCAATAATCGCTGCAAAGTAGGAAAAATAGTTTAGATAACCATTTCACAACTTTACAAGGTAAAGAGATGGTCATTGATAACTGCTGCAAAGTAGTGAAGATACATTTTTTATTCATTTATCTACAATTATCTCTTTGTTGATAAAGGACACATGGAAAGTCCTCATATCCTTGCACCCTAAAAAGAAACTGACATCATTCTCCCTTACAAATTTAAGATAGCTATTGATCTATTTATGTGGGCCATCTATGACACATGGCATCACCTCGCCACTTCCCAACCTTTAACAACTATCATCATTAATTGTTGTGAAGCAGCGATAACACTTCTCCTTAACTACCAACAGTTCCTCCCCACTTCACAACCATTGCCCACTTCGATCATAAACCACTACGAAGTTTTGATTAAACACTTTCTTTAACTGCGAAAAACTATTCCAACTTCACAACACTGAAGGTTACTAAAACAAAACTGTTGTGAAGCTACATAAATACCTTTTTCTCACTAATTTTGCACATGCACAGATATATAACTTAAAAGGGGCTTGTCTGCTAGGACATGGGAAAAATATGTGACCACAACACATTAGAAACCTTAGAAAAATCAAAACATATAAAAACACAGGGCCTACCAATTGAACTAGTAACAAATAAAAGGGGACTGACAATTATGACCAGGAAGACATAAAATGCATGACTTAAGAGATGAAACCAAGCCAACTAGTTAACAAAGGATTAAAACATATGAAAAAATGTAGGGCATAATATCTGCATCAATGCAAATCTTGGAAACCTTGGACAAAAAAATACACACAAAGACATGAATCAATTAATTAAAACATATGCATTTTGCAGGTCCTACATAACTATTGAGTGTCTAAAGAATACAATTTCTAGACTATGAAACCAAAAATAATTAAAAGGCAATATGCATTAATTTTAGAAGGAAAAAATATTCTAAGTTGTTTGGAATCACTTCTAGGATGTCTATTGTATAGATATTTTTGAGCTCTATAATTGAAAAAGAGAGACCCAAATAGCATTTTAGATCAAAATGTATGGTTTCCTACATAAAAAATTAAAAACCATTAGACATAAAAAAAGAGATATAAAAGAGATGCACTTGTTAACCAAATTATGACATTTTTTTCAACACATTATATGAAATCTTTGGATGGGGATAATCAATCCAATCCAAGATATTTGATTTGGTGAGTGTATTATGATATGTTTAAGATAGGTGGAGGGATATATTATTTTTAGCTTGTTAATAACAGATGTAAGGATTTAGGTATTAGTTTTCTAATTGGATGTTTTAGCATCATTTTTTGAATGATTTTAGCTCATTGTTTTATAAATATCATTTGATAGTTTTGTATACAACTCTTATTTACGTAATCCTTAAGATAAAAGGTTTGTATCATGAATTTATAGGTACTACTTTGTTGCTATAATACTCCGAAAATCTGGGTGGTAATACTTTTAAAAGTATTTCTTTGTAGTTGTAATATAAATTAGTGTTTAGATAAATGAGTAATTAATTGATCTACATTAGGGTAGGGTTTTCCTCTTCAAATAGTTTTCCTCATGCATGTGTGGTGTGTTATGATTTGTTTATGTTTTATATATGTTTCTCCATTTTTTGTAATTGTCAAAACATTAAATTTACACTATAATCTTCTTTAAGATTATTGTAGGAAGTGTTTTAATGTACCTTGATTGCTTTTATTTGGTAATAAATCCCAATCAAATTACATCCTAAGTGTTGGGTATAGGTATTTTTGTACTAATCTTTGTTTGAGTAGGAACTTGCATAGAAGGGTTTGATCATATTATTGGAAGTGATGGAAAGAGCATCAATAATATAAAGGATGAAGTTCTCAAGCACAAACCTTGAGCTTTTTTAACCTTAAGATAGAGGGTATGCTCGTGGATAGATATCAATGAGTAATAATCTCTAGATCCACATCCATTACCATATCACAAGAATATTGGGATAAAACAGATAGAAAAACTAAGGCTCTCATACGATTACAATTATTTGATCCAATATTGTCAAATGTACCCGAGGAAACCACCACATAACTTCTTTGACAAAAATGGGAGACTTGTGTCAAACTAGGTCGAAAGTCAATAAACTGTTTCTAATAAAATTGTATACTCTTAAGACAGAAAATTAAATAAAAACATTTTGATGAAAAATCTAATCTCCAAAGATTTAATGTTTAAGAAAACTCTATCAAATGATTGTCCAAACAAACTGATAAAAAATTTATCATAAAATATATATAAATCTATTTGATAAATTATATTTTTTAATAAATTAATGTTAAACCTTTACTAATTTAATATTTTTATTCAGCACGTCCCCATTTATATCTAGCTCTACTTGTCAAACCATTTACATTGGTGTCAAAAGGTAAAAGAATATGCATATACAATGTAAATATCCACATCATGAAACTCAAACCAGACCACTCTTTATTATTATTATATAGTAACATTACCCATTCCTGTACAATTGATTGATGCATAGAAGACTTCTCAATTTGATCATATCAGGAAGGACGAGTACTGCACTGGGCAACACACGAGTGGTTATGACAACAACACAAGATACATGAAAACAAACAAACACAGACAGAGAGACGCATTCTGCATGTCTCTTATTCAGCATAATTACTAGAAGTGCTGCACATCATCATTTCCCATTGAGGATGTCATTGGCCTTCCCCTCTTCTTCTGGAGTCATGGGATGGTCTTTCATGTATTCCTTCCACTTTGCTCTGATTTCCTCCTCTGACATCGAGTCAACGTCATACCCATTTTGTTTGAGAACGTACTTGATCCTATCAAGGGCAATGTTCCTCAGCTTATCAGTAACCTCCATTGTCGCATCCGCAACATGGTTTTTCACATTATCGTCTACTTGCTGGATTCTGCTCACAAACTCATGAACATCGTTTCAAAACCTCTTGAGAAACGATGAAATGAAATTGGCAACGTCTGTGACTGCATCGACCGCACTTTCCCACAGACTCTGCACTTCATTCATCACCCATTTTGCAAGAGCCGTTACTCCTGAAACGACCACGTTCCATATCCTCTCAGCTTCTTCAACCACCGTGGTGGTAAAGAAATCAGCAATGTCGCTGTAAATACTGCCATTTCTGTATGCTTGTATGTTGGGCAGGTGAATCACACTGCCCCGCCCTCTTATACGCTTCAACCCTTCCACGTTTACACTCAGCCCAAAATAAGCAAACAAAGCCTCTCCATGCTCGATCTCCATGCTCATGCTTGCACTTTCACTTGCACTCCTCTTTCTAAACAAATATTCCTAATGCAAGCTTCATGAATTCTGCCAAGATCTCCTTCCAATTTATAGAAGAGAGGATATTGATTTGCTGACATCTGCGCAGGTAAACAATAGTACAGTCTCCAATTAAAATGGTGGCCACGTAATTAAACTATGATTTGTTTGTGACTGCCACCGTTGAAAATTTGACATTTCGACTGTATTATTTTTCATTTTTCTTCATTTATTGCCATTAATGATGGGCTTGGTGTTTATTTTTAATGGCCCGCTAGTGCTGTTGTTATTATTACTTAATCTTCTTCTAATGCTCTGCTTACTTTGCTTCCATTACGTTTGCTAGTGCTGTTCTTATTATTACTTAATCTTCTGCTAATGATCAGCAAATTGCAACCTTGATGAATTGATCTGCCAAGATTTCCTTCCAATTTATAGAAAAGAGGATATTGATTTGCTGACATCCGCGCAGGTAAACAATTGTACAGTCTCCAATTAAAATGGTGGCCACGTAATTAAACTATGATTTGTTTGTGACTGCCACCATGCAAAAAATTGACATTGCCATTATTGATGGGTTTGTGTTTCTTTCCAATGGCCCGTTAGTGCTAATGCTCTGCTTACTATTATTACTTAATCTTCTGCTAATGCTCTGCTTACTTTGCTTCCATTACGTTACTGGTTACACTGGTACTGCTGTTTATTGTGTTACTGTCCTTTGTGGATACCCCACTTCAGCCATGTATGAAAGCCATCTCCATTCAAGGTGTTTATTTTTTCTTATTAATTAAAAATGACACACGTAAGTAAACTATGATTTGTTTCTGACTGCCACCATGGAGAAAGTAGACATTTTCGACCGTATAATTCTCCAAGATAGATTTTTAACTTCATTTATTTCAATTATTGATTGTATTTGTGTTATGGTCCGCTGGTGCTATTCTTATTCTTCTGTTAGAGCTCTGTTTACTTTGCTTCCACTCATGGTAATCCGATTAAAGAAAAAATTACATGCTTATGTGGGATGCCGTTTAAATCTCCCAAAAGAATCACATTAATGTTACAGTGCTTATGTTCATCGTGGATTCCCCCACTTTATATGAAAGCCATCGCCATTCAAGGTTTTGTTTGTTCTGATTAATGAAATATGACCTTGATTTGTCATTCATGTATTTGGGGTTGGAGAAGATTGCACACGTGAAATGGTAGCCTCAAATTCAAGGTTTAAATTGGAACTACTACACTTACAATTGATTGACAACCAAGTTCCCCAGAATTAAGCTCCCTATCTTCACAATTCATATATATAAAGATTCCTAGGTTGGTGGAATATCGACATCAACCTATTATTTTGATGATGACGAATAGCTTTGTAGAGCACCCAAACCAACATTTGGATCTAAAGAGTTTGCTTAGGCATCAATTACCATTTTCCTCAGATTTTAGTTCTAGAAGAGTTTATTATCTTGATTAGAGATTTTGCTTGAAATATCAAAAAGCTAATGGAGTTTTGTTAAGGCATCGAACTCAAGAATTGACAGCTTAGAAGGATAGTAACATTCAAATTAAGATTTTTTTTTTTAAACAAAATGTTTAAACTTAGCTATAAATTTTTTGAAGTGATTTTAGAATTGTTTTTGGAAGATCTGTTTTAAATTTTAGATTATAATTTTTTAATTTAAGATTCGATATAATATTTTAATATCAAATATTGAGTGTAGATGGTTTTAAAGTAGGAACAATATAATTTTTTTTCAAAAGAATAATTTAATTCAAATGTGCATATATAAATATATATGCATAAATATGTACTAATTCAAATGTGAAATTAATCACTCTATGTTGCATGTTTAATGAGAACATTAAAAAGTTTTCATGTTCTTATAATCTAATCAATACCTTAGTTTCCTTTTGTTCTTAAAAAAAAAACTAATCAAAACTGAAAATAAAAAATATAATATACATTACTAAAAGCATGGGATGATTATAAATAAGTGCCTAAGCATAGAAGGAACCTTATGTGCTAGATCCAAGACTATCACAATCATATTTAAATTAAATGTGTTCTTAGAAGGAAATCATCTCTTGTAGTGGCATTTTCTCATAAAACATCCACATTTTACAAGGAATCCAATGCTTCATGAAATTTTCATTCTAACCTTGGTTTACACTATTTCCTTATTTTATTTTATTTTTTTGGCTCAGGTCTAGATTTTTTTTATCATGTTTAATTCTATATGACACTTCTAAATACAAATTTGAGATAAATTTGGCACTAATAGGAGGTATAAATGGAACTCATGCATCTTCAGTGCAAGATTCTCTATCCTTTTTAATAGAAATACTATAGGTTTCAATCTTCACAAGTCCTTAGATAAGAGCATCCAATATGTCTTTTCTATTCATCCCAAAGTCAAATTCATTTTAGCCAAGGGGAGAATAACTAGAAATGAATACAAATTATATGTAATGTGAAACCTATCATCCACTACAAAATTTGTATAATATGATTTTTTTGATTGGGCATGTTATCTATTAACTAAGCTAAGTCTATCCAAAATGCCCTCTTAAATTTTTTTATCATTTGATCAAGCCATAAGTGGTGATAAATCTCATATGTTCATTTTGAATACCCGTATTCATGTTGAAATTTGTATTTCCAAAATTTTGAGGTATAAGATTATTAATTCTCCAAGTTTATAGGTATCCATTTCTTTTCGAGAGTTGTTAAGTTTATGTATTGCAAAAATTTGTTCTCTTATAACCAATAAAATATTTTAACATAGCTTTAGCTAAATAATGAACTATTCTTGTTAAAGTAATTTATTGGCATTAATTTTGAATTTCTTTCACCACCATTCAATAAATAAAAATATGAGATTCTTTTATATAAGAGATTTATGAAAAATCAAAAGATATCATTTCTTATCTGGGACATACATTTAAAAAAATGTTGGTATTGATTTAATAAAAATCACTTATCAATATATTTTTTTGGGTGTCATATTATATGGAGAATGTTCTCACATCCCAAAGCAAAATGGTGTACAATTATGTAAATAAAATATGTTGATACTAAGGAGAGAGAATTTTTTTCTAAATGAATCTCCCATTTGCACATATGAAATTTCATCATATAGAATCACCATTACTTTTTATTTTAGTTGGGAGATTATTAATAGGGACCAACCTCTTTTTTAAGTAGGATTCATGAATGGATATCCTTCTTCTAGATAAAGATTTGATCTACATAATGCCAAGCTCTATCTGGCATACATTTGTGGTAATATGAATATTTTTTATGTTAATATTAAATGGAATCTAGGTAAATGGAATTGATCAGTTTTATGGATTACCCCTTCTACATACTATAAATTAACATTAAAGAATAAATTTACTCAAACAAAAGTTTATATTTTACCAAATCTATGATGAGCTTAGATAGATGGATTTAGAAAGTGGTGGATATACAAGAAAATAATTTTATATCATAAAAGATAGTCAATATTAAAATAATGATTAGCTTATGATTCTTTTTCACAATAAAAATTATCTTCTAGACTAAGAGCATTCAACTAAGACATATTAAATTATTTTATTTTAATTGGCGATAGACTAGCTAAGTATGAAATTAAAAAAAATCTAAAATATTTTTAATAGGGAATAAAAATAAAAATTTTATCATTTTTTATATCATTAATTTTGTGCATGTAAGTGTTGGAAATGGTTTTGTGCTCCGTTTAATCGGAATGATTCTTTACCACATTCTCTTCTTTGATTATTTTCTAGTTGACCACTTACAAAATCTTCACATTTAGACTTGTATATATACATCTTCCTTAATGTGTTATATTTTTTTAGAGACATAGTAATTTTCCTTGATGTGGATATTTGGAGATTGAACTCGAGGTGAAATATATAGACAACATCAAATTAGTTCTTCTTCAAGATGGCATGGCTATCAAATAGAACTATAAATGATGTTTCAATCAGGACTCTTCTTTTCTAGAATGTTGGACCTAGCCACAAAGTTCTCTATTGCTATAAATAGAGCCCTTTTCAAACAAAATCACATACTAGAAAAAAATTCACAAATTGGAAGAAAGATGGATGCACCCATTAGGTGGAGCAGTAAAAGACAAATATCTATTCTAGACCATATTTTGTATCATAGGCGACATGCAATATGTAATGAACCCACCATCCCGACCATGGAATCCATAAAGATGCTTCTCAGTAATGAGTTTCTAATCTCTTCCAATTTTCATAGGGTCAATATTGATATATATTCTCATTTCCTTTCTTTGTTGTTGGATCAAGGAGGATAGACTTTAGGTGTTGTTTCTACTTCCTTTGGTATTAAAGGATGAGGTATTGGTTTAAAAAAATTAATTTAGTGGTGCTCTCTTAACTTGAGTTCGACATACCCAAGCCTGATGATATCCCAAAGCTCTTTGTGTAAGTTTTCTCCAAATTATGAAGATATAATACTGATGGAGTATTAATACCTTGCCGCTAATCGATCTACTACAATTTTGGGTAGAATGTTATTGTTCTAGAAGTCTGCAATAAATTATGGAAATTATATTTTATTTCTGCACTAAATCGCCAAAGAGAAGATTGCTAGAAGAGTAGACTTAAGATTGTATTATGTGTCCTCTATCCACAATCTTTCTCCTACTTATTTATTAACCAAGGGTCTTGTCTTTTCATAAGACACACCCCTTCTAGGTCGGCCCTCCATGAAACAACCTATTCCTCTACAAATCAGCGCCCTTGTCCATTAACTAATAGTTAATTATTAATTAACTACAATAGTCAAATACAAGGAATATAAATATGCCTAGCAAATCGTCGATCTGTTTGAAGATAAGGAGATGTATTTATCACGAATCCATATATAAAGGAAATTACATGCATTTTAGATATGTCTAATATGAAGAATCAGAACATAATATGATCAAGTTATTAGGATTAAACACTCCCTCTTAACTATTCAAAACAATTAACCCAATGTAAAAAGGAATGGCATCTATGGGCAAGAGCGGGCGAGCAGGAGGAAGTTTGAATTTGAACTTGAACGTGGGTGGGATTCCTGGATAGCAGGTTCAGATTGTTGCTTGCCATGGCGTCTCTATAGATCAGGAAGTGGGAAAAGAAGAGAACTTGAATTGGGACCCAAGGGTCAAACAGATTAACCTTGGAAAGGGGCTCGAAGCGGGTGAAGGAAATTCATCTTACCTCTCAGCCTCGAAGAGTCAGGCAAAGGACCATAGTGGTAAAGGCCCTCAACATCAATGGTCTACACTTTTTGGCATCCAACCGTTAGGAAAGTCTTATTTCCCTTCTATTAAGGATCTTTCTGATAAAGAGAAAGGTAACTTTATCATAGAAATTCCCAATGAGTTGGTGGATCACAACATTGCCTCAATGGATCACACTCTTGTGGGAAAATTAGTGGGATCTAGACCCAACATAGACATTTTTAGAATCTTTGCCAAAAAGAAAAGGGGGCTTAAAGGGAAAGTCCTCGTCGTGGCCATGGTGAAAGGCTTTCTCTCTTTTGCATTTTCTTGCAAAGAAGACCTTGACAAAATCCTTTGTGAGGGCACCTGGTCGATCAGAAAGGCTACCCTTGTAGTGCAGAAATGGACCCCGAAGCTAGACCTCAATGGTTCTTTCTTCGTCTAGGCCCCTATGTGGGTTCGTCTCGTAGAACTTCCTCTAGAATTCTGGGTTGAAGATGTCTTTGATGGTATTGCCAGATCCTTTGGATCTCTGCTCTCAATAGACCTAGTGACTGTGGCTAAAAGTCACCTCACCTATGCAATAATCTGTATAGGGGTGGAAGAGGGCCAAGATATGCCTTAAATCATTGTTCTCCAATCAAAGCTGGGTAAACACTTGCAAAAGTTAAATTATGAAAGTGTCCCTTTCGCATGCCTCCACTGTAAGAAAGCGAGACATAAACCCAGAATGTGTCTAGTGGGCATGAACTTGGAAAAGGAAAGGAAAGCTCTGGTAGTAAAAAATGGAAAGCCTGAAAATGTTAAGGAACAACCCTAGAGGAAGCCAAACAATCCTCACCCAGCCCCAGAGAGCAGCAGAGTAGGGGAAAAAAAGGACAATCTAGAGGAAAAGTTGGGGTTTTCAAATTCACAAGTAGACAAGGATACTCCTCAAACTAGGGAACAAATGGAGAAATCCAAACTTGGTCAAGAAATTTTAGCTCCCCGAATGGGGTATCCCCAGTCTGAAGGCATCAACTTGGAAGTGAACATTCCTCACGTCTCCATTGACGACATTGATGAAAAAGCCCAGAGGGAAGGGGGTGACTCATGCCCTGGCTCTGATTTTTCTTCCATCGTCCTGGATTCCTTCAAATCCCCCCTAGATGATTGTTATTCTAGTCATTCTAGAAGCAAACCAGTAGGTCAACCAATCTAAAGCAACTATATAGAGACACAGGACTCTAACAAAGTCCAAAAAATGGATCTTCTTCTGGGCTCCATCTCTCTGAAACAACTCACCAAGTTGGAGGAACTCTTTGCAAGATACAAAGAGGAAAAAGAGGGCTAGATAAAGGTTCAAAGCAAAAAGAGATCAAAAAGTAGAGATCCATCTCCGATCTGTTGATATGATTTAGAACAATAGAGAGGGGGGGTTAATCAGTTGTTCTCAAGTCCTAATGTATAAGACAAACTTAAAAACTTTTCCTTAAATCAGATCCAATAACCAAAACAAACTCGATCATCACTGATTCAATAATAGAAACATATAACAATGCAGTCCACTACCTAGCTGTAACTTAACTTGTAAAACACAGAAATGTTCAAACCAAAACATTGACACAAGTATTAACACCAGGATTTATAGTGGAAACCCAATGTGGGAAAAACCACTTTGTAACATGCTACTATTATTTTCACTCTTCTGAAGTGAGCTCGGTTAAAAGCCAACCCTATCAAAGGTTACAATACACATTGTTAGGTGTGACCTGGTTAAAGAATTTCAATCACCCTGTTAAAAGTGAGCCTTGTTATAGGACTTACATACACTCCATTAGAATGCAACCTTGTTCAAAGGATTTAACTTATGACTGTTAGGTCAACCTCTGTTAAAAGGATTTTGACTGTTATAATGGTTAGAAAGTAGCAGCAATATTGATCTAAAAAACATACAACTCACTTTGCAAATATCAGATCCGATTCCATACACTAATGCTGGTTTACTGAATTTGAAACTTTTCCATCTCCATCTCTGATCTTCTTGGAACTTTTCTTCAAGCAACCACCACAATTCTCCTTCAACCTTTTCTACTTATATAGTCAATAAAACTTTTACTGATCTTCCAACATTCTTTTCTTTTCCCCCATGTACATGCATATCCAATGCTCAGGTTCCCTTAATACTTTCCTCAATTAGGTTAACTCATCTTATGCCACTCAATCTCATTCGTAGATCTTAGGGTTAGGTTAGATTCATTGAATCTACCCGCTTCATGTTCTTCGGCTTCATTTCTAGAATCATCTCAAATCTCTTAAAGATTTACAATAAAACATTTTACAGTGCATTTAATGCTTTCAAACAATCAATAAATAAATTCAACACATTTTACATAATCCAAGAATTCAACAATGTCGGCTCCAAAACTAAAGTCTCTTCAAATATAAAAATGCTGATGCTCGGTCAATACTGTGATCAACTACTCGGTCTTCATGTAGAAAGCTCGGTCATTACTAAAAATGTTTCCTCAACTTATACTGTCTTCCTCAGCAATTAACTATTGTTCAGTCGACACTAGAATTTTTCTCAGCATACACTGACTCAGTCAACACTAACATTACTTGGCTTAAACATGATTTCTCCATTTTTGCTTGGTCAAGCCTACCAGTTTCATCTTCAGTCTTACTAGGATAAATAATACATTATCTTATCATTGTACAACATAGTCAAGTACACTTTGTAATATCAAGATAAGTCAACCTTTCCCTAGGTGCTATTGTTACCAACCTTGCCCCAATCCTTCACAACAATACAATAGATATAGTACTTTCCTAAGTAGCAATAGTCTTACCAATTAAGGTTTGACATCAATGAAAATACAATAATTGTTTCAATTGCAGTTTCCAATAATCTCCCTCTTTGGCATTGATGGCAACACCATATGATATCACCTGAATAACACATGTATTACCAACCAATCCAAAAACTTATCTGTTCATCAGAGAATTATTTATAATATCCTTAGCTTCATTCTGATTCAGAATCCTATAAGCCTCACTTCTGTGACCATCAGAAATATTCAGATCTCCCTATATCTTGATCCTTCATTTCAGTTCATCACCCTTACTTTTCAGTGTCATGTGTTATCATGTTAGTTCATCTCCCTCTTTGACAAAAATGCCAAAGCAGAAACTAAAACATACATCCATCAAATGTAGATAATATTTGTGTAGCTCAGTGTTTCCCCCTCTGTCATCTTGCTTATGACTGATTCCTTGTCTTTGTTCCTTTTCACAACTCTAGGCCAGCCCTAAAGTGTGACAATCTTCTACATCAAGTTGTCAAATATTCTGTTGTATCATATTTGATGCACTGCTCCTAGCTTGACTAGGCAACCTTAGTTAGGGGAAGGACCCCTAATTGACTTCTCAAATACTCATGAGCTTCTATAGGTAAAGCTTTAGTGAATATGTCTGCTAATTGTTCTTTTGTATTCACATATTCCATTCAGACTTCTTTATCTTGTACTAATTCTCTCAAGTAGTGATACTTGATTACTATGTGCTTGGTCTTAGTGTGCATCACTGGATTCTTGGAAATATTGATAGCACTTGTGTTGTCATAGAAAATAACAACAGGTTTAGTGATATCTTCTTTCATGCCTATCAACAATTGTTTTATCCATACCAAATTTGAACAGTTTACTACAGCAGCAACATACTCGGCCTCGACAGTAGAATGGGAAATGTAATTTTGTTTCTTGCTCATCCAAGAGACTAATCTTTGTCCAAGAAAGAAAGCTCCACCACTAGTACTCTTTCTATCATCTACATTTCTTGCCCAATCAACATCTGTATAAACTTTGAGTTCAAATTTGTCATCCTTCTTATAATATAGATCACAGTCAGCAGTTCCTTTCAAGTATCTCATAATTCTTTTCATAGCCATCATGTGTGTTTACTTAGGATTGGCAAAGAATCTTGCCACAATCCCAACAACTAGTGCAATATTTGGTCTACTATGTACAACATACTGCAATTTTCCAATCATGGATCTGTACAAAGTTTGATTCACTTCTATAGCATCATCATTCTTAGACAACTTTTGTCCAGTAACCATAGGAGTACTCACTAGTTTAGCATCTTCCATCCCAAAAGTTTTTAGTATTTCATTAACATACTTAGACTGTGTAATGAAAATTCCTTTCTTCATTTGATATACTTGTAAACCAACAAAGAATTTGATCTCACCAAACATGCTCATTTCAAATTTAGTTTGCATTTCATTTGAAAATCTTTTACACAATGCATCTTGTCCACCAAAAATAATGTCATCCACAAAAATTTTTGCCAACGGGATACCTTTACCTTCTTCATCTTTCATGTACAGATTGCTTGTGTCATTTGTTCTTGAAAATCCAATCTGTATCAAGTAGTTGTGCAACCTCTCATACCATGCTCTGGGAGCTTGCTTCAATCCATATAGTGCTTTGTTCAGTTTTCACACCATGCGTCTTCTGTTTGGATCAATAAAACCTTCTAGTTTTTCTATGTAAACTTCTTCTTCTAGTATACCATTCAAAAATGCAGACTTGACATCCATTTGATATACCTTGAAATCTTTATAAGTAGCATATGCAAGCAGAGTTCTTATTCCTTCCAATCTAGTTACAGGGGAAAATGTCTCCCCATAATCTATTCCTTTTTCTTGTGTGTAGCCTTTGCATACCAGCCTAGCTTTGTTCCTAGTTATTTCACCATTTTCATTCATCTTATTCTAAAACACCCACTTTGTTCCTATAACATTTTTTTTTTCAAGTCTCGGCACCAGAGTCCATGTATCATTCTTCTCAATCTAGTCAATATCTTCATTCATTGCTTGTATCCAATCTTCATTCTCCAATGCCTCACTAGTTGACTTGGGTTCAAATTCACGTAGTAGACATGTTGGATCCTTAGTCTTACTTCTGGTCTGAATTCTAGTATTTTTGTCTCCAATTATTTGTTCAGGCTTGTGATGTCTTCTTACATATTTTGCCAAAATAGGTTCAGCTCTTCTCTCCTTTATTTCATCAGGTTCCTCAACAAGATTGCAGATTCAGCTTTTGAATGCTCGGCAACCTCTTCTTGATACTTGACAGCATTTTCATGTAGCTTGGCATGTTCTTGTTCTCTTTCGGCACTGTTTTCCTGATGCATTGCAACATCTTTCTGTCACTCGGCATTGCTTACCCGAGACTCAACATCGGGTGCAAGTCTATTACTTGCCTCTTCTTCTTCCTCAATGTACACAAAAGATCTATAATCTTCTGGTTCTCTTTTGCTATCAGCTTCATTTCTTTCTGCATACTCATCAATTTTGACATTCACACTTTCCACAATTTTGTTAGTGTTAGAGTTCAAACACTTATAAGCTTTACTTTTTGTGGAATATCCTAGGAATATGCCTTCATCACTCTTAGCATCAAACTTTCCATTCCTAGTGTCTTTTAATATATAGAACTTACTTCCAAAGATTCTAAAGTATTTAACACTCGGTGCATGCCCATACCATAATTCATAGGCTATCAGATTTGTACCTTTCTTGATCTATACCCAGTTAAGAGTGTAGATAGTAGTGCTTATAGCTTCTTTCTAGTATTTATGTGCCACATTCTTTTCAATCAACAATGTCCTTGCACAATCCAAGATATATTTGTTTCTTCTTTCTTCTATACCATTCTGTGGAGGTGTTCTAGGTGCAGACATCTATCTTTTAATTCCTCTATCATTGCAAAATAGATTGAATTCATTTGATGTAAATTCTCCACCTCGGTCAGATTTAAGACATTTCAGGTTCCTACCTATCTCCTTCTCAACCTTAGCCAAATACCACTTAAAGAATTGAAAAGCTTCAAATTTTTCTTTTAGAAACATTACATGCATCATCCTAGTATGATCATCAACAAACAAGATAAAATATCTAGCACCACAGTAACTTTGTACACCCATAGGTCCACAAAGGTTAGTATGAACCAAATATAAAATGTTTTTAGAAGTAAAGGATTTTCTCTTAAAACTTGAATTTGTCATTTTTCCTAACTGGCATTCCTTGCACATCACATTCTCAAGTTTCTTCGATCTAGGTAGACCTCTTACCTTTTTCTTCTTACTTATCTCTACCAGATTGTCAAAGTTAACATGACATAGCCTTTTATGCCATAACCAAATATCATCAAGTTGTGAAATTATACATGTTTCTTCAGATAGGTCAAGATAGAACAAATTACCTCTAGTCTGATTTCCTCTTCCAATTAGTTTTCCAATAGCATCAAATATTTTAGCTTTCTTGTGATGAAATTCCACTTGGTAACTAGTTCTGTTGAGCTGAACAACACTTAAAAAATTATAATTAAGACCTTCAACCCAATATGCATTTTCACAAGATATCTTATCAGTCAGTTTAATCAAACCTTTTTCTCTAATAGGACATGGTGCATCACTACCAAATTTTACACTTTTACCTCTGTAATGATGTAAGGTTTCAAACTTATTTTTGTCACCAGTCATGTGATGTGAACAACCACTGTCAATAATCCATTTATCATTCTTGTTCACATAGGATATCAATGCAGTTTTCTCATCCTTATCAAATTCATCTTTCATTGCAACATAGACTACCTCAATTTCAAAATCATCACTATCAGTGTCAGTTTCTTTTTCAGCAATGTAACAAGATTTCTTACCTTTTCCTTTGTAGTCCTTGTTCCTTCAGTAGCTTTTGTCATCTCTTATATCTTTGTGTTTTCTTTTTCTTTCATCATCTTTATCCTTCCTGTCAGGACATCTAGTAGCTATATGACCAACTTTATTACATGAAAAACATATAATAGGAAGTTTACCTTTATACTTTCCTTTTCCTCTTCTCAGTCTTCTAGCCATAAGAGCTTCTAGATCTTCTAGTTCTTCATCAGAAGTGTCACTATCACTTTCACTTTCACTTTCACTTATGCATCTTTCTTTTTCTTTCTTTGGCTTGTTCAGAACTAGTTGTGACTTGAAAGTAGATTCAACATTACCAATGCTTCCAATAGTGAAATTATCATAGTTAGAGAGTTCAAAAGTAGTCATCTTACCAACCAAACTTTCCAAAGTAAGCACATTAGCAGAGTTGCATCTAGATTCCTGAATAGCTAAGATATTAATAGCATATATAGGACGCAGGGTTCTTAGTACTTTCCCAATTATATTTTCATCATCAATAATCCCATTTGCTCCTCTAATAGCATTCACAACTACTTTTATTCTACCACAATATTGTGCAATGTTTTCACCTTCTTGCATTCTCATTTCATCAAACTTACCTCTAAGACTCTCAGCCTTCGCTTTCAGTACATTTAAGTCACCACCATAGATCCTTGCAAGAGTGTCCCACATCTCCTTAGCAGTTGTCCAATCCTTAATGTCCTCAAATTTTGGATAGGTTAGGGTAGATGCAATTTCTAGCATTACCTAATTATGTTCTTTCTTAGCTCTCATTTCTTTGGTAGTCAAAGGTGCGATAGGTGAGACATAGCCATTCTCAATGCAGTACTTTGCAGAGTCACCAAGACTGGCCAGATATAGCTTCATCAAGCTTTTCCATGCAGGGAAGTTTTCCTTATTTAGCTTTGGTACCTCCTTCTTATACATCCTGATCATTTGCTTCAAGTCCCTTTAAACTTGATTTCTGTAAACACTAATAATAAGCAAAAAAGCTCTAATACCAATTGTTAATATGATTTAGAACAATAGAGAGGGGGGGTGAATCAGTTGTTCTCAGGTCCTGATGTATAAGACAAACTTAAAAACTTTTCCTTAAATTAGATCCAATAACCAAAACAAACTTGGTCATCACTGATTCAATAATAGAAACATATAACAATGCAGTCCACTACCCAGCTGTAAATTAAATTGTAAAACATAGAAATGTTCAAACCAAAACATTCACACAAGTATTAACACTAGGATTTATAGTGGAAACCCAATGTGGGAAAAACCACTTTGTAACATGCTACCATTATTTTTACTCTTCTGAAGTGAGCTCGGTTAAAAGCCAACCCTGTCAAAGGTTACAATACACACTGTTAGGTGTGACCTGGTTAAAGGATTTCAATCACCCTGTTAAAAGTGAGCCTTATTATAGGACTTACATAGACTCCATTAGAATGCAACCTTGTTCAAACGATTTAACTTATGACTATTAGGTCAACCTCTGTTAAAAGGATTTTGACTATTATAATGGTTAGAAAGTAGCAGCAATATTGATCTAAAAAACATAAAACTCATTTTGCAAATATCAGATCCAATTCCATACATTAATGTTGGTTTACTGACTTTGAAACTTTTCCATCTCCATCTCTGATCTACTCGAAACTTTTCTTCAAGAAACCACCATAATTCTCCTTCAGCCTTTTCTACTAATACAGTCAATAAAATTTTTACTGATCTTCCAACATTCTTTTCTTTTCCCCCATGCACACGCATATCCAATGCTCAGGTTCCCTTAATAATTTCCTCAATTAGGTTAACTCATCTTATGCCGCTCAATCTTATTCGTAGATCTTAGGGTTAGGTCAGATTCATTGAATCTACCTGCTTCATGTTCTTCAGCTTCATGTCTAGAATCATCTCAAATCTCTTAAAGATTTACAATAAAACATTTTACAGTGCATTTAATGCTTTCAAACAATCAATAAATAAATTCAACATGTTTTACATAATCCAAGAATTCAACAATGTCGGCTCCAAAACTAAAGTCTCTTTAAATATAAAAATGTTGATGCTCGGTCAATACTGTGATCAACTACTCGATCTTCATGTAGAAAGCTTGGTCATTACTAAAAATGTTTCCTCAGCTTATATTGTCTTTCTTGGCAATTAACTGAATTAACTATTGTTCGCTCGACACTAGAATTTTTCTCGATATACACTAACTCGGTTGACACTAATATTAGTTGGTTTAAACATGATTTCTCTATTTTTGCTGGGTCAAGCCTACCAGTTTAATCTTCAGTCTTACTAGGATAAACAATACATTGTCTCATCATTGTACAACATAGTCAAGTACACTTTGTAATAACAAGATAACTCAACCTTTCCCTAGGTGCTATTGTTACCAACCTTGCCCCAATCCTTCACAACAATACAATAGATATAGTACTTTCCTAAGTAGCAACAGTCTTACCAATTAAGGTTTGACATCAATGACAATACAAAAAAAATTTCAATTGCAGTTTCCAAAATGGTCTCTCCGGTAGCCACAAGGAGCAAAAATAGAGCTAATGTTGGAGCAAAACTCAAATCCCCAGGGAGAAAAAGCTCAAGCTAGATCAGGCTAGAGGAAGCTAGTAGAAACATTGCGGATGGTACCTAGAGAACCATCCAGTCAGTCTACACTCCTAGCAAAAGATGCTAGACACCTCAAAGGTCAGTAGTGAGCTCTTTAGGTCAATCAAGCTTATAGTCAGAAGTAGAAATTTCTATTCTGGTGCTATAGATCAGATGGTGACAGCTATGTATATTTTTCATCAGTGCAACATCCACTGGTTCTCCCATGGCCAGTTTCTCAGATGTGGCTTTGGTCTTGGAAATGTCATAAACTTTTGTGCCACTTGGACCTATTTCTTGGAGGATGACCTATCCATCCTCGAGCTTATCTCTATTGCCACGCAGGATGCTAATTGGACCATCCTTTAGGATGCCAGCAATGAGACTTATCACTCAAGGCATAATTATGAAACTTTCCATAAAGGTGAGATGGATTCCCTAAATGGAGATGATCTTCAAAGTACCGCAGCTTTAACCAATAATTATTATTTTTGTTACAAGCTAGCTAGAAGAAGTTATTTCACTCATGGCAAGTTGTGGTGGATTTGCATGAGTTTTAATTATATGTCACCTCCACACATAGTAAGGGCACCCTTCCCCATATCTTGCAATCATTTGAAAAATTCCACCTTTAGAAAGAAAGCCGACAAAGTTAGAAAGAAAGCTAGGAGTTATTCTTGGTAAAACTAGTGGGCTAACAAAGCCATCCCGATAGTCATGGTGGGGGAAAGGTTAAGAAGGGAGTCAGAAGGCGATAGTGATAAATGGAAGAAGAGAACAAAAATATGGAATGTATTATAGAAAGGGGAGGTAACCACATTTATTGAACGCTTTCATGGACATAGGAAGGATATCACCAATATCTTCGTCAAAACTTGGCAAGATGGGTCGGTGGAGATTGATGGCAAGATATTCACTGTTATGGAGGAAGTCATTTTGATGGTCACTGACATTCCAACTGTGGAGAAAAAATTCTACAAAGACCAAAAACTTTCTAATATTGCTGTCAAAAAGTTCGCAAGGGATGACACGGAGATGAACGCCATTGTTGAAGCAGGCACCTACTATCTCCCCGAGAGTCTGAAGATGCTCTGGCAGTATGTTCTAAAGGCTCTCTACTACTACATTACCCTCGATACTAGGTTTGATAGAATCCAAACTTATCACTTCATCTTGCTTAATCATTTTAGGCATGATGTCAAAATTTCCATTCCGTATTATCTCTTCTCTTCTATGAATAAGAATATAACTGGTTTTAGAGATAAGAAAATTGCAAATCCTACCCTGCATGAGGGACTTATCCTTTTGTTATATGAATTCTTTAAAACCCAAATCTTGGGAAAGGAAATTGGGGCTAGCAAGACTATTAGTGATAACTTTGGCTCGGATTATGTCCCCGCTGGCTCTTATGTGGGAATTCCTTTGGATGATAGTGAGAAGGTTGAGGTCAAGAATCAGGGCAAGGGATCTCCTTCCAAGAAATGGCCTCTGAAAGTCATCAAAAGAGAATTCCCCTCCAAAAAGTAGGACAAGAAGGATGCTAATTCAGAGGAAGAATATAATGAAAAGGAGGAAGAAATGGTTTTGGAAGCTAATGTGGGAAACCCTATGGATCTAGTGGAAAAGCAGGAACAGGAAATGGAGGGCTCTCCCAAAATGCAGGACTTCTCTGGCCACTTGTCGGTAGACATCACCATTAGCGAGGAAAAATCCCCTCCTCCCCAACCCCCAGGCACTAAGGCAGAAACTCAAGCCCTTGAGACTAAAGAAATAGATGACAAGGCCACCAATCAATCACCCATAAGGATTGATGAGATAGAAGAAACCTCTGGGGAGGAGTATCATAGTCAGGACACCGGTAGGGGCAAAAAGGTTTGGAGAAACTTTAATAGTAACACTATGCATATGGGCATTATCAGGGAAGCCGTTTTCCCACATATTCTGGAGGATAAAGATGGTAAAGTCCATAAGGAAGAATTGATCCTACTTTGGTTGTTCTTAGTGACAAAGCCAGGGAGATGGACATGGATTTTCTCAACAATACCAAAAATAGTATGCTAGACCAGTTTTGGTCTTTTAAGTGGCTCTACCATGAGATCGAGGATATCAAGTCTAAAATTCAAGGTCTGAGCAATACGGAAAAGATAACAGGGAACTCTCTAAGCCTGGAAACCAGGGTCAAGAACATGGAATCCAAAATGATTAGTTTGGAAAAGACCCTTAAGGGAGTGGCCGAGAAAAATTTTAATATCCTTAAGACGTCCAACAAAAATTTGAAACTGCTGATAAAAAAGATGGAAGAAAATATGAATCCCAAGATTGATCTAAGGACTAAGAAGGAAGACAAGGAGTAGAAAGAAGGTCTAGGGAAGAGAACCAGGGCAAGAACTAGGAAGAATGGGGAGAAAACTAATCCGCAAGGCTCCCAAGTGCAGAATGTTAAATATATGGTTCATCTGATGGAAGCCCTTGAAAGCTATGTGGCGGTTATGCTCAGGAGCTTGGCATAACTATTTTCTCTATTTTTAATTTATTTCTTTGTTTCATGCTCGGCCTTGTGGTGGCCTGTCCTTGCTACTTTTGGATGTTATACTTTGGTTGGTTTATTTGACTTTCTCATGACTTTTATTTTGTTGTGGGTTTCAGGAGCCCTGTAAAACCTATTTTACTTAATAAAAAAAACTCCCTCTTAACTTGATAATATAAATGAGAGAAACATATATAGCAACATCATTGTGATGACTTAGATTTGTACTCTATATCTATCTGATTCTTCCAAGCATGTAGTATCATGGTACACATGATACTTTTCATATTACTAAACCTGTAATATGGATTATCACTAATACTTGTGATAGCGGTATTACATGTGATGCAATACAAAGGATAAAATCTGGAGAATGATTAAATTCTTCCTTTATCCAAATTGTGGCTCATAGGCACTAACAAGCCTATATCACAATATGATCTTTAATTCATCCAGATTTGTCAGTAGTTCTCTACTATTTTAGAACATTATCCAGAGATCTTCATATCATATAATGTCTATTCATTATCATAGAGATCGTCACATCTTTAGATAATAAACACAAATGGTGAAGCCCATAACAGTCAATAGCCTGACAATAATAATTTAACATAAAATTATGTTTTTAATAATCAAAGAATACAAATGAGTTATAATTCAACCATACCAACTCTTTTTATGAAGTGATCTATCTTCACGAGAGAGAGAGAGAGGTTTGGTAAGAATATCTCATGTCTGATCTACAGTGCAAATGTACCTTAACTTGATAGTATTCTTGTCTACCATATCTCTTACATAATGGTAAGGAATTTGAATATGCTTGGATCTGTCATGAAAAATTGGATTCACAAAAATCTTGATGCAACTCTGATTATCACAATGAATGATATTGGGATTCATGGGTTGACCAAATAATCCCACAAGTAACTTTCTAAGCCAAACTGCATCCCGAGAAGCCATTACAGTTGCAATGTAACTAGCTTCTATGGAAATCTATGCTACTGATGTTTTCTTTCTGCATATCCATGATATCATCGCTGATCCTAAACTAAAACAAAATCCTGAAGTTCTTTTCCTATCAATAACTCTTCCAACCCAATCTAAGTCTGTGAATCCATGTAAGTCCATGTCAACTTTCTCATACTTGAGCCCAAGGTTAAGAGTGCCTTGCAAGTATCTCATAATGTGTTTGACTGCAACCAGGTGAATCTCCTTTGGCTCCTACATAAACTAACTTAAGGAATTAATTGCATAGAAAATATCAAGTCTTGTATTTACCAAGTACATGAGAGACCCAATCATCTGGTTATAAAGAGTAGAATCTATGGAGGGTGATTTTTTTGCTACTTCCTTATGTTTTTTTAGGTTAGTCTCCATTGGAGAAGACATAGGTTTGTAGTTCCACATTCCAAATCTCTTCAAGATGTCTAATGTATACTTTCCTTGATTAAATATGATGCTGTTAGAGTTTTTCCATACTTCCAATCCTAGGAAGTAATGAAGGAGTCCTAAATCTTTCATATCAAATTCTCTAATTAGATCTTTCTTGCATTGATCTATATGATGATCATCACCTGCTATTAGTAAATCATCAACATATAGTATCAAAATTATCATATCATCTTTATCCTTTTTATAATAGATATTTGGATCAGCTTCATTCTTAGAGCATCCTAAATTGGTGAGAAACTTATCAATTCTTTCATACCATGCCCTTGGAGCCTTTTTAAGCCCGTAGAGATCTTTCTTGAGCCTAAAAACAAAGAATTTAGGGTTATGAGTTTCAAATCCTTCAAGTTGTTCCAAATATACCTCTTCAGTAATCTTTCCATTCAGAAATGCTATTTTCACACCCATCTGATATACTTTCCATCCCTTCAATGCTACAATAGATAGGACTACTCTTACAGAGGTGTATCTAGCAACTGGAGCAAAGGTTTCTTCATAATCCATTCCCTCCTTCTGAGAGAATCCTTTGGCTACGAATCTAGCCTTATATTTTTCAATGCTACCGTGAGCAGCATGCTTGATTTTAAATATCCACTTAGAAGAAACAACAGATTTTCCCTCAAGCCTTGGAACAATTTCCCAAACATCATTCTTAATAATGGATTGGTATTCTTTTGTCATAGCATCCTTCCAAGATATATATTTAATAGCATCTGAAACATTGGTTGGTTCTGATTTAGATAAATCACTCATGTTTGCAACATAGCTAGAGAATCTTTTGGGTCTTTTGCTTTCTCTGAAGGTTCCTTTTGGTGCAGAGAAGTCTTGTGCTTCTTCTATAGCCTTAGAGGCCCAAAGTGGTCTTTTCTTAGGATTTTGAGTTTCCTCAAGATTAAGATTTTTAATTTCACCTTCAATTTCTTCAATGTTCTCCCTCTGAAACTCAGGTTCATGATTTTCTTGAGAACTAGGTATATGTGAAGGATCTTTAGAACTTAGGGCTCTTTTGAATGCTAAATCTTCTTCAAATATTACATCGCTACTAAGTTCAATGTTGTTCTGACTAGGTATGTAAACTCTATATGCTTTGGATGTTTCACTATATCCAACAAAAATATCTCTTTTGCCTGAAGGTTCAAGTTTAGTTCTTTTCTCCTTAGGAATATGAATGTAAACAAGACACCTAAATATTCTTAGATGACTGATAGTTGATTTATAATTAGAGAAGACTTCCTTAGGAGTTTTATCTCTGAGGTGGGAGTGAGGGAATCTATTTTGAATATAGATAGCAGTACATGTGGCTTCTGCCCAAAGATAGAATCCTAAATTTTTGTCAAGTCACATAGCTCTTGCAGTTTCCACAATTGTCCTATTCTTTCTTTCTACTATCCCATTTTGCTAAGGATTGTAAGGAACAGTACACTCCCTCTTAATCCTTGCTTATTTACAAAAATCCTTAAACAAATCTGAAGTATATTCCCCTCCATTATCAGTCCTAAGAGTTTTAATTTTGTGTCTTGATAGATTTTCAGTTAAGGATTTGAATTCTTTAAATCTTTTAAGGATTTCTTCTGATTCTTTACATTTCAAGAAGTAAATCCATGTCTTCCTAGAGAAGTCATCCATAGACAGTACATAGTACAAAAATCCTTCGAGAGAAGGAATAGACATAGGTCCACATAAATCTGAGTGGACTAATTCTAAAACACTGTTAGTTTTTCTAGTGCTATTTTGAAATGGACTTTTAGTGCTCTTACCTAGTGCACATCCTTTGCATATGCTTGAATGATCTTTGTTTAACTTAGGTAAACCAGTAACCATCTTCTCCATAGTTGATAAGGCTTTGAAGTTTAGGTTCCCTAACCTTCTATGCCATACTTCATTTATATCTACAACTTCATGAACTAAGGCTTGAATAGGTTCCGAACATAGTTCATACAGGTATCCCTTCCTTTGACCAATCAATTTTGATTTCTTAATAGAAGAGTTTTTAGGCTAGGTCATTACCTTTCCATCCATAAATGCTACCTTATATCCATCATCATCAAGTGCTGTGATAGAAATTAGGTTCCTCTTGATTTCGGGTACATATAGTACTCTTTTGAGGTGTAAGGAGATGCCCAATTTTAGTTTTAAGGTGCAGCTTCCAACTCCTTTGACTGGATGTGTAGAACCATCACCTATGGTAACTTCTTCATCGGTTTCCTCCATCATTGAATCCAATACTTCTTTATATACCCCGTAATGTGTCTGGATGATCCACTATCAATTACCCAAGAGTTGAGTTTTCTAGATACATCATTTGATAGTGTTGAATACAATACATAATTTTTAGGACCATAGTCTTCTTTTGTCTTAGTTACCTCTGTGAAAATTACTTGCTATTTCATATTCTCAGGGTCGTCTGACTTATAATGTCCAAGTTTCTCACATTTGAAGCATTTGACTTTAGATATGTCCCTCTTGAATTTTTTATTTCCTTGAGGGACCTTCTTCTTCTTAAAGTGTTTCTTCTTTCCTTTGTAGGAATTTGTGTTGAGAACATGAAGTTATTCATCTCCAATTTTTGATTTCAATCCTTTCTTAAGTTGCCTAGATTCTTCTTGAAGACAGTCTCCTTTAAGTCTATTGAAGTCTGGGAGTTTTTCTCTAGCACTTACTCCTTGTGAGAATGTTTCCCATGAATCCAGTAACCCATCTATAACCATAAGTGACAGCTCTAAATGTCTTCAATTATGGTCCCTATACTTGCAAGTTCATCTCTTAGACTAGCCACCCTTAGGAAGTATGAATTCATAGATTCTCCCTTCCTTATTTTTATATGATTTAGTTGCCTTTTTAGTGCAAGGGTTCTAGTTGCATTGTTAACCTCATATGCATTTATTAATGCACTCATCATATTAAATGTTGTCTGATGTTTCATTAGCATAGGTACTATTTCATTTTTAACTCCATCTAATATGATTTTCATGGCTTTCCTGTTTCCTTTAATCCAGTTGGTTTTATGAGGATCAACATCAGGTTGCTTGGATTCCTTATCAACAAACTGTATTACATCATTGTCTTCAAGAGCCATCATAATTCTAAATTTCCATGCAATGAAGTGTTCTTTTCCATCAAACTTGTCTTTTGGTCTGATTGCATTGGCCATTGAAGGTAGAAGGATGTTGCTTAGATATTTTCAAATCTGATTGTCAATTTGCAAAGCCTAGGTTTGACAACTTGGCTCTGATACCATGTAAGTTTTTTGCAAATTCTGAAGATATAATACTGATGGAGTATTAATACCTTGCTGTAAATTGATCTACTACAATTCTAGGCAGAATGTTATTGTTGTGGAAGTTTGCAATAAATTTTGGAAATTATATTTTATTTCTGCACTAAATTGCCAAAGAGCATATTGCTGGAAGAGCAGACTTAAGATTGTATTGTGTGTCCTCTATCTACAATCTTGCTCCTACATATATATTAACCAAGGGTCTTGTCTTTTCATAAGACACACCCCTTCTAGGTCGTCCCTCCATGAAACAACCTATTCCTCTACAAATTGGTGCCTTTGTCCATTAACTAATAGTTAATTATTAATTGACTACAATAGTCAAATTTAAGGCATATAAATATGCCTAGCAAATCGTCAATCTATTCTAGGGAGATGTATTTATCATGAAGCCATATATAAAGGAAATTACATGCATTTTAGATCTGTCTAATCTGAAGAATCGGAACATTAATATGATCAAGTTATCAGGATTTAACACTTTGAACTAGAGGCCAAAGTAGTTAGGCAACCCTTCATACTTCATATGGATTCTCAAGGTTTGAAACACCATAAGAGATGGTTTGGTGTTGGAAAGGAATTATTACAAAGATTTTTAGGCATTGAGAAACAAAGATGGTTGAAGAACTTTGCAAACATGATCAACTCATATACCTTTTGTGAAGGTAATTAAGGTAAAAGTCTAGAATTTTGATATTTTAATGTTTTGAAAATTTGGTGGAATTTCCCTTGGCATTTATTCTATGAAGGGTTGTTGATATATGGATAGGAAATTTTTGGCTTTTAGTTGTTGATAACAATTCCTGATGTTGGCTCCTTTGGTTCTTATTGTTTCAATGTGGTTGTTACTATGTCTTTAGTCTACTAATGACCATCCAAATGTGGGTTTTTATTGTAATGGTAGTCCTCATGGTATGATATGTAATTATGATGGATATGAAGAATTTAATGTAAGAAATTCCTTCTCTATATAGATAAAAAGCTAGTTACTTTAATGGATTTCAATAGTTTTAAGTATGGGTTAGTGGCTAATATTTTATTTGTCAAAGTATAGATTGGTAGAGATGTCTCATTGTAGTTTTCTAATATTAAATATATCTACCACTACAATGCATTATCTAGAAAAAAAATAATTTGATTATTTAATTAATCCCTTTTTATTGAACTTAATTTCCTTAATTCTTCATCTTGGATTAAATAATTATTTCAATTATTCAATATCCATTTGTAAACCCTTCTTCTAATGATGAATAAATATTTTTGTTAATTTTTCCCTTTTCATCACATTTCCTAATCAAATAATTTTGTTTTATTTAATTAAATTACTAACATGAAAGAAGAATTAATCTCACTTAACTCTTCCATCTTCTAATTCTCTCTCATCTTCCCATTCTAACTTGCCTAATATCACTCTACACTTACCTCTTACACCCTTCCATCCTCACTCTTCTTCTCTCCACTTATTTTTTTAACTTTCCTATATTTCTCTCACCTTCCCCTCTACTTAACTTTCCTACTTCTCTCACTTTCCATCATTTCTTAAGAGGTTTTGGAACGATGTTCATGAGTTTGTGAGTAGAATTCAGCAAGTAGATGATAATGAGAAAAACCATGTTGCAAATGCGACGATGGAGGTTACTGATAAGCTGAGGGACGTTTCCCTTTAGAGGATCAAGTATGTTCTCAAACAAAATGGGTATGACTTTGAATCGATGCAAAGTACAAAATCAAAGCAAAGTGGAAGGAATAAATGAAAGATCATCTCATAGCTTCAAACGAAGAGGGGAAAACCAATGATATCCTCAATGGGAAAAGCTTAAAATCTGAAGAATGATGTGAACTTCTAGTAATTATGCTGAATAAGAGGCATGTATGTGTCTACCTATCGATGTTTGTTTGTTTTCATGTACCTTGTGTTGTCCTCATAACCACTCGTGTGTTGTCTAGTGCAGTACTAGTCCTTCCTGATATGATTATTGAGAAGTCTTGTATGCGGATTATGGGACTATGAATCAATGAATTGTATAAAAACAAACAAACAATTGCTTGAGTCTTTATAATGCAAAGAATTTATGCTACAAAAGTCCACACACTTACACAAAATCTTACATAAAGTATATAAAGCTTAACATCATATTCTTATTTCATTTAATTTCAATTTCATCAAATATAATAACTGTATGAATCCACAATAAAAATTAACATAAATAACCTCCGTGACCTTTTGATCAGCCTGCAAATTAAACTTTTATTCACATATCCCTCTCAACAACTCTTCCAAACTATTGCACCTCTCTTCCTGAACGCATATACAATGTAAATATCCACATGAAACTCAAACCAGACCACTCTTTATTATTATTATATAGTAACATACCCATTCCTGTACAATTGATTGATTCATAGTCCCATAATCTGCATACAAGACTTCTCAATTTGATCATATCAGGAAGGACGAGTACTTCACTGGGCAACACACGAGTGGTTATGACAACAACACAGGATACATGAAAGCAAACAAACACAGACAGAGAGAGACATTCATGTGTCTTATTCAGCATAATTACTAGAAGTGTAGTACATCATCATTTCCCATTGAGGATGCCATTGGCCTTCCCCTCTTCTTCTGGAGTCATGGGATGATCTTTCATGTATTCCTTCCACTTTTCTCTGATTTCCTGCTCTGACATCGAGTCAACGTCATACCAATTTTGCTTGAGAACGTACTCGATCCTATCAAGGGCAATGTTCCTCAGCTTATCAGTAACCTCCATTGTCGCGTCCGCAACATGGTTTTTCACAATAGTACTCGCATGCTTGCACTTACTCTCCTCTTTCTAAACAAATATTCCTAATGCGAGCTTCATGAATTCTGCCAAGATTTCCTTCCAATTTATAGAAGAGAGGATATTCATTTCCTGACATCCGCGCAGGTAAACAATTGTACAGTCTCCAATTAAAATGGTGGCCACGTAATTAAACTATGATTTGTTTGTGACTGCCACCATGGAAAAATTTGACATTTCGACTGTATTATCTTTCATTTTCCTTCATTTATTGCCATTATTGATGGGCTTGGTGTTATGGAAACAAACAGCACTGATCACGGAAATCCCAGATTATCCGGATGATCGGTAAGGGAGAATATACAAATCATTAAGTCTTTTCAGGTGTTTCTTTCCAATGGCCCGCTAATGCTGTTGTTATTATTACTTAATCTTCTGCTGGTGCTCTGCTTACTTTGCTTCCATTACGTTACTGGTTACACTGATACGGCGGTTTATTGTGTTACTGTCCTCTGTGGCTGCCCCACTTCAGCCATGTTTGAAAGCCGTTGCCATTCAGGGTAAAATATTGGAGTTTGTAATATTTGGAGGAGATTTCTAAGATATTGATCTTAGAATTTTCCTCCAAAAATTACAAACCCCAAATTTTCTTTTTCACTTAACCATTATTAAAAATTCATTACCAAGATTCTTTAGACACCTTGTGAAGTTACAATAGCATATTAATGAAGTATAATAGAATGATGAAGTCAAGAATGTTTGTGAGAGATTAATTCCAATGATGTATAAATAGAGTTCTCTTAGTGAACTAATTGTTAGGATAAAAATTAATATAATGAATTGGGATTTGAAGAGAAAAATATTTAAATTTGTATATGATGATCGCATGTACCCACACTAGTGTGAGCACATTAATTTCTAGGTGGACACTTCAATTAAAATTTGGGGAAATGAGTTGTTGGTAGCATAAGAGTTTCTTAATTAGGACAATTAGCACACTTGTGAAGAATATAGGCTTAGAAATAAGCTAAATGGGTCCTTAACAAGACTCTAAGGATGTGAGACACTAACATTAGTACAAAAGTTAGAGTAAACAGTCCAAACTTGTTTAGTGTCCAAAGACACTACCACAAGTGCAATTCATCAGGTAGAAAAAACAATGCAAATTATGAGGAATGAGGTGTTGGTAGTAGAAGGGGTTCTTGATTGAGAAAATTGGCACAAACGTGAAGGATTTTAATCCTCGAAAGAAGATAAAATAGTCCTAAAAATAATGACTAGGGCTTGTAGACATCAAAATGAATACAAAATAAAGAGTAAAAAGTGTAAAGCATGTAATTGTTGACTTTGTGTTTCCCCACTTTAATAGGATAGAAAATTGCAATGAGCCAACCATACTAAGTATTTAACATTGCACATAAATATTGAATATTTTAAGGATACATGAGAGCTATAATATCTATTTCTTCAACTTTCTTTCACTTAAGCATCAACTCCAAACTTATAATGTACACATAGAAGAGGAAATATTTATTATTTTCTAAGAAGAAATATGTGAAAAATTACCATCAAAATTTAGAAATTGCTAACTAATACTACTAAAATCAAGGATAAAAACAAAGATATTTATGGAGGATAATATAAATGGAGATGGACTGAGAATATAACAATAGTTGTGAAGTAGCCGCATTAGCACTAAATTGGGTATGAAGCTACCTAGGTATGTGCTCCATAGTAATGAGACACCTTGGCATGAATTTGGTTGTGAAGGAGTCCCTTAAGAATGGAATTGGTTGTGAAGGGGCCACATAGGTATATGTTTTGTGGTGAAGGAGCCTTCTTTCAAATTTTCATGGCTACATACATAAAATACTATGTTTATGGCCAAGCCACTATGGCGATTAATGTGGTCATTAGTCATTGTGTTATGACTTTAATGTGACAATCAAAATGAATTAATAAATGCTTGTGATATCTATACATTAAAATAAGTTGGAAAATGGTCATTGTTATCAAAGAAGTAAATTAGGAGAATATATGTGATTCCTAAATTGATTATATGTATAGAAACATCTGATGAATATAATAACAATATTGTGTTGGATAAGAGAAGAGAGAATCTAGATTGTTTATTTTCTAAGGTGTAATATGTGAGAATTATAGGTATAATAAAAAAAGACTGGGGCTTAAGTAGGAGTTAAAAAAAAATGATCACATTGCTTCCCTTGTGTTAAAGGAAATGATAAAATCAACATAAAGTAGTCAATAAGCACAATTAGGAGCAAAAAATAGGAAAATAGAAAGTGTTCAAGGGCATGGGGTAGGATGGACTAATGCACCCCAAAGTAATCAATGCATGGCTGCCCCTACATGAAGATAAAATAGACAAATATAAATTAATGATATGATATAAAAGGATGTAAGAATATTAGAATATAATCAATGATGCATGAAAATAAAAGACAAGGTTTTGAGGCATATCAAGAAAAGGAGGGTAAAATAGTAATTTTCTAAGACCAGAACTTGAACTATTGTGTTATAGATTAAAAATTTATCAATAGAAACAATACATTGAAATCCCAATAAAATATGAACTATGAGAATACCTACACCATGTATATAATATGTAAAATAACCATACTTAATAGTCCATCTCCAAATTGTAAAAATCCATATGGTAATAACAAACCATTGCAAAGATTGCAACAACTTAAAATATTATGATATTTACCAATTTTTTATTGTATTTGTACCAACAAAAATGGCCAAAGATAACCTAAACTATAACGTTGTCCAAATTTTCAAACAAAAAATTCTATAAATATTTACAAATTTCTTTGGAGACAATTAGTTATATACATTAGTAACAAATGACTAACACTTTGGATGAAAAATCAATTAATGTTTACTATTTTTTGCATAATTTCCCAATTACTTATACAAAATTGATAAAGAATAGTAGGTCAATAAATGTAGTGTTCAAGAGAAATGTCTAATTCTATGAAATACATTAAATAGGTGGTTCAAACCTAGGATGAAGATCATTGAAAACTAGAACTCAATCCATATATTCATGGATAGTTGGGTTTCTCCATCATCCACTATTTAAGCTAAATGTTGATATGCACCCTTGGGATAAGAAATAATTTTTAGGTGGGATAGAAAAATTGGAGTAGTTGTAGTAGTCAAACTTGGACCTTAATGGAATCTTGAAAAAATCATGGGATGCAATAAATCTAGAAGCAACTAAAAAATCTAATGTTTGAAGGTATATTCAAAATGGAGATGCAAGTTCTCACTATGAGAATAGACATGGGAATGGAACTTTTAAGCTCATTGAAAGTCTATCTGTGGATGAGGAATTAAAATGAATTGTTTTGGAATAAGTGAGTCGAAATGAAGTAAAATTAAAGGTTAGGATGACATTTCTAGATATAATATTGGAAGATCAAAAGTCTGTTTGATCTTTACATTTAAATACATGAGTGGTAAAATTGTTAGCATTCATTAAAAGAATTCAACATAAAATAGGAAATTGAACATGAAAGTTATAATGAAACATTGAAATTGAAGTTAAACCATACCTTTGAGTTTTTCAAAGTGAGCTTTGTAAGTGGTGGTGAGTGGGAAACACTAGTTTGGGGTAAGGAGATTAATGTAGTGTAGGATCTCTAGGATGCAAGTTGTGGACTCTATGATGAGGTGTAGGATGGATTATGTGGAGCTAAAAATGTGCACAAGAAATTTTTATGGGGTGCTTCTCAAGACAAATTTGTGGAACCCAACTTCAAGCGAGTGGAGGGCTTTGAACTTTTCCCTAAAATTTTTATTCCTAGAAGCCTCACTAAGGATAAGTTGGAGACTTCTGAAGGTGATTCCAAGGTGAGTGGGTCCCCCCTATGTCTTTTCTAGGTAGTAATAGTTCTTCAGGGTCCTAGAAGAATCTTTTTGTTAAAGATTTGTCTCCTTTGATGGGGGGTTTTGGTTGAAATGAAAAATTCTAGTACTTGTATCAAAATTTCAATGCTTTACCACATTCTCTTCTTTGATTATTTTCTAGTCGACCACTTACTTACAAAAGCTTCACATTTAGAATTGTATGTACACATCTTCCTTGATGTGTTATATTTTTTAGAGAAATAGTACATTTTTCTTGATGTGGATATTTGGAGATTGAACTTGAGGTGAAATATACATAACATCAAATTAGTTCTTCTTCAAGTTGGCATGGCCATCAAATAGGTCTAGAAATGATGTTCCATTCAAGAATCTTCTTTTCAAGAATGTTGGACCTAGCCACAGAGTTATATATTTATATAAATAGAGCCCTTTCCAAACAAAAATCACATACTAGAAGAAAATTCACATATTGGAAGAAAGATGGATGCACCCATTAGGTTGAGCAGTATTTAAAGAAAAATGTCTCTTCTAGGCCATATTTTGTATCATAGGCCACATGTAATATGTAATGCACCCACCATACTGACCATGGAAGCCATAAAGATGCTTCTCAAAAATGATTTTCTAACCTCTTCCAATTGGTATAGGGTCAATACTGATATATATTCTTGTTTCCTTTCTTTGTTATTGGATCAAGGAGTATAGACTTTAGGTGTTGCTGCTACTTCCTTTGGTATTCAAGGATGAGGTCTTGGTTGAAAAAATTGATTTAGTGATGCTCTCTTAACTTGATGTCAACATACACAAGCCTAATGATATCTCAAAGCTCTTTGAACTAGAGGCTAAAGTAGTTAGGCAACCCTTCGTACTTGGGATGGATTCTCAAGGTTTGAAACACCATAAGAGATGGTTTAGGGTTGGAAAGGAATTATTAGAAATCTTTGTAGGCATTGAGAAACACAATGGTTGAAAAACTTTGAAAACATGGTTAGGAAAATTTTGGCTTTTAGTTGTTACTATGTCTTTAGTCTAGTAGCTCATCCAAATGTGGGTTTTTATTGTAATGGTGGACCTCATGGAATCAGATGTAATTATGATGGATAGGAAGAATATAATGTAAGAAATTCCTTTTGTATATAGATAAAATGCTAGTTACTAATGGCTTTCAATAGTTTTAAGTATGGGTTAGTGCCTAATATTTTATCTACCAAAGTATAGATTGGTAGAGATGTCTCATTGTAGTTTTCTAATATTAAATACATCTACCACTACAATCCATTATCTAGAAAAAAAATCATTTAATTATTTAATGAATCCTTTTTTATTGTCTAATTACCCCAATTCTTCATCTTGGATTAAATAATTATTTCAATTATTCAATATCCATTTGCAAACCCTTCTTCTAATTATGAATAAATATTTTTGTTAATTTCTCCCTTTTCATCACATTTCCTAATCAAATAATTTATTTATTTATTTAATTAAATTACCAACATGGGAGGAAAATTAATCTCATGTAACTCTTCCATCTTCTAATTCTCTGTCATCTTCTCTTTCTAAATTTCCTAATATCACTCTACACTTACCTCTTACACCCTTCCATCCTCACTCTTCTTCTCTCCACTTATTTTTCTAACTTTCCTATTTCTCTCACCTTCCCCTCTACTTAACTTTCCTACTTCTCTCACTTTCCATCTTTTCTTAAGAGGTTTTGGAATGATGTTCATGAGTTTGTGAGAAGAATCCAACAAGTAGATGATAATGTGAAAAACCATGTTGCAAATGTGACAATGAAGGTTTCTGATAAGCTGAGGAACATTTCCCTTTAGTGGATCAAGTATGTTCTCAAACAAAATGGGTATGACTTTGAATCGATGTAGATTACAAAGTCAAAGAAAATTGAAAGGAATACATGAAAGATCATCTCATTGCTTCGAAAGAAGAGGGGAAAACCAATGACATACTCAATGGGAAAAGCTTAAAATCCAAAGAATGATGTGAACTTCTAGTAATTATGTTGAATAAGAGGCATGTATGTGTCTATCTATCAATGTTTGTTTATTTTCATTTATCTTGTGTTGTCCTCATAACTACTCGTGTGTTGCCCAATGCAGTACTAGTCCTTCCTGATATTATTATTGAGAAGTCTTGTATGCAGATTATGGGAATCAGTGAATTGTATAGGAATATGCATTCATTACTATAATAATAATATAGAGTGGTCTGGTTTGAGTTTCATGTGGATATTTACATTGTATATGCACATTATTTTATCTTTTGATATCCAATGGAAATGGTTTGCCTAGTAGTCCTAGATATAAATGGGGATGTTCTAAATAAAAGTATTAAATTCGTAAACATTTAACTTTAATTTATTAAAAAATTATTGATCAAATATATTTATATATATTTTATGATAACTCTTTCATCAATATTTATGGACAATCATTTGGTATAGTTTTATTAAATCTTTGTAGATTAGATTTTCCATCAAAAGATTTTAATATAATTTTTATAACATATTTATAGTAAAAGATTATTGTAAAATAAATTATTGAAATAAAATAAAAAATATCAAAATCTTGACATGGAGAGAGATTTAGAATTGAGTATTGGTTCACATTAGACAAGTAATTATGGGTCCTTTCTCAAGAAAGGAAATGGTTTTTAGAAATGAAATCTTTTGTTCTACCATTTGTATGATGATAATTGAAGCTTAACATCAAATTTTCATCAAGATTATCAAATTTAATGAAAAAATTTCTTGTATAAAGATCACAACAAAGATAGAATGTCTAGGAATTGTTTAAAAATAATTTGGAAATGTTAAAAATTGCTTGAGTTTGAACTAATGTAAAGAATTTATGCTACAAAAGTCCACACACACAAAATCTTACATAAAGCCTATATAAAGCTTGACATGTCATATTTTTATTTCATTTATATTCAATTTCATTAAATAAAATAATTGTAAGAATCCACAATAAAATTTAACATAAACATAAATGACCTTTGTGACCTTTTGATCATCCTTCAAATTAAACTTCTATTCACATATCCCTCTCAACAAGTCTCCCAAACTATTGTTGAGATGAAGCCCAATGGACTCCACTTTTGTTTTTCCTTCCAATGTTGTGTCTTGACATTCTGTGTATTTGGAAAGCCTTTTTATACTATTGTTGTATCATTGTAATGAAATTCTCTTTGACATAATAAAAAATTCCTCTACTTAGTGTGGATGTAGCCAAGTTTGGTGAATCATGATAAATTTTGTGTTTGTTCTTTGTGCGATTGTGTCATTTAATTTCTGCTACTCATTTTGTCATTTTTAAACTTTTACAATTGGTATCAGAGATTATGAGGAGCTGATTGGAAATTGGTGAAGAATCTACAAAACAATGGAGGATGAAAGAGTACATAAATTTTTTGGACAAAATTTCAGCCCATGGAAAGTACATATGCAATCTCTACTGATAAAGCAGGATCTTTCACTCACGCTTGAGGGGAAAACAAAGAAACCTCAAACGATGAAAGATGGAGATTAGGAAACACTTGATGAAAAGGAAAAGGCATCTATTTTTCTCTCGCTATCCGACAACATTCTTTTCAACGTTGTAAATGAAACTACAACCAAAGTAGTTTGTGACAAACTCAAAACTGTGTACACAATGGCCTCGATAGAAAAAGAAGTTTTTATCATGAAGAAGTTGCATAAAACTTAAGATGAAGGAAGGTATGATTATGTAAAATCATCTCAATGAATTTAAAACCCTGGTTAGCCAAGAAAATTTGGTGGGGATGATGCAAGATGATGAGAATAAAGTCATTCTCTTATTATCTTCTCTCCCAAATAGCTGGGTTGGAGTTGTGATAGCCATCAACACCTTAGTTGCAAGTAAGAATAAATTAGTTTTTGATGATGTTGCAGAAACTCTTCTCGGTGAAGACATGAGAAGAAAACAAACAAGAGTACTCATTTGGTGATTCTCTGACGATGGTCAACACCAAAAATAGGGGAAGAAGCCATCATAGAAGCAGAAATAATCATAGTCAAAGATCCAAATCAGCTAGAAGATCATAGTCCTGGGGAAGACAAGGCAATTGTTGGTTTTGTGGTAAGGCTGACCAGCTTAAAATGGATTGTAGGAATTACAAAAAGACACAAGAGAGGGTAAAGAAAATGAAGAAAACATAGCCCATGGCAAGGATATTGGTATTCTAGTGCTAACAAAAAGAGACACCACGTCAGATTCTTGGGTCTTGGACTCTGATGCCTCTTTCCATGCTACCTCATGTATGGATTCTTTCACAAACTACCAAGAAGGTGAGTTTGGAAAAGTGGTTTTAGGTGATAATAAAGCATGTGAAATTATTGCAAAGGATATATCTTGTTACCTTTAGAGGGAGGAGGTAAGTGGCTTTTAATAGAGGTACGCCATGTTCCCAAATTAAGAAGAAATCTGATTTCAATTAGCCAACTTTACTCACAAGGTTTTCATACCTTTTTCTTTGAGGATACTTGGAAAATAACAAAAGGTTCCTTGGTTGTTTCGAAAGGAGATAGAGTCGACAGTTTATTCTTTTCAAAGACAATGGTGAAATTGGAGCTGCTTTGACACTTGTGGACAAAAACTCGACACTTTGGCATCAAAGGCTCAGTCATATTAGCAAGAATGGCCATAACGTTATGCTCAAATGGGAACAATTGTCAGGTCTGAAATCTATTGATTTAGAGTTTTGTGAACATTGCCTTTATGACAAGTAGAAGTGGGTCAGCTTCTTGAAGACCAGCAGTGAGAAGAAGGGCACACCTTTGGATTTGATTCACTTCGATGTCTTTGGACCCACTGAGGTAACTTCTATTGGAGGAGACAATTATTTTGTTACCTTTCAGGATGATTATACTAGAAAATTCTAGATTTATTTGCTCTCAAAGTAGTCTAAAGTATTTTCTAAATTCACTTCATTCGAAGCACATGTAGAAAATCAAATTGGGCACAAAAAAAAGTGTATAAAAATAGATAATGGAGGAGAGTTTTGTTCCTGTAAGTTTGACAATTTTTGTGTAGACAATGGCATCTGTAGGATTAAAATTGTTCCTTTTACACCTCAAGAAAATGGAGTAGCCAAGAGGTTAAATTGAACAATACTTGAGAGAGCCTGATGCATGCTCTCTAATGCCAGATTAGGGAAAGAATCCTGGGTAGAAGCATACAACACAATGGTCTATTTGATCAACCAAATACCTTCATCATGGTTGGAATTTGGTATTTCAGAAGAAGAATGGTTGGGCAAGAGAATTTTTTACTCTCATCTACGAGTCTTTGGATGTGATGCCTTTGTTCATATACCCAAAGAAAAATAGACAAAATTGGATCTCAAATCTCATAAATATATTTTTATTGGTTATGGAGAAGACCAATATGGCTTTCAAGTTTTGTATCCTACTGATAAAAAGGTTATAAGAAGTAGAGATGTGGTCTTCAATGAAAATGCATTCTCAAGTTTAAAGGACCTAGATCAGTCTTCAAAAGAATACATCCCTTTATCAGTATTTTCCAAAAATAATACTGGTTCAACTCACATCTCTACACAAGGTCAAACCACTGCAATACCTCATCATTTTTTCAACTCACCCATCTTTGTTTTACATCCAATCTATGCTCTATCATCAGAGAGCATGAGCAGTGATGATGCCACTTCAACTCAAAGGTCTACCAATTCCTCCAATTCCTCTTCATAAGACATTTTGCAACCATTATATGATGACCAAGTTGGTGAGAACTCTCTGTCTATTAGAAATTTGAATTTCTCCACACACATGGAGCAACACACTTATTCAAATAGTGGATGCATGGATAGCTCTTCCATGTATGAGGATAGAGATTACTCTACTACACACTCTCCAAGTGAACGCGGAATTACTAATTTGGGAGGGAGTGAAGACTTTGAAGCTGGAGATATCTCTATCTCTAGACTTCTTCAACAGGTCTGCACGTCCCTGCATAACCATGTCGAGAATCAAGAAAATGGGGCCCGCATTGGAGATTACATCTCCTAGCCTATGCATGGTGCTCATACAAATAATTTTTTTGGGGAACAGTCTCGTGGCCACCTATAGTCTACCAACATAAATGATGGGAAGGAAGTTTTGGATCCACTCCCATATGTTGAGGTTGGCAGGGATAAAACCTGCCATCCAAGCCTCTTATATTGAGACTCTCATACCCAAAATTCAATAAGGAAGTCACTAAATACTGCTCCTTTCGCTGACGAAGAACACAATCAAATTCCTCAATTAAGGAGATCCTCTAGACAGTGGAAAATGCCATCTAAATTCTCAGACTATGAATTTCTTTTCTTTGCGGAGGCTATGCCTGAGATTTTGATATCTGATCAAATCGAACCAACAACTTTTAGAGATGCTTGTAGAAGTATTGATAAGAATCAATGGATGGTTGCAATGGAAGAAGAAATGAGTTCACTCCAAGCTAGTAAAACTTGGGAGTTGGTCCCTCTTCTGCCAAATCGAAGGCCACTTCAAAACAAGTGGGTATACAAACTAAAAGAAGAAGATAGAGGTAATAAATGTTACAAGGAAAGACAAGTAGTAAAAGGATTTGATCAAAAACAAGGAATTGACTTCAATGAAATTTTTTCACTAGTGGTTAAAATGACTCTATCCGGGCAGTTTTGGGATTAGTGGTTGTTTGGGATCTTGAATTGGAGCAACTAGATGTTAAGACAACATTCTTACATAGTGAGATTAATGAGGAATTATACATGGATTAGCCTAAAGGATTTATTCAAAAGGGACAAGAACATCTTTATTGTCAGTTGAAGCATAGCTTGTATGGGCTCAATAAATCCCTGAGGCAGTAGTATGTTAAGTTTGTTAGAAAGTAAAGTCCACCAAGATAACTGAGAGGGGGGGGTGAATCAGTTATCAGATAATTATAACTTTTATCAACTTCAACAACATTAAACCATGTAAGCAATATAATTACCAACCATAAAAATATATTCATACACAATAACACAATGACACAAGATATGTTGACTATGGAACCTCTTGATAAAAGAGTAAACCCCGGTGGTAATGATGCCCAGAAAAGATGCACTAATATGAATATTCCTTGTGAAAGGATGGACTCTATTAGGAGTCCTATAAAATACATTTAGTACATATGAATCCTTGTTAGGAGATTTTGAATCCTAGTTAAAAGATTCTAACCCTGTTAAGAGTTATGGAAGATAGAAGGACTCATTGCCCATACAGCTTCAGGGTAAGATCACCGAACACACTGTCCAAATAATCTTTGTATTACTCAATAGACTAATATGTTACCTCTTCTCTGACTGTGCCAAACCACACTAACTATTACACCATATCTCAATCTCAGATCTCTGTACTTCGCATGTCTTCCTTCACAAATTTGCTTTCACATTTAGCTCTTTTCTTCACTTCATATTCATCCACTACTCTACAACAAGGAAAAATATTCCTTCCTTTATACCACACTCAAGTAATTACAAATGAGTCGGCATACAATTACAAAATAAAAGTTTCCACATGCTACATCAAAATTACATAAAACTATCGGCTTCCAAATACAATAATTCTTCACTCGTGTGACCTCGAAGTTTGCATTGTCATCCACGTCACTAAAAAAGTGTCTTCAACTTCCCTTTAATTGCGCAAAACAAGATTCCATCCCGATTAGGAGATATCATCCGATTTCCACAAACCGCTACTCAGGAACACTGCCTGAAGACTACTTCCACCAAAATGCTCATAACTTCCATGAATAAATGAATTACTGTCTGTGCTCTTAACCATAGACATATAACATATCAAAGAGTATATCCTCAACATTGCATAGCTCCAACTGCAATATCCCACGTGTACTAATTCAAACTCTGTCTGCTTTTTTGCAATTCTCTGGTAAATCACTGTGTTGACATCAATGACAATCATAGTCATGAATGCAACAACAACTGTTACAGAATGGCTGCCAAACATTTCGCATTCATTCCTAACAAAGTTTTATTCCTTCATGACTGAACATAAATTCATACACTATGAGTCAGATCCATGCATCTATTACAAGAGACTCCCTTGTGGACAGTTCGTCATTCTTTTACTCTATGTTGATGACATGTTGGTAGCCGGTACGAGTCCAAGGATTGTTAGTGAATTGAAAGCTCAATTAGTAAGAAAGTTTTTCGTGAAGGACTTAGGGTCATCCAAGAAGATTCTTGGCATGAAAATCACTAGGGATAGAAGAAAGAAGGAGATCACTTTGTCAAAAAAAGAATACATTGACAAAGTAATTGACAAATTTGTTTTGGCTGATGCAAATGTTGTTTCTGCTCCCATTGCCTCACATTTTCATTTGTCTTCTAATTTGTGTCCACAAACACAAGAGGATAAGAAATTTGTGGAAGGAATCCCGTATAAATCAGTAGTTGGTAGCATTATGTACGCTATGGTTTCTACTTGTCCCGACATTGCTCATGTGGTGGGAGTTGTGAGTAGATTCATGAGCAATCCCAGAAAGACTCATTGGGAAGTTGTTAAATGGATATTGAGATATCTAAAAGGCACTTCTGATTATGCTCTATGTTTTGGTAGTAAAAATGTACACCTACAAGGGTTTACTGATTCTGATCTTGTCGAAGATTTAGACAAACAAAGGTCTACTACTGGTTATGTCTTCATGGTTGCTAGAGCTGCCATCAATTGGGCCTCAAGGCTGCAACATTCCATTGCTCTTTCTTCTGTAGAGGCTAGGTATTTGGCTCTTTCTAAAGGTGCGAGGGAAATGATTTGGTTACAATGATTGTTTGGTGAAATGAAGTACCAACAAAGCAATTATGTTCTATTTTGTGATAATCGCAGTGCTATTTTTATGGCTCATAACCATTTCTCTCAGCACTACTCTAAACATATTGACATACATGCTCACTTTGTTCGTCATATGGTTGAAGAAGGCAAGTTGAGTGTTGTAAAAATTGACACAAAAGTCAATCGGGCGAACATCTTGAAAAAGACTATTCCCAAAGAGAAGTTTAAAAGTGCTAGGACCTCTCTTGGGTTCGTGAAGAAAAAATAAGTCAGCAAGAAGAGCAGGGGAATGGTTAATCAGTGGGAGCATCCATTGGCCAATAGGTCGGAGATTGTTGAGATGAAGCCCAACAGACTCCACTTGTGTTTTTCCCTCCAATGTTGTCTCTTGACATTCCGTGTATTTGAAAAGCCTTTTTATACTGCTGCTGTATCATTGTAATGACATTCTCTTTGACATAATAAAAAATTCATCTGCTCAGTATTGATGTAGCCAAGTTTGGTGAACCACGATAAATTCTGTGTGTTCTTTGTGGGATTGTCCCATTTAATTTCTGCTACTCAGTTTGTTGTTTTAAAACTTTTACAACTATTGCACCTCTCTTCTTGAACGCATATACAATGTAAATATCCACATGAAACACAAACCAGACCACTCTTTATTATTATTATAGTAACATATATATTCCTGTACAATTCATTAATCTGCATACAAGACTTCTCAATGATCATATCAGGAAGGACTGGTACTGCACTGGGCAACACACGAGTGGTTATGACAACAACAGAGGATACATGAAAACAAACAAACACAGACAGAGAGACACATTCATGTGTCTTATTCAGCATAATTACTAGAAGTGTAGTACATCATCATTTCCCATTGAGGATGTCATTGGCCTTCCCCTCTTCTTCTGGAGTCATGGGATGGTCTTTCATGTATTCCTTCCACTTTGCTCTGATTTCCTCCTCTGACATAGAATCAACGTCATACCCATTTTGTTTGAGAACGTACTTGATCCTATCAAGGGCAATGTCCCTCAGCTTATCAGTAACCTCCATTGTGGCATCCGCAACATGGTTTTTCACATTATCGCCTACTTGCTGGATTCTGCTCACAAACTCATGAACATCGTTCCAAAACCTCTTGAGAAACGATGAAATGAAATTGGTAACGTCTGTGACTGCATCGACCGCACTTTCCCACAGACTCTGCACTTCATTCATCACCCATTTTGCAAGAGCCGTTACTCCTGAAACGACCACGTTCCATATCCTCTCAGCTTCTTCAACCACCGTGGTGGTAAAGAAATCAGCAATATCGCTGTAAATACTGCCATTTCTGTATGCTTGTATGTTGGGTAGGTGAATCACACTGCCCCGCCCTCTTATACGCTTCAACCCTTCCACGTTTACACTCAGCCCAAAATAAGCAAACAAAGCCTCTCCATGCTCGATCTCCATGCTCATGCTTGCAGTTTCACTTTCACTCCTACTCCTCTTTCTAAACAAATATTCCTAATGTGAGCTTCATGAATTCTGCCAAGATTTCCTTCCAATTTATAGAAGAGAGGATATTCATTTCCTGACATCCGCGCAGGTAAACAATTATACAGTCTCCAATTAAAATTGTGGCCATGTAATTAAACTATAATTTGTTTGTGACTGCCAACATGGAAAAATTTGACATTTCGACTGTATTATCTTTCATTTTCCTTCATTTATTGCCATTATTGATGGGCTTGGTGTTTCTTTCCAATGGCCCGCTAGTGCTGTTGTTATTATTACTTAATCCTCCTTATTACTTAATCTTCTGCTAGTGCTGTTGTTATTATTACTTAATCTTCTGCTAATGCTAGATGCTTACTTTGCTTCCATTACGTTACTGGTTACACTGGTACGGCTGTTTATTGTGTTACTGTCCTTTGTGGGTGCCCTACTTCAGCCATGTATGAAAGCCATTGCCATTCAAGGTGTTTGTGACTGCCAACATGGAGAAAATTGACATTTTCGACTGTATGGATCTCCAATACGGATTTGTTTCCTTCATTTATTGCCATTATTGATGGTGTTGGTGTTCCTTTCCAATTGCCCACTGGTGCTATATTCTTCTTGCTTATTTTTTTGCTAATGCTTTGCTTACCTTGCTTGCATTACTGTACTTCACCTTACTGCTATTAAAGAATAATTACATTATTAATAGTTTGCATCATTTTTTTTAAAAAAAAAATTAGTTTTAGTATGGTAAGTTGTATCTAATATTTCCATATATAATGAAGCAATTAGAATTTATTGATTATCAATCAATCTGAGTTTTCATCGCTTGATTTATTTGTAATTTAATTTAATTTCACTTTTTAAACATACATTTCACTTATACTGTCCTTTAAACATTGAAAAAAATCACAATATTATAGTAATGCTGTCCTTTGTGGGTGTTCCATTTGACCTATGTATGAAAGCCATTGCCAATCAAGGGGCTGGCTTAATCAACACACTAAGCTTGACTTAGTGTGTGGTTTTTTCTGGTGGACTCTACTGATACTGCCATTTCTGTTTGCAGATGTTTTTTTTTTGATCGATGAAGGGCCGAAGCCGAGGTTTTTATATTAATATATATAAGCAAATATTAATAGTATGATAATCAACAGTTTAAGCCCATTTCAGGCCCAATGTTCAGAGTCAAATGCTAGAAAACATAAGCAACAGGCATCGATAGACTGTCGATGAAAGATTACTACAATTAGGAGTGGGGATATTAAAGCTTAGCTGATTAATGCTATTAATGGCAGTATGATTCAGACATCTTCTATCCTGGCGCCGTCACTCTTCACAGCTCTATCAATTTGGCAAGTGATATCAAAAGGTTGTCCGCTAAAAGCGAACTCATAGATTTACTATGTGCTTTCCCCAGTGTACTTTATATCCATTTGATATGAAGAATCATTCCTCTCCATTCTGCTGCTAAATTTATCCTGTCAGAGCCCGCTAACCTTGTAGCGTACTGCTTGAGCTTAAGCAATGAAAAACATCCCATCGATGCTCATCATTCAATAAGAGACCCATCCTCTTGTCCTCGAATAGAAAATTCATTTAATGCTCAGAGCTTGCCAACATGCAATGGAGAAGGGTGCCCATCTTGTCACCAAGGGAGCCGTTCTGTCAACTTGCAAGTCGATATCCCATAAAATTTTGATGACAAGGCACGAACTCGCTGACATCATTTATACATTTGAAATTTGCTCCTCTGGCTGCCAAGTCAGCCAGCTCATCAGCCTTCATGTTTCCTTCTCTAAAAATGTGGTTGATGGTTTTTGATTCGAATTTATCCAAAAGTTGTAAAATAACCTCTAAAACTGCCATTAACTGCCAGTTTGGAGTTGATCTAGCCTTGATTGCATTAATGGTAATCAACGAATCTCCTTCAATTTTGAGTTTTGATATTCCTACCTCTCGCACCAGGATTAGTCCGTTCAATAATGCCTTGAATTCTACCATATTGTTTGTGTCTATGGGTAGTGGAATAGCTTGTTTGGCGATCACACTCCCTGTTGAGGAGTGAATAATGCATCCTGCTCCTGAGGGCCCCAGGTTTCCCTTGCAAGCACCATCAAAATTTAGTTTGTGCCATCCGCTTGTGGGAGGTTTCCAAACACAAACCTTCCTTAATTCCTGATTACTTCTTGGTCCTCTACCTATGGTGGATGGAGTTCTCAGCCCAAACCAACTCTTTAACATCTGATCATCCCAACTAGTGTAGAATTTATGTTGTGCTGATTGGGACTGAGTCCTAGAGTTCATAATTTCAACTATGGCTGCCTCCATTTTATTGATTATTGATTCAAATTTCAAAGTTTTTTCTTGAAATAGTCTTCTATTTCTTTCTTTCCAGATTTCCCAAATGAGAATTGATGGTGAGATCAACCAAAGATTACTGAATAAGTTGTCCCCTATAGATATTGGCCATGATAACAGTAGCTGAAGAAGATTATCAGGAGGGGCTGAAGACCAACCAAGTTTTGAGAAGATCCAATACCAGCAATCCTTAGCAAAGGGGCATGAAAGTAGTAGATGATTTTCATTCTCTTCACTATTAAGGCACGTGGTGCATCGGGATGGTCCTTGATATCCCATCTTGGTAAACTTGTCTGTAGTTAAAATTCTGCCTTATGATGCAGTCCACATAAATATACCAACTTTTGGGAGTCCCACATTATTCCAACATAATTATATTGGAATCTCTTCTGTGTTAGGCCTACATGATCTAGCTATAAGGTCATATCCTTCTTTTACATTATATGATCCTGTTCTTGCCCCATTCCAAATTATTTCATCTTTACCTTTCTTGAGGAGAAAGGACCGATCCTTGAGCAATGATTTGAGTTTCTTCACCTCCCTTACATCTAATTGTAACGTTGAGAGGTCTTTCCATTCCCATGAACCATCTGTATCAGCCGAGGCTGAAGGAGTGATATAATCAATGAGATGAGGTTCCCATGATGAACTGCAAATATAGCTGATCTGATTTGGGCCTAACAGTGAATTGATGGATGGGTGACCACCCCAAGAGTCCACCCAAAACCTTGCTCTTGAGCCATCTTTGATATTCATGAAATGTTATTGTTTATAATATTTCTAGACTTAGCTATGAAGTTCCAAATTCTCGATCCTTTGGGGAGCTCTTTGATTCGAACAATGTCTTCCTCATTTTAGTTACCTAAGTACTTTGCTTTGAGAATTCTAATCCATTTGAAGTCTTGATTTTTTACTATTTTCCAATAAAGCTTTGCTCCGAGAGCTTGGTTCTGCCATAATTGGTTTTTGATGCCAGTGCCTCCCAAAGATTTCAGTTTGCAGATTTTATCCCATGAGATCATTGCAAATTTTCTTCTAGTATCTGTACCCTGCCAAAAGAACTTCCTTAGTTTCTTCACCATATCCATATACCCCTCTGTGGTAAGAGAAAGACAAGACATTAAATAGATTGGTATTGCTGATAGAGTTGCTTTAATCATAACTAATCTCCTTGCCCAGGAAAGCCACTTGGGTTTCCAACTATCCATCTTTCTGTCCATTTTTTCATTGATGGGTTTCCAAGCTGCAGATGTTCTAAGAGATTTGTCAATCGGAATGCCTAGGTATGTGCATGGGAGAGAGCCTGGTTTGCATGCCAAAATCTTTACAATTTGATGTTGGATTTTCTTTTTAACATGAAAGAAGAAGACTACTGATTTCTCTCTGTTGACTAATTGTCCGGAGGCTTCTCCATATTGTTCTAACACCAAAGAAATCTGTTTGGCTTCTTGAATACATCCTTCTCTCATAAGGAGAATATCATCTGCAAATTGTTTATGGGTGACAGATCGAATGGTTGAAGATATTGAGACACCCTTGATGAGGTTTTCCTCCTATAATCTAATCATGCTTCTTCCTAATGCCTCAGCCATAATTATGAATAGGAATGGCGATAATGGATCCCCTTGTCTAATGCCATTAGAACCTTCAAAGAAGCCTTGAGGGGATCCATTCACTAAAATAGAGAATTTGGGGGTAGAAATGCAATAGAATATCAAGTTGATCCATGCTTTAGAAAATCCAAAACTCTCCATACATTTAGCTAGAAATCTCCAGTTGACCTTGTCATAAGCCTTCTTGATATCCAATTTTATGATTATGCTAGGTTGTTTGTTGTGCTGAATTGAATGTATAGCTTCTTGAGCAATGATCATCCCATCAAGAATTGATCTGCCTGGGACAAAAATGGTATGTTCCTCCCCAATAAGTTTACATAGAACCTTTTTTAACCTATTTGCTAGAGTTTTGGAGAGGATTTTGTAAATTGTGTTACAAAGAGCAATAGGTCTGAATTCATCCAAATTAATAGCATGTTCCTTTTTTGGTATTAACACTATGAAAGTATTATTGATTTCAGTTAGAAATCTACCTGAAGCTCTTTCAGCCTCAAGAGCATCTTTGAGTTCTTTGCCCAGTATGCTCCAGCAATGTAGAAAGAAATTTGAGGGAAAGTCGTTCGGGCCTGGTGCTTTTTCTGGGGCCATTTGGGAGATGGTATTCCATATTTCCTCTTCTTGAAAGGGTATAGATAACATCTGATTATCTGCATCTAAAATTATTCTTGGGATGTTTTCTAATAAACCTTGTTGAATCCCCTCGAGGGATGAGATTGAAGAATTTAGAAGCTGATGATGGTATCTGATTATTTCTTTGTTAATCTCCTTATGGTCTTCCAAATAGTGCCAGTTGCATCCTTAATTTGGGAAATCCTTTTAATACCTTTCCTCTGATTAGTGCTTGAGTGAAAAAAATTTGTATTCTTGTCACCTTCGGCTAGCCAAGTCTCTCTAGACTTTTGTTTCCAATATATCTCTTCTTTGGCTAATATATCTTCCCAATCCCTTAAGAGAGATTTCTCTTCTATATATCTATCATGGTCCATACCTAGCTGCATAATGATGAGATTCAGGTCTTCCAATTTCTATTCTATTTCTAATTTTGATGTAAAGATGTCCTTGAAATGAGTTTTGTTCCAAATGAGGAGGTTTTGTTTGATATATTTCAATTTAGAAATGAAGCAAAATAACTTGGATCCCTCAAAGTTGCAATCCATCCACCATTCCTTTATAAGCTTCAGGAAATTGTCTTCTTTCAACCACATATTTTCAAATTTGAAAGGGCAACCAAGGGGTTTGCTTGCCTCAAGGATATCGAGTTGGATGGGGAAATGATCTAATCCTAAGATTGGAGTGATAGAGGCTTTCATGTCAAAAGGAAATTCAGTAAGATCTCCCTTGAATAGAAACCGATCCAAATTTTTTGAGATGTTGCATATGCCCATTTTGCGGTTTGTCCATGTGAAGGCACCATTTTGCAGTTCCACCTCCATTAGACTTTCTTTTTGCAACCAATCTCTGAAATCATTCTGTGATTGAGAAGTTCTGATGGAGCCCCCTAATTTCTCGGATGCATGCACTATAGCATTTAAGTCTCCCCCCACTATAAAGTTGTTCTCTGGCCATTGATCAAAGAGTAGAGATATTTCTACCCTTAAATCTGCCTTCTTCTTATGTGAGATGGGGCCATACACATTCACTGTATGAATGTTTGCAGATGTTGCAGGTAATGTTTTCTTTTGAAAATACAATGGTTGTCATTTATGTTTGCACAACTTTATTCTTAAGCTGAAAAAAAAATTAATGTGTGTTAGCCATTATTAGTTCTTGCCTATGGCAAAGTACTTATGCATCTCAGGTGCAGATTTTTTAATTTGATTATTCAACTAATCAATCAAAATAAAGTATTAAATTTGATTGAAGGGACATATTATAGTTGATTAATTTTTGTTTTTAATAATTTTAAAGTCTGAATTTTCTGCTCTCTTATTGGTTAAAGTAAGCAGAAATATCATTTTTTTTGAAAAAATAAAATTTAAATCTATAAGCATTTATTAATATCTTTACAATAGAAAAATGTAGAAGCTTCCTAACTTTCTTCGAAACATTTTTCGTTGCTTCCAGAATTAGATGCTAGAAACTGTGATGCAGAAAACAAATTATTATGTATCAAAAGATACGGATCACTTGTACAAATCATTGGACTCTACTGACGTTGTTGAGTAGCCAAGCCCAGTATCTAATCTTGATTCCTCTTTCTACAAGGAAGATTTCTCTTCATCTCCCAAAATGAGACTTTTGATAACTTTCTCGTTTACATGGTTAAACTTTTGATTTTTGTTCAACATTCAAATCTTGATAACAACCATTGGTCCAAATCTCCCAGTCTTTTGCAATGTCAAGGCTATGTAGCTTCTAGAAGGCTCTATTCATCTTAAAATTCATAAGAAACATTCTGTTAATAGTTAAATGAGTTGTATCCCTCAATTTTGTTATAAATACCGATATTTAAACCAAAGGGATTTAGAGTTATAAGCATAATTTGGGTCACACCATATCATCATGTTATAAACAATATAGTAGCTATATGACAGAAGTGGCAATCATGTGTTTTGAAATATGATTTTATATGTTCCCATATAACATACTGTATGTTTCCTCAGTAAGATTTAGTAGGTTTTTTTTGTTCTTTGGTGGTTCTTTATTTTTGTCTATTTAACTATAACACTCTCTATTTTTTTATTTAATTGGAAAAAAATTATTTTAAAATTTAGATGACATTTGGCTTTCTAGTTAGGGTTTTAACAACAAGATAACATGATTTCAGCTTCCTAGACCTATTATGTGAGAGCTTTCATTCTTTTATAGGTTTGTGTTATTCATAAAAGTTGTTATGGTTCCTTTCCATCTAGATATCTATGAACTAAGGGAAAGAGTTGCAACCCAAAACTTCCAAAAGAAGAAAGATCTAAAACTCATTCTCCTTTGTCAACCGAGGTCCAACTTGGGAATGGAAAACTATATAATTTAGAGAACATCTATAAATATGTCATTCAAGTTCAGTTAGTAGGGAATTGCACCTACCCAATACGTTGCTACAAAACTAGAGACACCTAAACATAGGTGAATAACATATCCTCAAGAGCAGTAAATTAAACTCTAAAATGTATAGAAAAGTTCTCCTTTGAGCTTCAAAATAATACATAATGCTTAAAGATATATAAAGTAGTTAGAAGGATGAAGGTCGAAATATGAACCTTGTCAGTTGAATCTTGGTATTTCCATGTTATTGGTCCCAACTCTTACATGCATTCTTTTCTATCCACTCTAAAATATCTTATTTTCTTTGAACATTGTCTAGGATAAGTTGTTAGCCAAGGTATCATGTAAATCAATGGTATCAAGTATGAAATTTACTAAAAAAATCTCCGGAACAACCATCCCCAATTATATTTCCATTTGTGGGAATATATTAGTTTTCTTGTCACCATCCTTAATTGGGTCATAATAGAAACTAAAAAATAAAATGTCCATCTACAACACAAACAAGACACGTAAACAAAATAGATACCAAATGTTAAAGCATAGACAATGCACGTGGACTTGTTTTTTGCATATCTAGATGAGGATAAAGAGAATAATGAGCTTGTTTCATATGAATTATAATTACTTGTCATCCTCTCTACTACATTGATTTCAGAGTTACAGTTATTTTTATTTGTTGTAGTAATAGGTAGTTATAAAGTGTGACCTACTCTTTTTTGTTTACAATCTTTTTTATTCTTATTTCTTTTGTGAGATTTTTATAAGTGGGTTGTAAAATAAAGTTTGTTTTTTGGATTATAATTTATTTGTGAAAGGTTAGAAAACTAGAATCTATTAGACTATTTAAGAGTTTGACAAAATTCTTCTATTTAATTGTTTTATTGACAAAAAAATAAACTTCAAAAAATTCAAGTACAAAAAATTCAAACAAAACAATAATGATGTAAATAAATGCAATAATACAAATACAAGAATTTATCAAAAATAGTGGAAATGGATCTTCAATCAATGAACAAGGAGCATAAAATTTACCAATCTTTCTAAAAAGTCTCTAAGCACAACTTCAAAGTCCAAGAAAACACACCCATCAGAGCACTCTTTCTCATAATAGTGGTGTTTACCATGAATTCTAAAATATTTTTTATAGCACATAATACATGTATAAAAAGCTCACTTTTTCTTCATCTTCCATGGAAAACCTAGATGCAAAGCTTATAAAGATAAGCCCTATAGAACATCAAAGATTTTAAAATACCCACATGCATGACTTTATCTACAACACAACCATAGTAATAGAGAATATAAAAGTAGAGTTATACTTATTTGAAGAATGGGTATGTTATCATAATCATGACGAGAGTCATACCAGATAGAACACAAAATTAAGAAATATAGATTATTTCTTAGATTTTCCATCACTTGCAATAATGATAGGATCAAAATAAGTATATAGAACATGTGGCATTGGCTATGGGTGACATGTTAATATAAATGTCTTTGCTCTACCACCAAGTAGAATACAAAATTAAAAAAATATAGATTATTTCTTAGATTTTCCATCACTTGCAATAATTGTAGGGTCAAAATAAGTGTATAAAACATGTGGCATTGGCTACGAGTGACAAGTTCCTATAAATGACTCTCCTCTTCCATGTGTAATGATGCCTCCCAAAAGTTACTCTTTCATTGAAATATATATTAGTTCTATTTAGATCTATATAATTTAAAAATATAAACATATACAATTTAGAGTCTTTAATATATCTTTTGTGTATGGCTGGAGTAGAAACCTTTGACTATGCAAATCAAACAAGGCACAATAAAATAATGTTGATCAAATGCCTATTCCAAATTACAATGGGACATGTGTCATGCATAGTTATCTCTGTCACATAAGGATTTTTAACCAAATTTGAAAAAGGTTTAGCATACTATGGTCACAGATAGTTTTTATATATAACATCCAAGCTCTATCCATAGTCACATAGATTAGATATGATAGTACTAAAAAATTGATAGTTAATTCTTGTATTTGATTTCTTATAATAAAGTTTCATGATTATATTGTTGTCCCTACCTATTATTTTATAAAAACCCACATTCGAGTCTCATAAATAGCTCTAGTTTTTATGTTACAAAAATCCTATGTCGGGGTGTAAAGAAAAGGACCAAAACTATAAAATATTATTATCTATTTTATAGAACAATGTAGTCAGGAGTCATGCCATATTTATGGAAGGCACGTTAGTAGAGTTATAAGCATTAAAAACTATAGCCATATCATCATAATCATGGCATGAAAAGGGCATTTACATACATTGGGTGTCTTTATAAAACTATGATTAAACAGTGCAAGTGATTCCTCTTTCTCTGTGGCGTAAGAAATGATATAATGATTTGGTTATCCACCATTTATTTTAGGAGACTTTTTCAAGTATGATTAAACAATTATAGAGAAAAGGTAACATCAGTTGTAGACTTTTCCATAGTTTTGTCTAGATCTGATTAAATAATTATACAAGACCAATTACACTATCTATTAAATTTACCTTTAGTACATTTTTCTACTGTTTGGGCAATATATGGACCCCTTTTATTTAGAATATTTTTAGGTTTTCTTTCTAAGACAACTAGTTTCCATAAAGTTATTAGATAAACTAGTTCTAAAACCATCTAAACGAGAGTCCTTAGGGTTAAATATTCTTTAGATCATGAATCACATCGTCAAATATCATATGCCCTATGACAAAAAAATGTTTTTTCCTAAAACAATTTTTAAAATAGTATGATATACTCGTCAAATATCATATGTTCTATGCTCATAAAATATTATTTATCTTTAAAAAAAATTATATTTAAAATATTATATTGCATGAACAATCTAATATGGACTCTCCTCCAAGAATACTTCATTCCAAAGAGAGAATATTATAAAAATAAATAATTTATCTTCACTTACAAATTACAAGGTTTATACTATTTTTTTAGGAGTATTTGCTCAGGTCATATAACACATTTTCATCCATCACTACAATTCAATTCATTTCTATCTTAGCTTTGAATTACACATTGAGATCTTTAAACTTTGTCATATATTATTGCACAAAGTTTACAAAACAATCAACTTTACAATTTCTAGTAACTAGTTTAATACACCACATTAATTAAATGTACATCAATCCTATACAAGTACAAAATATAAGGTTTACAATTAGAATTCTCCAGCGCATACACATGGCCCATTATAACAAACTAAATAAACATGCTTAATGTATATTAATGTGTATTTACATAATTCTTGTATTCTTAATTTTTCTTCCAATAAAGTCATTTATGTTCAAACATACAATACTATATAAAATATAAGGACATGAAATATATGAACCCTACATTAGAAATCCTCCAAAATAAGGAACACACACACACACACACACAATTTATGGCATGTGGATCTCATATTCTTAGGTCTTTAATTTATACAAATATAAAATACATAATATATTACCATTTAATATTATGTTTTGATTACATAAAAATAGGTTTTGAAAGGACCTGAAACCTTTTACATAAGGATAATAGATAAAACATTTAAGCTCCAAGAGGACAAGTGCATCAACACCAAAAAAAACAACACAACTAAGTCCTTAAACAAAAAGAACAGCCAAAAGACAAAGGATAGCAAAAAGGAAAGCAAGACAGCAAGTTGTTGTCTAAACACATTTCATCAGTTCTATAGCCTAATCAGCAAGAATCTGTATGTTTGCAGCAGACAACTTCAAATCTTCCAAGTCATTCTTGTTGCCATCCTCCATCTTCTTGAACCTGGATCTCATACACCTACTAGGTCCCTGATCCTCTTTAGTCTCTATAATCTCTTGGTTCCCTTTCCCATTATCAAACTTGTCAACCAAGATCTTCACGTGCTCATTTGAAGCCTTGAGGACAACAAAGCTCTGTTCTGCAATATTCCCCACAGTCTTCTCCAACTTGTCCACTCTCTTTTCCATAGTCTCAACTTTCCTGGTGATAATGTTTGAATAATGTCGAAATACATTTTTAAAAAAATTGGGGTTTTAACATATAATCTATCTCATTATCATTTATTTATTCAAAGATATATTTCAACTTTCTATTATCATTTATTTTTAAAAATTGAGTTTATACAAATTTTCACTAGGTATCTATTATTTTAGATTAAAATTAGAATCTATAATTTGATAATGTGACATCAAACTACTAAGTCCACATAATATTAAAATAATAATTAAGAATTTGATTTCAAATTAAGTTTATTATTATATTTTATTACTAAAGTTTTAATTATGTAAATTAAGTTATATAATTTTTTATAAGATTAGACTTTGAATTATAATTAGTTAGAATAAGTGTAATTACTTTGAGCAAGGTTTTATTTTATAAAATACAATTAAAATTAAGTTAGAATTATAACAAAAATTTAGATAAAAGGTGAGAGACTTGTACTTTATGTTACTAAAAAATAGAGAGTAACAATATTACAAAATCTCCTCCGAGTGCACATGAGGTAGAAGATTGATTACTTCCCCATGAGATGAAAACAACAAATTAGTTTCTACTATATATCAGATACATTCATGAGGGTATAAAACAAAACCCAAAATACAACTACCAGCCCAAACCTAAGAACAACATTTACAGACATAATCATCTACTACATCTAATTTATTTGTACAAACTGGACATATACTTGAAGGCAGAGATCCAAACCAACAAAAGCCATTCTTTAGCCTAATATATACTATCTACAATGATCTTCGAACAAGAGTTGAAAAAATTAGCCAACATCCACATAAAACCTCCACATTTTCAATAGGGAACTGATTTATGAATATTCTTGAATTTAATGCCCATAAACAAGCCATGCTTGCTATCTATCAAAGAATTGGACTACATCATCTTGTTAGAGTGCCTTACCACATAAGAAGAGAAAACACTATCTTCACCTAGACATTCATGAGCTTTCACCTAAGTCTCTCCCCTGCAATGATTTTCCCTTGTCAAATTTGGCCTCTGAGGAAACTAAAATATCCCCTTCCTCCACAACTAAAATGTTCTTTAGATCATGAATCACATCGTCAATATCATATGCCCTGACACTAGAAAATATTATTTTCTTAATTTCTTTTTTAAAATAGTATGATATGCTTGTCAAATATCAAATGCCCTATGCTCATAAAATATTATTTATCTTAAAACAATTTTAGATTTAAAAAATTATAAATTGTATGGACAATCTAATATGGAATCTCCTCCAAGAGTACCCCATTCCAAAGAGACAATATTATAAAAACAAATGATTTATCTTCTCTTACAATGTAAAAGGTTTATACTATTTTCTTTAGAGTATTTTATCCTCATATAATACATTTTCATCCATCACTACAATTCATTTCATTTCCATTTTAGCTTTGAATTACACATTGAGATCTTTAAACTTTGTCATATTCTATTGCACAAAGTTTACAAAATAATCAATCTTATAGTTTCTAGTAACTAGTTTATTACACCACATTAATTAAATGTGCATCGATCCTATACAAGTACAAAATATAAGGTTTACAATTAGAAGTCCCAAGAACATACACATGGCCCATGAGAAAAAATTGAATATACATGTTTAATGTATATTAAAGTTGTTTTGGGGTGAAATGGCTACTAATGAATCTAACAATATAAACTATGTGAGATGAGTTCATTAATTAACCATTCCAATAATAATACTCAAAATACAAGAGAAAGAGGGGCTTCCAAACATAACTCTCAATACGACCCAAGTTAGATTAGAAAAACCCAAGAAGATGAAGGGATACCAGTGTTAAACCTGAATTATATCAAGGAAGTACACAAGGAAGTCCTCTTTCATGCAATGTAGGATTTGATTAAAGATGTGTAAATGCAAATGTGAAATTGAACCAATTGATTTAATGAGAAAAGTAAGATAGATCTAGATGTTAAGTGTATGTAATAAGCCCAATTAAGATATGAAAAAAGGTCTAGCCTAAGAAATGACATGAATGATAGAATACTCACCTTGAAATGTGTAGAGGAATATGTCTTTTTTCTCTGAAAACTACAAATATGAACCCATGACAAAAATTTCAAAGTTGTGGATTTGTGATCACGACAGGAAACCTAGAAAATGTTGTTTCTCTCAAACCTCCAGGAATAGGTCGACCTGGTGCAACATGTTCTGGACAATGTCAAAAAATTCACCATGTTCTTGGGAGACTATAGCAAAGTTGACCTAAATTCTTTGGGAATGTCTCGACAAGTAGTTTCCATATATGTGGTTGTAATTCTGACATCCTTCTCCTGCACACATAAAATCTTGTTTTGGGGTTTGGGTGGATTAGGTCTTGCCTTGGTCAAGCCCTAGATTGAGGAATCAACCTTGAAATTGAAATTTAAATATGTAAAGGAAATAAGAAAAATGTAAGTATTCACCTTGCTTGTAGAAACCCTTGCCAATAAGGATTTTGTAATGCTTGTGTGTTGTAGATGTTATATTTGCAATGACAGATGTAGAAAATCTCCACAAATACAATGGATCTCCCAAAACCACATCATGGAGCCATGGATGTAAATGTGCATAAATGAAGAATATGATTAATGCCTAAATCTTAATCTCCTCCCTTGATGGACAACAAAATGCTAGATCTTGGAGAGGAAATTCTCACAAAGGATCCTTGAATCTTGAATGCTTGAATGCTCAAACTTGCTCATGTGATTGTTGGATCTCTAATGGATATCAATGGATGATAATAGATGATAATGGATGTTAATGAATACATCAAGATGAGGTTCCTAGGCTTCCTTTATACTATTTTTTAGGAAGAAAAACAAAGCAAGCCGATGGGGTCACCCAATTTTGTAATTTAATTCACTGAGAAAACATTGGCCCCAAGATTTAAATCCCTAGGGAAAAGGTCGACCTAGTCAACCTATTCCAGAATAGGTAGACTTGGTCAACCTACTCTAGGGTTGGCCCACAGTGAGCCATCCCTGAGGTCTCAAAGACTGCATAGTTGAAAGTGGAAGATATGGGAAAAAACAAGAAAAAGGGGGATTGAGCATGAATCCATCCATGGTTCATAAAGTTGGTAAAGGATGGGAGATAAAAGGTCTTAAATAATGAGTACATCTATTTTAAGATGGTACATTTAGCCCCCACTTTGGTGGGAGTATGAGTTTCCTAAATTCATAGTAAAGTAGATAAAAAAGTAAGAGTTGATCTCATCATAACTAAGGAGACGAAGAAACCATCTAGCCCCCAATAGACTTGAGTCTTAATCATATCAAGAGCCAAAATAAGAGAGATTTCACTAACAAGAAAGTGTAGCCAAATCTTCCAATAAGCATTAATTGTAAATCATTTAACAAGGTACATCTCTTAGATTAGAGTTGTAAAATCCTTTACCAAGGTAGACTGAATAAGTCTTTATACTCTTAGCAGGGTAAATACTCTTAACAGTGTAAGCTATCAGAAATAGCTAATTTTGTAGCTCTAACTGAGAAAATGTTTTACTGCAGTAGTGAAGTATTGTGGGTACCATCCCCACCACATTTTTTTCTTCTGACCAAGGATTTCTGCGAGACCAAAAATCACATGGTATTATGAGTTATGAATTATGTTTTGATTTATATGTTTTATGATGATGTATGCAAAGTTTTCAATTCAGTGAATGGTTAGAAAAGTAGTTAAAATTTTTGGAGTACTGATTCACCCCTTCTGTCTTAGTACTTATCTTTCCATAATTAATCCAACAAGTTATTGGGAATGTTTTGGTCTTCTCAATCATATGGTAAACGATCTGTAGCACTCAATACTCTGATCAATGTAATGGCTTGCGTTAAATTTACTCATAAATTTATTTCATACTGTAATGGTAGTCCCTTGACTCTTTCCCTACTTTATAGGATTATGGCATAGAAGAAACTATGTCTTGAAATATGGAATTGGGGATTGACATGATTGGTGAGGTTGCAACAATAGGATTAAGGAAGGTAATTGATAGTGTCAAGAATGTTTTAGGTGGTGAAGTGGACAAGCCTCGGAGCCATTCTAGATCAATATTTGTCATAGTCCTCTCCTTTTTTTGTCACTTTAAGCATGAAGACATTTTTTAACAACATATGAGTCAGGTTCCTCCATGCATATTTTTTGATTCCATGCACCTATTATCGATGAAAAACCCTTAAACAACAAATATGAAACTTATGCAATTAGAGATCACATTGAGTTGTGGTCAAAGGGTGTATTTAATGGAAAAGGTGACATCCAAGGTGTGGGGAGTGTTGTGAGATACCATAAAAAACCACTACCAATAGACACTATCAAAGTCCAAATCATAGAGGTCTTTGATTCCCGAGCTATTCCTCCCTATGATCACTCTTATTTGAAATTTTTAAGTGATTCCTTAAGTTATTTCAAGGCGTAGAACATTTTAGACCTAACTTACATCCTCTACCTATGATGCAGCAGAAGGTTTATTTTCTTCAATATCTTCATGTCTCAATTCTTTGTCTCTTTAAGCATGAAGACATTTTTAACTAATAGACGACTTAGGCTCCTCCATACATATTTTTTCAATCATAGGCACATGTTGTCAATGATCATCACTTACATGATGAAGGTGGTGCCTTTGCAATTGGAGACTACATTGGGCTATGATCAAAAGATGTATTGGTTGAAAAAGGAATTGTCCAAGGTGTGCATAGGATTGTGAGATTCCATAATAAATCACTTCCAATAGGCTCTGTCAAAGTATAAATTATAGAGGTCCTTGACCCCCATGCTAGAAATCCCTACGCTCGCCCTTATTCAAAAATTTTAAGTGAGTCCTTAAGTTATTTCAAGGCATGAAACATTTTAGACTTGATCTGTCCTCTACCTATTATGGACAAGAAGGTTTATTTTCTTCAATCTATTGATGTCCAAATTTATATTATCTTCAATTACATGCTAATATTGATGTCCACATTATTTTAAAGGCTTCACTCACACAAATATTGTGCCTAACTTTAGGAAAAAGTGGTCGATGGAGCTAATGTGGACAAAGAATCCCACAAGACTTCTCCTCCCATTAAAATAATTAGTGCAAGGATTTGATCCCTTGGTATCACCCCTCTAATGGTGCATAGGGCCCAAAGAGGAACACTAGATATTATGAAGGCATTTCCTCGCTTGCACCAAACATATAGTAGAAGAGGAAATGATGAGGGGTCTCATTACATTCATTTGTATAGCTAGTGTTGCTAGTAGGCTTACTAAAAATTGTGGAGACTCCACTTGGTCTACTCGGTGAGTGGGGGGAATTTATTATTGTCAAATTTTTTAATGGGTTGTTGTACTTATCCATGGGATCCCCCTTGTCTTCAATTAGTGGATGCATTTCCTTGAATTACTTTATCCATTTATGTTGTCCACTTGATTGTTGTATTTACCCTTGCACACTTCAAATTATACCTTCTCATATATGTAGTATATATGTGGTGCACATTTGAGACATTTCATTTTAAGGCATGTATAGTTGTTATCATGTTGCAGTTGAATTTTTTTAATTATTTACCACATTTGATTGATGTCTTATTATATTTGCATTCTATACAATGGTAATGTGAATGAAATATTTTATGCTCTATGAATTATATGATGCATCATTAATTCCATGAATGGTTTATTTTTAATGTTTTTGATAGAAAAAGCAGCAAGACGGTGCTGGCTCATGGAACAAAGGACTAGTAGCACATTAATAGCACATTAATGGAACTAGTCAAAGTAGATAGAATAGTTTAACAGAATAATAACCAAGTCTAACTCTGACCCTATGAAAAACATAAACCACAGTACTGATCAAAAGGATTAAACCAAAGTACTTAAAATGAATAGTAGCATGTAAAGTATCAGTTATAAGCCACACAGGGCTGAACAAAAAGATATAAAAACTAACATTAACCCCAACCACAAAATAGGGGATCCTAGGGCCAAGCCCAGTCAAAATTAACCAACACATGGAAACTATAAATTAGTTCTTCCCACCTAACTACTTAGACAGCAGGGTCCTAGCCCACTCTTCCTGCAAAAATAGGAAAAGATCCTTGTTGTTCTCGTCCGCTTCCAGTCTGTCGCCCGCTAGCTTTTCCTGCACATGATAGAGGGTCATAGCTGAAGCGTGCATGACCTTCAGGGAAAATTTGTTGGTCATCATGCATTGGTTCATCAGATCCTACATATTCTTCTTGATCTCCACAATATCTTTGTCCAAATTCAAGAACCTCCTTTTGAGAGTGCCTTTGAATTTGTTTTTGTCCTCCAGGGCCTCGGTATTATAATCAAAGGTGGGGGGCTTATCCTGGGGATCATGAGAAGGACTCGGGGGTGGGGTAGGGTTATTAGGGGTTTCCATGGTTTGTAGGAGGTTGGGCAGAGGAGTGTTACCAGTCCTAGGGGGACTCATATGATCATCTGAGGAACCTTTCATGGACTCAGTGGTTTGGGAGTCTTTTTCAGTCTGGGAATGCTCTCTAGAGGCCGTTACCAACAACCTAATTTTACATTGTTCCTTGGCAATTCTGTTTGAGCTTTGGTGACCTGAGCCACTTAAGTCCACCTCTAGATTAACTTGGCTCTCCATCATTCTCCATTTTTTGGGCCTACATTCAGTCTCAAGAGTACTGTTAGCCTCCTTCCTATCTTTGTTCTCTACAGACTCAGAGACATAAGACTCCTCTTGGCCCTCCTTCCTATTGAAATGGTTTTTAACACATTTTTTGTGGGTTCTACCCTCTTTAACACCCAGCTCAAGCTCTTGGATGACATGGATGGACTGGGAGGAGGAGTGGGTGGGATTTTCAGTTTTGGCTAGGGAATCCTCCTAGGTCATCTCCTGGATAATCGGGGGGGTTGGGGCATTGGGCCGATAGCTTTGTGAAAATGGTAAATGTAGATAAGGAGGCCCTGGTGGAGGATAGGTATTGACTTATCAGGGTTGTCCTTAATATCAAGGATATTACTCTCTATGGAGTGTAGAAGATAGAAAGGAATGGAAATTAAATCCTTGTTTCTAATATGATTCAGGAATGGTAAGTGGTAGTAGTAAAACACAGTGAACTTACCTTCCAGTGTGAAATATTTCATCACAATGAGGCAAATTTTTGGCCAGAAGTTCAGCAGCACCTCCCTGTTGAAGCCCCCTTGTTTTTTCACCGGCTGCTCACCGTCCTTGAAAAATAGGTTGAGGCTGGTAGGGTCAGGAGTCTGACTAGTATTTTTCTATTTCCTCCCCACCATAGAGAGCCCAGTCACCTTAGCTATGACCTCTTAGTTTAGCTAGAATTGGATGCCCCCAACAAAGACACTCCTATTGTTCTAGGATGACACGAACTGTTTAGAGATTCGTTCATTATGCCCACCCTTCATTCTCTCCATAAAACCCCATATGTCACTTTCTTTATAGTAATGAGTCACCAACGCATCAGAGGTGAAAGCCTCATTGATTTTATCAGGCTCAATGCAGAGAGTGTTGCCTCCCATTTCAAAGCTTTGCCCCTCCTATGCCAGAATATCCTGGAAAACTAAGAGCCGAGTGTTTTTGCAGACCTTAAAAAACCCCTTGTTTTTGCAAAGCCTTTTTGAGGAAAGATTATACTTAAAATGTTGTCTTTGAGAAAATTTTTGGAAAATGGTCTCCGTATAGCTAGATCTAATGGATCTCCAGGTGCCATTAATAGCAATAATACCAGGGACACACTTGTTGTCCTTATTAGCCAAGTAAGCCCTCTGATTTAGATAGATCTTACTCCACACATTTAAAAGGTAATGATGATTCTTTATGGGAATTTGGGTTCTCCTTTCCATAATCACAAAAATCACCCGAACACACCAGCACATGATCCAGTAAGGATTCATAATGAATATGACAGCATGGCACATTTAAACAGTGATATTCATTTCTCCCCCAATGAGTTGCTGAGTCACCTGAGGTAAATCACTAACCACCCTCCAACTATTGAGTTTGGTTTGTTTTAGGCTTATTGCTACCATTGAGTCAGCAACCAAATTCCCCTCTCTATAGATGTGACCCATAGTTGTGCACTGGAAGCTATTGAGCAGCTCACTAATCTCCATAATAATAGGTCTAGCCTGCCATCCCACACTAGCACCACTTTTGACAGCCTCAACAACCACTTTGGAATCCCCCTTGATTTCCAGCTGCTTGATGTTCATTTGTTTTACAAATTTAATCCCCTAGAGAAGGGCCATTCCTTTCGCATGGGTGACAATGTAGTTATCGATCGGCCCACCATAAGCTAGTAGGCAAGTGCCTTTGTGAACTCTCAGGACACCACCCCCTCCTTGGCCAATATTATTTGCTACCCCATCAAAGTTTAATTTGGTCCATCCTTTGGGAGGAGCGGCCCATCTAGTAGCTTTTCTAGCTATCCTTTTAGCATCATCAAACCTAGAGAAACCATCTAGGATGTTCCAGCTTTCAGCAATTCTCACCTCCCAGGTAGCAAGAGGACTGGGGGGAAGCTTCCATTTAGCCATCCTGGCATTCTCACACAGGAGCTTAGTTCCAATATGGAGACAGGTCCCAGACTGGTTACTTTCCTTTCTAAAAATCTTGTTGTTCCTTTCCTTCCAAATGGTCCAACAAATGTGAGGGGGTAGCATACGCCAGAGGAGTTGGAGCAGGGGGTGATTAGAGGGAGATCTCCAGTTATTAAATTGATGCACTTCTCTACCTAGGGCCCACAAGATACCCAATTTTATGATAACCTCTTGTCAAATTTTGGTGGCATAATTATAGTGGATGAAAAGGTGGTTCACCATTTCCTCCTCCTCCTTACATAGGACACATCTGTTCTCCATGGAGAAGCCCCTCTTTATAAGATTATCTTGAGTTAGGACCTTACCATGCATTAGAGTCCACCAGAAAAAATTTATTTTTGACGTGAGTTGAGGGATCCACACATTCTTCCAGTCCCCTGGGTTACTCTCCTCCTTCAGAAGTAGATTGTAAGTAGATTTAATAGAGAAAGTACTAGCCTAGGTGGGGGCCCAGATAATAGAGTCATCAAGCCCCAAAATTCTAACCTTAGTCATGTTTTCCATGAGATCCTTGGCCAAGTGTTGCAGGTTCAGTTTGTCCCTTAACCAATTAGGTATATCCTTCCAGTCCCTACCAGTGATGTAGCTAGAGACTCTATTACCTAGGATAGGTCTGAGATAGTCCATAAGAGGTTTGAATATGTAGCCTAGGTTAGGTTGGTTCACAATCCAGTGTTCATTCCAAAATCTGATGGATCACCCATTTTTTATTTGCCAAAAAGCTCCTTTAAACAGAAGGGTCTTACATTTACATATGTTCATCTAGAGTTTGGATCCACTTGGGAGGTCGCTATTGTGGAACATCTACCTGTAGGGATGTCCTTGGAGGTAATTGGCTTCCATTAGTCTGCACCAGTCGACCTTTCCTTCTATGAGCTTCCAAGCCACTTTTTTGGTAAGGGCTTTATTCATCAAACCAATTCTTCTTAGTCCCAGGCCACCCATTCTTTTCGGAAGGAAAATAGTTTCCCAATTGACAAGAGACATCCTCTTCTTTTCTTCAGACCCTACCCACAGAAAGGTTCTTTGAATCCTTTCAAGTTTGTATGCCATGTTGCTTTTGATTTTAAAGAGGGATAGGAAGTAAATAGGGATCCCTTGGAGCGTGGAGGCCACGAGCTGAAGTTTGCCAGCATTGCTTAAAATCTTCCCCTTCCAACCAGCAAGTTTCCTCTGGGTTCTTTCAAGGATGGAATTCCAAAAATCTTGGGACACCTCTTTAACCGTAAGGGGGAGGCCAAGGTAGGTATAAGGGAGTGAAGCCTCTAGACAACCCATGATTTGAAGCACCTTATTTTGTAACTCCGTGGGGGTATTGAAGAAGAACAACCTACTCTTTTGATAGTTGATACACTATCCAGAAGCCCATGCATAACTTTCAAGGATTTGTTTCCACTGTCTGGCCTCAATCACTGAAGAATACCCAAAGAGGAAGGTGTCATCCACAAACTATTCTAACACCACCTGAGGAAGGGTAGAAGTAGGTTTGATGCATTTTATTATTCCCATAGTGGACATCATACAAAGATTCCTGCTAAGCACATCAGCCACCATAATAAAGAGGTAGGGGGAGAGAGAGTCTCCCTATCTAAGACCCTTCTCAGGTTTAAAAAAACCACCAGGGGTGCCATTGACTAGAATAGAGAAGCTAACAGTTTGAGTACATTCTTGTATAATCTAGATAACCTTCTCATTAAAGCCTATTTTAGCAAGAATTTTAATCAGAAATGACCAGTTAACTTTGTCATAAGCTTTAGAGATATCTAGTTTAAAGGCCATACCTGGGACCTTGCTTTCATCCATAGAATGGATGATTTCATGGGTGGCAATGGCCGCATCTAGAATCTGTCTACCTGGTACAAAACCTTTCTGAGTAGTGCAGATAATCTTGTCCAACAGAGGCTTGATTTTGCCAACCAAGATCTTGGTAAGGATCTTGTAGAAGGTATTGCAAAGGTTGATGGGCCTAAAATCCATCATAGTGGTAGGATTGTCATGCTTTGGGACAAGCATAATGTAGGTTTGATTATGCTGTCTAAGAAGGCACCCAGTCCTAAAGAAGTCTTTGGCAGCATAGGTAACATCAGTCCCCACAATGTCCCAATACTCTTGAAAGAATGCCAGAGGAAATCCATCTGGCCCAAGGACTTTGTAAGCACCCATAGCGAAGACTGCATTCTTGACCTCTTCATCAGAGACCCACTCCATAAGAATGTCATTATCACTAAGTGTTATAGCACTTTGGATGTGGTCCAGGAGTTGGTTTTGGATGTTGTTCAGGCATATCAGACCTTCATTAGAGTACAGCCCTCTAAAGTAGTTAACCGCCACTAGATTGATTTTATCTTTCTCCTTGACTTCATTCCCTCCTTCATCCATAATAGCAGAGATGGTATTTCTTCTTTTATGGATGCTGGCAGACCTATGGAAGAAGGTCATGTTTCTGTCCCCTTCAGCAAGACACTAGATTCTAGATCTCTGCTTCCAGTAGATTTCTTCTTTTTTCAGGGTTTCCTACCACTTGTGTCTAGTCAACTCCTCCTCCACCTGAATTTGGGGCGGGTAGCTTCTAGTAGCCAACTGGGCCTAGAGGGAATCTAAGACTCCAGATAGTTCCATTTTCTCTTTCCAGAAGTCTTCAAAATTATGTTTGCTCCAACCTTTAACCTCCCTTCTGATAATTTCAAGCTTTTGGGCTATTTTGAACATGGTAGTACCCCTAATGTTAGTCTTCCACCAGAATTTCACTTGATCTCTAAAGGATGCGTGAGAACACCACATAATTTTAAATCTGAAGGGCGTTGGGTTGACTTTAGGGGCGTCATGCCAGCAGAGAAGGAGGGGGTTATGATTCGACGTTGTTCTAAGGAGGGAAGACAAGGAAGAGTTCAGGCAAAGGTTCCATGAAGAGGTGGCCAAGACCCGATCCAGTCTCACCTGGATGAGGTGGATACCCTTCCTATTGTTGGACCAAGTGAAGGGGTTCCCCTTTAGAGTGATGTTAAGAAGACCTATTGAAGAGATAAAATCAGCTAGCTCCCCCATGCTATCCAAGTAATCCATTAGACCACCACACTTTCCTGAGGGGTAAAGGGGGGTATTAAAGTCACCTGCTAGAAAAAATTTTGTAGAATAGTCCTGATCCAACTGATGGCCAAGATCAACCCACAAGGAAGCTCTACTAGACCAGGTATTAGGAGCATGTTTATTTTTAATATTACGTTTTCCTATCACTAGCTTTAACATTTTCTGTTAGTTCTATAATCTGATTGACATTCATTTTTATATACCATTTTGTTCTTCTTTGAAAATTTTTCTCTTTCTTTGTTTATTGTTTTGACTACCATGGAATCATATTACCCACATGTTTACTCATTGTCTAAAATGTGCACTATTTGTAAGTCTTCACTCAGAAGGACATGCATTGAAGAGAGCCGCTTATTTTGGGTTTTTATATATCTCCCTTCTTTAAATGTATATTTTTTTTATTAAAGCCTATTATTTTTCATCAATTGCAATCTTATCCTATCTCATTCCATGTTATCAGATATGCATTGTATGGTCAAATTTCCATAGATATTTGTGAATCATATTTGCGAAAAATTGCAACCATTCAAAAAAGGGGGAATAGCATTGTTTATGCACTTAATTAGGGGGGCAATTCTCATGTTTTAAAACACTTTCAATTCCTATATGTCATTTTCAAAAGCTTGAAAGAAATATTAGTGTGTCCTATACTCTGGTGGACCTCCAACCTTATGTCTATATTTACTTACTCACATATTATAGCTTCACAAAACTAAGGTGCTTTTCCAAGAGCCTTTATCCACTTTGTGTCTAAAGGCCATGAGTGTGAACGTCATTGGAACTAATTTTTGTAAGGTTTTTTTTCCTTTCATCTAATATAGTTCCCTTTTTTTAGATTCAAATAAAAATTGGTCTATCTTGTTGCTTCATCAAGTTTTTAAATGCTTCTCTGAGAGCATCCAACACTTGTATATATTAAATTTGTTACTTGTAGACCTTGCATTGTTCTTTTTATTTGGTACATGAGGTGTTATTGTTACAGATTCATTTATTTTCAAATATTCATTGTAGCAGAACATCACTTGAGCATTAGGTTAGCATTGAAGATGTTTTGTCTATGGAAGAGTCATCTAGTTCTACTTTTATTTCTTTTAGGGGATTTTTTTCTATTAGTTTTAATCTCTCCCCCCTACTTCATCATATTTTTATTTGTACCCACCTAAACTATGCTTAAGTAGGGTGTTAGTGTTAGTGTTAGATTTTCAAGATTCAAACTGCCTTGTAAGGCATAGGTGGATTTCCTCAATCACTCATAGTTTCTTGGAGGTAAATGCCTATATCCAAGATATCAGTTGATATTCTATTTGGTATTTCTCATCCATCCTTGTACTATTAATTGGTCATCTATTACACGCTTGATATGGGGGATTAATTATGAGTTATTGGATTATTTAATTAACCCAATTTCTATACATTATTATTGTGTTCAATGTTTTCTTTGACTTCCAATTCTAGGATTCAATGTTTTATTGAGTTCATTGAGATATGGGGTGTTTATATACCTCATTGCACATTTTGGGATTCAAAATTCAGCTAGGCCAATCGTGGAATCAAATTTCCCACTGAAACACCATAATGACACTCCTCTTTAAAGTTGGGTTGCACTCTTGGGGAGGGCATTTTGTTTTAGGGAACATAAATCCCATGGTGTTATGTTCCTTGGAAAAAGCTCAAAAATTTAGATGGGAAGTTGGGAAGATAGGGTACATAACAGAATAGGAGGAAATAGGTAGTGGGATCAAGTATAACAGACATCAAATATCAAAATTTCCAAAAAAGGAACTAAACATCTAATTATGTGTGTGTTAGTCCTATTTTTAAACTCAATAAATTTAAAAAATTTCCCCATGTTTCTAGTGATGCAAATGAGGCGTGTTAGTTTCAATAAGATAGCATCTCATATGAAGCCATAGTAGTACTATATGCACTATATGAATCCAATCAACACTAAATCTCTAAAATTCATCTACTCTTTATTGTAGAGTGGTGATGGGTATGTAGTTGTGTTTTCAGGTTATGTGGAATTCTTACTTCCATTCTCATAGTACATGGACTGTCTAGTAGGAGATTTCCAAATCAGAGGGAACAGTTGGCCACAAATAGCTTCTTTGCAATGATCTATTGAAGGTTGGTATCCCTACCTACAATATTGTAAATACTATACAATTTGTCAAATAATTATATAAAATTTAGCATAATTTTATCATCAATGTGCAAAGATCCAAAAAATTGTTCTCTGATACTACTATAGCCACTCATGTGGGCCAATGGTTATGGCGATGATTTAGATGAATGTGTTTTGGCAGCTGTAAAGATGGTAAGCCAAAATTATACCTTTTTGTTGTATGCTACAATTAGCAATCATATGAATTGAATCGGTGCAATTAAATTTTTATCTAACATCTCTATGTTCCCTTTTTCTCTTCCCTCATCCCCATTTCCTTTTCTAATTACTTCTTTAGCACCCCTTTTTTCCTTTTTTTTTTAACTTCTTTTCTATGTCTTTGTCTATTTGTTCTCTCATTTTTGTATTTGTTTTCCTTGTCAATTTACTTTTTCTTGGTGGTTGATTTATCAATTAATTTTTTCATCTATTTGATCTTTTTGTTTTCCAATAGAAAGATTTTTCATTTCTTTTCTTTTTCATGTTTTTTTAAATACTTTTGCTTTATATTGGTTTTTCTCGTGTGTGTGTGTGTGTGTTTAATTGTATTTTTCCATTCTTCTATATACATTTATGAATTCAATTACACACAGAGATAGGGTAGTTTTCTTTTTTCCTCTTTTGATATAAATTATTTTAATGGTAGCATTTACTTATAATGTTCATTAGCTTAAATTTATTTATTTCTTTATTTGTAATTAACATGCTCTTCATTTGTTTATTTAAAATTAGTAAAAAAAATAAATTCATTACGATATTTTATTTTTATATTTTTTCTATTATTAGATTTTTAATATTAATTATTTCTATTATATTTCAATATTTTCCTACTATTTCAATATATATCATATTCTTATAATGTGATCGCAAAATATGATACAAATCTAATATTATACCTTATCTTATTTTCTGGTGTCTTTCTATATTTTTAGTCATTTATTCAATTGTTATTATTATTATTATTTTGTTGATTATTTTACTCTTATGTATTTTGAATCTTACTCTCTAATATTTTCATCTTTCGAGTTTGATGTTTTTGTCATTCTTTATCATCTCTAGGTTTGTTTGTCTTTATTTTTTTTTGTGATTCTCTAACCTTTTTAAACATTTTATTTCCCTTACTGTTCCACTGACCTCTTTTTAAACCCCTAGTTTGTAATGTACGCATATATGTATGTTACAACACTTTCATCCTCATGAAGGGCCACAGACTGGTATCTAGTAAGTTTTTTTAGATGAAAAAATAGTCCACACAGTTGATTTTAGATTTAGAATTTGAATATACATGCTATATGGGGTGAAGATCCGTGGCATGTTCAATGTGATGTGTGGGGAGAATCACTCCGACAATGATACAATCCATCAAAAGGATGACAAATAAATGGGGTCACCCAGCGCTGGTACATATACTTCTGAAGTGACAACCAAGGAGAAACACCATACAAGACACACGGAGTCGAAGGTACCTAGAAAGTTTGGAATGATGGTAATAGTTATCCAAGGTACCTAGAAAGTTGGGAATGATGGTAATAGTTATATCCTTCAATGTGTTCTTTTAGCCTTCTTTGTCTTTTTATCACAAGGGTGCTATAAAATTTGAACTCACACTCTATATGTGTGATTCCTTGATTGACATTGATGGTTGAAGTTTCCATTCTTTCACGCCAAGATTATGGATTACATTGATAGACTGGAGGAAGAGGTTGGGTTAGATTTCCTCTCTGGTGATGTCAATAAACAAGTGGTACAGGGTGTTGGAGAGCTTATGGTGGGGTGACAAAATTTGTCAGCTGGGTTGATCTTTATCTGAAGGATCTATTGGTTGTGAGGGGTGCGATTCTTGCCAACGATGCAATTCCAAATTCTTGAGTAACATCCCCCTTGGCTCTGTCAAATCTCATGTTGAAGATGTGCTAGTCGAAGATACTTGACCGTCCTTTGCGGGTGGTTTGGATTTTCAAGACCTTTTGCTATTATGCAACCATCTGATATAGATATGGAAGCATTGCAATATAAAACATTCATTGATACAGATACATTTTCCATGTTTGTTGGCTTTTGACTTTCATGCTTTTTTTAGTACTTTCTTTCTGTTGTATCTGCATTTAACCTCGATCTGTATTGTTCCCATTATTAATTGTGGTCTATGTATAGGTTTATGGGGGTCATCGCAAGGGCAAAGCAAAATCCAAATTTGTAAAGACATGGTTCGGTCTCAGGAGGATTGCATTGATGTGTTCCGTTCGTTTGTGCACTTCAGAGGCAAACAAGGATCATGTGACAGTGTAGTAGGAATTAGGGAGATCACAACACTTGATTAGTTTTCATTGTAGTAATGTGGCATTGTTTTTTAAAATAGCAGCAGTAAAAGGGTGCTGATCCATGGAACAAGAGGGGTTGACTAAGTGAATTAACAGAAAATTAATTCAGAATAGAGAGCAGCATTAAAGCACATAAGTCTACCATAATAAAAAACATAAAAGCAACAAAAATTAAACCACCGCAGCTATAGAGTATCACACATCCACGAAATAGTTTTGAAATAGTCCAACTTAAACCAGAAAAGGCACCACGCAGGGCTATAAGAAAAATTCAAAGTTTTAAGCATAAGTAAGTAAACAGAGCCCATCCAAAAGTAAGGCGAGGAGTCATCAGCAATCTCCACCATCTCATACACGCCCAACCACAGAGTCACTTTCCATCCCATAAGTGCTTAGATAGCAGAAGGTCAGCCCACTTTTCATTCAGGAATTTGAAGAGTTCTCGATTTCCTTCGACAACATCCTTGCCCTTCGAAGCCTTCTCATTGAGAAGGCAGAGCATTATAGCAGACGCGTGCATCACCTTAAGCACAAATTTACTAACATTCGTCAGATGCTTATTAGTAGCATCCAGGTCCCGGGTGAGCTTAGTCATTGTATTTTCCATAGAGGAAAATTGGTACTTGATTCTCCCCATCAGGCTGCTACCAGTATGCTCTTTATCAGCAATGGGCTCATTTTTCGTCATCTCCTCCTCAGCCATAGTAGTGTGGATGTCTTCATCTAAATTTATTTTCACCTGATTAGTTTCATTGTTTGAGCCCTCTTTACTAGGAGAGCCCACAGAGGCATCCTCCAGGTTCGTGAGCTCTATTATAGCTCTTTTCCCCTATTCTTTGGCAATGCGAGAAGAGCGACGGGTAGAGGTGGGTTGGGGCTCAGTAATATGAGGGAAGTCCATATTAATGATAATATTTTTTTGCATCTTGGGAGGGGGCTGAGAGAAAACACTAGGGTTAAGGGTGTGCTTATGAGGACTTGGGGTGGGTTGGGTTTCTGAAGACTTGGGGCTCGAAACAAGGTTCGTATAGCCTTTTGACCCAAGAGGAGTGGGAAAGCCCTAGTTGAGAGAAACCCTTGATGACAAGGGTTGTTGGGTAGCATGGGTAATCTCCAAAGGAGGTGGGGGGCAAAGGGCATAGTGGAAATTGTACAAATAGAGAATAAGACCCTAATGGAGATAGACAGGATTTTTGTTGAGGGAGATGGCTTCATTCATAGCCTTCACATTGGCCTCCAAAGAATGCAAGAGGAAAAAGGGGAAGGAAATTAACAATTTATGCCTAAAATGGTTCAAAAAGGGAAGATGGTAGTTGAAAAACATACCAAAGCGGCCCTCCAAGGTGAAATATTTCATCACCAGCTTGCACATCTTCGGCCAGAACTCTGGGAGCTCTCGAAGATGCTGTAGCTACCATTTATAGGAGTTGGGGTAGCCTCATCCTTGAAGAATTGTGCAAACTTCATCTTCACCTGGGTTTTGGCCATTTTCTTCCATTTCTTGCCAGTGGTTGGCATCCTCGTGGCTTGGCCAATGACCTCTTCATTAATTTGAAAGGTGATACCATTAATGGTAACCTACCTTTCATTCCAAGTTTTAGCAACCTGCTTGGAAATTATCTCATCATGTCTCATGAGGCTTTCCATAAAAGGCAGAATACCTCCCTCCTTGCATTAATACATGATCATGGGGTCAGAAGAGAATTCCTCCTCAATCCTGTCAGGCTCAATCCTTTTTCTGTCACCTCCCATCTTCTTCTCCTGGTGCCAGTTGCTAAAAAACCCAATAACCAGAGGAAAACCAGAGGCAGGATCGCTCTCACCAAACTCGGCTCTCTAATTTTTCATAGGATAGTAGGTGGAAATGCCAAAAAAAAACTTGAATAAAAGATTTGAAGTCTTGTCAGGCTACAAGTAGTAATTAGGGCTTTGATTATCTTGGGGCTCGTGATGCCTTACCATGGAGGCCACTGGGGTTAACACGTGAGAATGGCACATTAACCCATAATTGTCATCAGTTAAATATGCTTCGTATCTCTTAACATCCTTTGTAAATTAATTTTTATTCAGAGCCCATTTAAAGTAATGATGGCCTTTAAAGAGAAGTCTCGTGCCAATGTGCCACATTAGACCCCTTTCATAATTTAAAGATCCACCATAGCAAGCCATGTCGCAAGCAAAAGGGGTGGAGGTAGAGGTTGCAAAAAAGTGCTAGCGCTCGGCCCCACCAGTAGGCACCCAACTCAAGCTCCCCTTTTTAAACCTCATGGATTTCAAATTCTCCATCTCTCATTTCCCGCTTAAACAGGTCTTGAGTATTCTAGGGAAGTTGACTGATAACTCTCCAACACCGAAGCTCATCGAGATGTTGACTGGTAGCAGCCATGGTGTCAGCGACAGAGTTTCCTTCTCTATAGATGTGCATGATAGTAACCATGTAAGTGCATTCCATTATGCCACAGATATCACTTAAAATACTATCAACTTTCTAGCCAGCGTTATAAATTCCCTTGGTAGCATCAATTATGATTTTGGAGTCTCCTTCAATAGCAATGTCGGTGCATCCCATGGCGATGGAAAAACTCAATCCCCAGAGGAGAGCCATACCCTCAGCCTGATTGACAGTATGGTTATGTAGGGGCCCAGCATAGGCAGCCACCAAATAGCCCTTGTGATCACGTATGACACCACCACTAGCTTGGAGATCATTGCAGATCGAGCCATCAAAATTGAGTTTGTGCCATGTAGCCCAAAGGGGAGTCCAAATAGTTGATTTTCATGTTGCAAGCTTAGTATTATCAATTTTGGCAAATCCCTTATCAATAGCCCAATTCATGGCAATTTTGTGGTCCTAGTTAGAAGGGGGGAGACTTGGGGTCTTCCAGTGGGAGACAAGTAAGCTTTCCTATAATAATTTGAGACCGAGCTGGAACACCATCATGCTATTAAGCTTAGTGTCCTTGAAAATCTTGTTATTGCGTTCCTTCCAGAGGGACCAACAAAAAATGGGCAAGGCCTGATTCCAGAGGAGCTTTATCATTGGGTGGTGGGAAGGAGAGAGCCAGTTGTGGAACTAGTCATGGATGTCCTTAGTAGGAGCCCACCAAATGGAGAGATGGGTCATAATCTGCTGCTTGACCTCAGTAGAAAAATCATAGTGAATGAATAGGTGATTTATGCTTTCCTCCTCCTTTTTCCATAAGCAGCACCTATTAGCCAGACTAAAACCCCACTTAGTGAGGTTTCCAAGAGTGAGAATTTTACCATGGAGCACCATCCACCAGAAGAAGTTGACCTTAGGGATTAGTTGGGGCTGCCACACTTTCTTCTAGCAAGTAGTATCAGCAATTTCTATGATCAGTTGATTATAAGCTGATTTGATAGTGAAACCACCATTTTGGGTGTGTCACCATAAGATCCTATCAAGCCTATCAAGCAGTGGTATGTGGACAGAGTGGACTAATTTATTGAGATTGGTAGCCAGATTGAGAAGATCTGGTCTATCCCTTAGGAAAGGGACAATATCAATCCATCTGCCATTGGTTATGAAGTTGGAGTCTAGGATGCCAACCCCATGAGTAAGGATGTTTCTTAATTGGGAAAAGTGAGTGGAGGCTAGACTACCATCTGGTAGCCATGGGTCCTCCCAAAACTTGATGTCCCTACCATTGTCCAATTGCCAAAAGGTCCCTTTTTCCAGGCTACTTTTATTCTTAAGAATATTGTTCCAAATTTTGGATCCTCTCAAGTGTCCATGTTCCATAAAGAGCTTATAGAAATGTCCTCCGTCAAGGTACTTGGCTTCAATAATTTTGCACCAATCAGTAGAACCCGAGACCATGTTCCAAGCTTGGAAAGAAGGGCCCTATTGAGGTTGTGAATTCTTCTCAGCCCTAGGCCCCCCAAGTGTTAGGGAGGCAAACCTTATCCTAGCTAACTAAAGGAAGCCTTCTCTTTTCCTCAAACCCTGACCAAAGGAAGGTTCACTGGATCTTTTCCATTTTGTCAACCATGAAACCTAAAATTTTGAATATGGAAAGGAAATAGATAGGAATACCTTGAAGATAAGCAGTAAGGAGTTGGAGCTTACCTGTACTACTAAGTAATTTACCTTTCCACCAACAAGATTTCTTTGGGTTTGTTCGAGGATGTAGTTCCAAAGCTCTTGCTTCACATCTTTGATAGTTAGGGGAAGCCCCAGGTAAGCCCGAGGGAGTGAATCAGCCTGGCAGCCCAAAATTTTCAAGATCTTTATTTGAACAGTAGGCTCAGTGTTGAAGAACATACGGCTTTTGTGATAGTTGATGCGTTGGCCTGACACAGTAGCATATCTATCCAACATTAGTTTCCACATCTTGTCCTCCTTAACCGAGGAGGTGCCAAAGAAGAAGGTGTCATCCACAAACTACTGCAGGACCTCAGGGGGAAGGCTTGAAGCAGGTTTAATACCCTCAATTTCTCTAGATTGTGCCATTTGCATCATATTACGATCCAAGACCTCAGCCAGAAGGATAAAGAGGTAGGGGGAGAGGGGATCCCCTTGGCACAAACCCTTTCCAGGAGCAAACTTAGTACCCAGTTTGTCATTGAGCAACATAGAAAATCTGACAGTTTCAGTACAAGCTTTGATAAAAGATATAAAGTCTTGAGAGAAGCCAAAAGAGGTTAGGACTTTATAGAGGAAGGTCAATTTGACTTTATCGTAGGCTTTAGAAATGTCAAGCTTGAGGTCCATTCCAGTAGCCTTACTGTGATTAATAGAGTGCAAGATTTTGTGAGTGGTGATGGTTGCGTCCATGATTTGTCTACCAAGGACAAAACCTTTATGATTGGGATTAATGATTTTTCCAAGCAAAGGTTTGATTCTATTAACCATGATCCTGGAGAAGATTTTGTAGAGGGTATTATAGAGACTAATGGATCTAAAATCCTCCATTATTTTGGGTTCTGCACAATTGAAGACAAGGACTATATAAGTTTCATTGAGTTATTTGAGGATTTTCTTAGTTCTGAAAAATTCCCTGGCCACATGAGTCACATCATAACCAACAATATCCCAGAATTCTTGAAAAAAAGTAGGGGGGAAGCCATCGGGGCTAGGGGCTTTGAAGGGTCCCATAAAGAACACTGCTTTATAGACTTCTTCATCAGTGACCTTGGAAAGGAGGGAGTTGTTGTCAGTGTCAGTGACCACCTTTGACAAAATTGAGATGAGCTGGTTTTGGAGAATTTTAGAATTCCTTGCATTGACTTCAATAAAGAAGTTGAAGAAATAGTTTGTATCCATATTCCCCAGCAAGGCAGGGTCAAAGATCTTATTCCACATTTTATTAGTAAGAGTGTTGATGGAATTACGTCTCTTATGTTTACAGGTAGATTGATGGCAAAAGGTAGTGTTGTGGTCTCCCTCTTTGAGCCATAGCACCCTGGATCTTTGTTTCCAAAAAACTTCCCCATTAGCTAGAGTAACCTTCCAACTTTTTCTAGCCTATTCCTCCTCATTGTGTAAATTAGGTGATAGGTTGCCAGCAACCATCTGTCCTTGGAGAGTTTCCAGTTTCTCATCCAAAGCTTTTTTTTTATGAAAGATGTCCTTAAAGGTAGCTTTTCTCCAACCTTTGACAACACCCCTGATGAGTTCCAATTTAGAGGCCACCCTAAACATGGTCATCCCTTTGATAGGAGTAGACCACCATTGTTGGATTATATCATGGAAGTTGGGGTGTGAAGTCCACATGATTTCATACCTGAAGGGGGCAAGGTAGGGGTGCTTCCCATCCATCCATTTAAGCAGCAGGGGGTTGTGATCAGAGGTGGTTCTGGGGAGGGATGTTAGGGAGCAGGATGGTCCCATATCCCAAGAAGAAGAGGTTAGGACCCTATCTAGCCTCACCTATATAAGGTGGTTACCCTTCCTATTGTTGGTCTGGGTGAAGGGGTTTCCTTTGAGATCCACATCGTGGAGGCCATTCAAGCTAACAAAACGGGACAGATCCCCCATGTTGTTGATGAAATCCATAATGCCTCCATTTTTTAGAAGGGTATAGAGGGGAGTTGAAGTCCCCTGCCACCAAAACATTTAAGTCATGTAGGAGGAGAAAGGAGGTCGATAGCTCCTCCCAGACCTCCTTTCTTCCTTGGCGATAATTAGGAGCATAAATGTTGAAATAGTGCCAGAGAGCCACCGGGGACGTGAAGGAAATAGCAAAATGATGCTGGGAAAAGATGAGAGCATCCCCCCTGACTTTAGATGGATTCCAGAGGCTAGCAATCCCTCCAGAAGCCCCACTAGCCTCAGAATAAAAGAACATGGCCCCAGGCCATAGTCATCCCACAAGAGTATCAAAATTACTATAGGACATTTTAACTTCCTGAATAAGGAGAATATCAACTCTATAGTCATTAATGTACTACTTAACAGCAAGTTGTTTCTGGGGATTATTTAGGCCCTGAATGTTCTAGGAGAAAACAATCATTTCTTACCTTTGTGTGTGAGGTTGAGGGTTTTCTTCCTACCAGCAACAATCTCTTTTGTTGTGCTCCTTTGTCTTTTGACCCTATCAAATGGTCGTCTTGGTTTTGTGTCCACTCCAACACCAATTTTTTTATTCCTTGTCTTCTTGTGTTGGGTTTTCCATTCTCCGTCATCATTCTTCAATGTCGTTGTAGGCTTCACCGGGGTACTACAGGTTTCTTGTTGAGGATTGGTATCACTGGTGTTAATACCCACTTCCATCACTAGGTTACCCACCGGCTCCACTGGGGGTGCCTCAAGCAGCAATCTTGTACTGTCCATGAGCATCATGAAGTCATATTGGACACAGTGTTTTGTGTCCGATTGGATTCATCACCCAACAGGGGAGGGTTTTCCTCAGTTATAGGAGTCACCAAAGCAGCAACATCTGTGGCATTGTCGTCCACTCCCTCTAGGCATACATAGTTGGGCCTTTAGTTTGGCCGATCAAATAATTCATAATTTAGTGGAGAACATCTAAGGTTTTGAATTATGTCAAATGAACAATTTTGTACACTGACAACTTTTGTGGGTTGTATTTTATATAAAAATATTAAATAAAGTGTTCATCATTTGTACCATGAACATGTGCATATCTATGTTTGCAACTATAAGCTGATTTTTTTCTATGTACATGTGCATCCTTTGTTTTCTCTCACTATAACTATTTATGGTTACAATATTGGATATGTCTCATTGTTAACCATTCAATCTATATGTTGTCTATTTACAATTATCAAATTAGTTGTCTTTTGCTTCAGCAATAATTCAATAACTCAATATACTTATACATAAAAATTGGTATATATGTTCCTGATTAAAAAAATTTAGTGTGTTCTAATTTACACCATTCAACATTTCTCTTTTGTTTTGAAAATTAATTCGAGCTTTTAATCAGAACATTGCAGTAATGTTGCGTCATTGATTGTCTATATTATGTCAACCCATCTCCCCTCTTTCTGTCTATTTCTACAAGTGCATAAGCACTAACATCCTTCTATACCGACACTCTTTTGTCTTGTGCAAATTTAACATTACTAATAGAAAGATGCATAACTGTAAAAATAAACAATTTCTTCTTTTTATTGTCTACTTAGGAATGAGTTGAGAAATAATTTGTTGTAAATTGGTGCTTATTTTATCAATGACAAAAATGTATCAAAATGGTTTCATTGTACTGCATTTGGAAAGAAACTCTCCTGTCTATGTTTTCACTGACTTGGTTAGAGTACATCTTAATTATATTAAATTGCATTAAGTATTGCTATTCGTATATGTGATGATGGATGATGGATGACCATAGCATCTTGTTAAGAAACTAAACCCAATTCCCTTGCATATCTAGCTATTGTTTAAATACACACATGTAGTCCAATTTGTCACATTGTTAAACAAGTAATCCATTCACAAGGCTATTACTAGGGAAACCCAGGCATCCAAATGTATGAAAAGAAATTAAGACATACATAGGAATTGTCCATGGAAAAATTTTCCAAACAAATAGCTTCTCAAATGGCATGTTTGAAAATCACATACACCGTCATAATCAACTAGGCCTCTATAACGAATCAAGCATACCTACTATTGTTTTAGGCTAGAGTGACATCTAATATTAAGGGGCATCATAATAACCAACTTCAAAGGTAACCCACATAAAAATTTTAGCTTTCGGTTAGTATAACAATTACAAGTGTTTTTCAGTTTGTTTTGACCTAGTAAGATCCTATTCCAAATGCTGGTGAGAGCGTAATAAGGTTTACCAGCCCAATAATTAGTTGCTTATATATTAGCCATTGAGTAATATGACCAATCATTCAAGGCCAAGAAATCTTTATTACACCTTATCGTAGGACAAAACATCCCAACCCTGCCAGTGGTAAAAGCCTCAAAACTTTCTTCCTCCCTATAACCTACAAGAGAGTGAGTTGAAGTGATAGAAAGTGGGGTTGATAATAAAATAAACATCTTAAACATTCTTCGATCATTTTTTCCATGGTTCCTATGTTGTGTGCTACTGGTAGGTCTCAAAACACGTGGATTTTAGTGCAGATCAGGCAGAAAAAACTACATACCACCTTTATGATGCCCTGATATTCATGGCAGTACACTTGATCTTACTTGCAACATTGGTCTGTGCATGTTGTTCAAGATTGATAATATTGACAAGTATAAAGCACTCATCTCCTCAGCCCTTATTTATGGAAATCAATATTGTGGCACTGTTTACAAGCCCTAATAAATTTGACTCTCAACAAAGAAACCATGATTGCACTATTTGGATGCAAGTATGGGATGTCAGAAAGATGTCAGCTGAAAGCTAATGGGTTCCCAACATTCTACCACAAACCCAATTAGTACAACTTTAGGATTTTCAATCTTGATAGCTCAAGAAAGCGTGCAAGGGCCAACAAGTCATCAGCTCAAAGGGAAGGATGGTTTGCAATGGAAGCACCCTTCTAGGGGCTATCACATAGTGGTAGCTTGGTGGGTGTGAGCAAGAGAGGAATTTTCATGCATGCAAAGATGATGCACCCAACAATGATCCCTTAAACACCTTACCAAAGGACCTATTCAAAATTCATTTGTAGCTTCAATCTAATCATATTAGGCAGCTCTCACAGAAGTTTGAGGCTTGTGAAGAAGAGAATGATTGACTTAAGTTGCAAATTGTAGACTTGAAGAAGAAAAACACTGAGTTGGATAGGATGATGTAGAGGTAAAGGAGAAAAACTTAGAACAAAAGGTGGAATTGCATGCACAAAAAATTATCATTGGAAATCTAGAGGCAAACTATGCTGCCAACAAGAAGATGATCTTTGAATCATATAACAAGTACAAAGTCATGTTAGATGTTTTGAGAGGTCACACAAAAGAATGGAAGGTAATGTATGAAGAGGCAATAGGTATGCCTTTTGAGCCTCTCCAACAACCTGGTCCCTAGCCTATCACCTGTGGACGTGAAGAGTGGTCAAAAAGTGGATATCTCTACAAATCTAATACAATATATTTAGGATGGGTCCCTTGATCCTCTTTATTTGAAAAATAAAGGCTACTAAACAATGCTACAGCGAGTGATGACAAATGTCTGCAATTCAAAATTTATGTATATGTAAATTAGTGATGCAGGAGCATCTCAGGTCCTTGGCAATCTTGTGTCACCAAAAAAATTTTGAAGTTTGTCTATGTTGCTCGGTAGTTGGTCCATTTCCTTTGGTTACCGAGTTTGGTCGGTTATCTCATGGGCGGTCGGTTGTTTCACTAGCGCTCAGTAATGCTTGTCTGTTGCTCGGTCATCCCTGCTTACCGAGTAGTTTATTTTGAGTTTATGTTGAGGCCAACTTGTGTATTGATTATGGGTCATGAATTCAATGCTGGTATCCATCATTGGGAAGCCTGTGGTCCTAGATCTAACCGTTCCTTCCATCGATTGTGGATCTGAAGGTAGACTTAGTTTGGTAGCCTCTTGTATAAGTATAGATGTTTGGTTAGAGTTTAGGGAGTCAGTTTTGATAGAAGATAGAAGGTAGAAGATTAGAGATTATCAGTAGATCCTTGCATGTTTGAGGACTTATGTAATTCATTGTAATAGCTGGCCAAAACTGAGAAGGCCTTATAGCCTAGCATGTATGAATCAATTTGAATAATAATATATGAATGATCCTACTTTCTCTCTCCCAATGTGTTGTTGTTGCTTCCGCATGTTGTTGAGCAAGGTGGATCAGGTAGGGTGTGCCATTGTTTTGGCACCTCCTTTCCTTTGTGTTGGCTGGTATCAGAGCGAGGTAAGATCTAGATCTAAGTTTGTAGATCTAGGTTTGTAGATTCCTTCTTGTGAAGCCCTAGTTGAATTGTTGAGGGGTGGCATATTGCGATCTGACCTGCAATTTCCCAAAGAAGAGGCATACATCTTGAAGATGTTAGTGATGGTGAAATTGAAGTGGAACAATGAAGCAGAACCTACACCTATGATGGATCAGGGTGAGGAAAGATTCTTGAAGGCTTTGACAAGTTTGAAGTCAACACCACATTTCAATCCTCCTGAGTATAGTGGGAAATTGGATTCTGATGATTTGATAGATTGGATCACTAAAATGGAAAAGTATTTTGAGTATGAAAATGTATCTAAGGAAAAGAAGGTGAAAATTGTAGGCACAAAGTTGAAAGGTCATGCATCCTTATGGTGAGAACATCTACAATTGGATCGAAAAAAGAAAGGCAAAGACAAAATCAAGGTATGGAATAAAATGGTAAATAAATTGAAAGGAATTTTTTTACCTTGTGATTATCAGATTAACCTAGTTAGGTGAATGCAAAGTCTAAGGCAGAAAGATAGCTTGGTAAAGGAGTACACTGAGGAATTCTATAGATTAGATATCAGATCTGGATATGATGAGGATGATGTGGAAATAATTTCTAGATACTTGAATAGTTTAGAGTTTCCATCCAAGAAGAAATCAATTTGGTCAAATTGGAGAACATTGAAGAGGCTTATCAATTTGCATTGAAAGCTGAGGAGAAATTGAATAAGAGATATGAGCAGAGACAAAGAGGTCGAGATGGTAGATTCCCTAGAGGAAGAGGTAGATCTAATGGTGAAAATGGTAGATTTGAACCTGAAAAGATAAATCTGGATAAAGGCAAGACTGAGTGGAAAGCTGAAAGTTCATCTAGAGGTAGAGGTAGTAACTACCGAGGTGGTTATAGCAGAGGTAATTTTTGAGGAACTTGTTACAATTGTGGAGAGGAAGGAAATATATCTTTTGAATGTACACATGCTAGTAAGAAGGATAGTAGCAGTAGAAATGCTTTGGTGCAAGAAGAGTTACTGAATGAACCTAAGAAGGAAAATAGCTTGATGGTGAGAAGAGCACTATGGAATGAAGGTAAAAAAGAAGATCTGGTAAGGAAAATTTTGTTCAAGACCAGATGTAGAGTTTCTGAAAAAGTTTGGAAGGTAATCATTGACAGTGGTAGCTCAGAGAATATGGCATCTGAGGAAATGGTGACAAAGTTGCAGTTGAAGCTATTTTGAATTGGCCTACACCTATGAATGCTAGTGAGGTAAGATCATTTCATGGTTTGGCAAGTTTCTACCAAAAGTTCATAAGGAATTTTAGTTCAATTTGGAATGCTATGACTGAGACTATGAGAGGAGATAAAAGAGAATTCAAGTGGACACATGGAGTTGATAAGAGTTTTGATACCCTGAAGCAGAGTGTTGTTGAATTGCATGTTTTGGCATTGCCTGATTTCAATAAGATATTTCTAGTGGAATGTGATGCAAGTGGAAGTGCAATTGGATTTGTGTTGAGTTGAGAAGGTAAACATGTTGCTTTCTTTAGTGAAAATTTGAATGATGCTAGAAGGAAATATTCTATGTATGATTAAGAATTCTATGCTATTGTTCAAGCATTGAATAAATGGAGGCAATATTTGATGCTGAGTGAATTTGTGTTGTATACTAATCATAAGGATTTGCAATACTTGGGTAGTCAGAATAAGTTGAATCAGAGACATATGAAATGGGTTGAGTATTTGCAAAGTTATACATTTGTGATAAAACATAAAAGTGGAGTCACTAACCGAGTTGTTGATGCATTGAGTAGAAGAAGATCTTTGATGACTAAGATGAAAATTGAAGTTCTTGGTTTTGATGAGATGAGAGATTTGTATGAAACTAATCCTAATTTTTCTGAGCCATGGAGAAAGTGTAGAGCACCTATTCAAGATCAACCAAGTACAAAATGGTAAAAGTATTTCATTCAAGAAGGTATGTTTTTTTTAAAGGTATTCAGTTGTGTATATCGAGAGGACAAATGAGAACTATTTTGATAAAGGAGAAACATAGTAGTGGTTTGGCTGGACATTTTGGTATTGATAAAACTTTGAATTTGCTTAAGGAGAAATACTTTTGGCCATAGTTGTATAAAGATGTTTAGAAATTTGTGAAAAGTTGTGGAATTTGTCAAGTTGCAAAAGGAGTAAGTCATAATAATGGATTGTATACATCGATTGTTGTACCTGAGAAACCTTGGATTGACATTAGTATGGATTTTGTTCTTGGCTTACCGAAGACAGTAAGAGGTAATGATTCTATATTTGTTGTGGTAGATAGATTTTCAAAGATGACATGTTTTATACCTTATAGAAAGACATCAGATGCAGTACATATAACGAATCTTTTCTTTAAGGAAATTGTCAGATTGCATGGATTACTAAGGAGTATTATCTCTGACCGAGACAATAAATTTGTTGGATACTTTTGGAAGACTCTTTGGAGAAATTTTGGCACTAAGTTGAAATATAGTTCTACATTTCACCCACAAACTGATGGACAGACAGAAGTTTGGGAAATATTTTGAGATGTTTAGTTGGAGACACACCAAGTAACTTGGATTCTGTGTTGGCACAAGCAGAGTTCGCATATAATAATTCAGTGAATAGGAGTACTGTAAAAAAACCCTTTGATATTTTGAATGGCATACAGCCGAGAGGTATATCTGATTTGAGGGATGTTGCTGATGAAAGTAAGAGAAGTGCTGAAGGAGTGAAATTTGCTGAGTACATGAAGACATTGCATGAAGATGTAAAAATCAAGTTGGAAGAGAGTAATCAGAAATACAAAGACAAAGCTGACAGATCAAGGAGATATAAGACTTTTGATCTTGGTGATGAAGTGATGGTTCATTTGAAGAAAGGTCGATTTCTTGTTGGAACATATGGAAAGATGAAGATGAAGAAGTTTGGACCTTGCAAGATTTTGAAGAAATTTGATAGTGGAAATGCATATGAGATTGAGTTACCTAATGATATGGACATATCACCGATTTTCAACATTGTTGATTTGTATGAGTATCATAAACTCAATGAAGACATGACAGTACTGATGGAGTATCCTAAGAAACAGAATGAAGAAGTTGAGCAGATTTTGGAGCAAAGAGTTAGCAAAAGAACAAGAGGTAAACAGTATATGGAATATCTGGTAAAGTGGAAGAATAGACCAATTGAAGACAGTTCATGGATTTCACATTCTGAGTTGGATGTAGCTCAGATCATACCTACGAAATGATTCAGAGAATCATTTCTAAATAACCCTAGGTATTTGATGCAAGATCATCTCGGGTCCTTGGCAATCCTGTGTCACCAAAAAGATTTTAAAGTTTGTCTATTTTGCTCGGTTCCTTCTTTGACCAAGTTGGCTTGGTAGTTGGTCGGTTTCCTTTGGTTACTGAGTTTGGTCAGTTATCTCCTTGGTGGTCAGTTGTTTCACTGGCACTCGGGGATGCTTGTCTGTCGCTCGGTCATCCCTGCTTACCAAGTAGTTTATTTTGAGTTTTTGTTGAGGCCGACTTGTGCATTGATTATGGGTCACAGATTTAATGCTAGTATCCATCATTGGGAAGTGTGTGGTCCTAGATCTGACTGTTCCTTCTGTTGATTATGGATCTGAAGGCCAACTCATTTTGGTAGCCTCTTGTATAAGTATAGATGTTTGGCTAGAGTTTAGGGAGTCAATTTTGATAGAAGATAGAAGGTAGAAGATTAGAGATTATTGACAGATCCTCACATGTTTGAGGACTTCTATAATTTATTGTAATAACTAGCCAAAACCAGGAAGGCCTTACAGCCTGGCATGTATGAATCAATTTGAATAATAATATATGAATTATCATGCTTTCTCTCTCTCACTGTGTTGTTGTTGCTTCCGCTTGTTGTTGAGCAAGGTGGATCAAGTAGGGTGTGCCATTTCTTTGGCCCCTCCTCCTTTCCTTTGCATCAATTAGGGACACCATGCCCAATTAAAATCCTTTTATTTCTTTCCTAAACACTGAGATCTTGAATACATGAAATAGACCATTATTATTAATGAAACATATGTAGTTATTCCCTTCTATTTTATATGCATAGATTGCATATATATTTTTGCATTGTCTTTTCATGATTTATCTTAAACTAATTAGGTCATTATTGCATGTAAATTATTTCAAATATGTTTATTCTTGTTAATGAAACATATATATATATTTATTTATTTATCTCAAACTAATTAGGTAGTTATTACATGTACATTATTGAAAATATGTTTATTATTATTAATGAAACATATGTAGGTATACCCCTCTATCTTATTTGCCTCCATTGCATATATATTTATGCATTATCTCTTTTCTCTTTCTCTCTTAAACAAATTAGGTGGTTTTTGCATGTAAGTTATTGCATATATGTCTATAGATTTCTCCAGTTCCTCGTACCTCTACACACATATTGCATTGAACTCAATCAATATAAGTTTGATGACTATAGTATCATAGAAGTGTATGGTTGACAAGTTAAAATAAGACAAATTTAAGGATAGAGTGTTTGGAATTAGTGTTGATGGAATGGATTTGTTCAATATGAAAAGTTATTTGACATTTTTGGGTGTCCTCATGTCCACTATTTTAAAAAAAAATTCATGTAATGGATAAAAATAGTGTTTACCAAAACCATCGAACTTGAGTGAGATGATTATATTTAGATTTCAATATAAATTGAAAATATCACATTCATTGGAGCAAGAACAATATGTCTAACTAACACTAGTAAGATGGCACATTTGACTAATATATAATTATTAAGATTACTAAATTCTTAACTTTAAAACAAAAATAAATAAATTATTGAGCCTCTTCAACATACAAGTTTCACTATTACACTACTTCCCACCTACAATGGTTGGTCACATTTTTCACGAAATAGAATTGTGGAGAGACTCCTAGAAAAGGAATAAGTAGTTATAAGGAATTTTTTTCCATTTTTTCTCCCAAAACCTCTCATGTGTATCTCAAAGTTTGACATATTGGAATATGAACTGGTTGCCACCTACAGTGCTCTATCAAATGTTCTCAAAAGATAGAGCCTTAATAAAGGTTTGTTCTACCTAGTTTTTCCACCATTAACCCATCATAGACATCCAATTTGAGAGACCTTTCATGGGATAAAGTTAGTACACTACCCACATATATGCCAACACTATCTATTTTGTGCACATAATTTTCACAACCTTCCAAAAATGTTGTGTGTTTCTTACACTTTACAGATAACATTATATATTTTTTCAATCAATTCATCTATAATACAACACAAGTGTTTCCATTGGTGAGATGATCCTTGGTTGGGAAGACTTATTGTGGTTTCCCCAATGAACATTCAATTTTGGTGAAATAGTGGCATTGTATTATAATTAAGACAAAGTTTCAACAAAGTGTAGAAAACACAACATTGGCAAGCTAGTTAAAAATATAACTTATTTCAAAAAACTAAAGAGCACTATATGGAAAAATTAAATTCCATCGAGAGACATTGGAAGAATTCAACTAGACAGAATCTTGTCTTGCTGAAATTAAAATGTTAATTAGGGAGATTGCCAAAATCTCTCTCTGATGAGTTTCTTCTACCCTGTCATATACACAAAGATAAGACTCCTCCTAAAAAAGGAACATCTTAGCAATGAAAAATAGTGGCATTGTATTATAATTAATTGACACTTTGTCAAAAAACATACTAAAGTTTCAACATAGTGCCAAAAACACACAACATTTGCCAAACTAGTTAAAACTGTAGTAGAAGTCTATTCAAGTGAAGAGACTGTGGAAGGAAGAAGGAAAGTCTATCGGAGAGACACTGGGGGAATTGAACCCAAGGGAATCCTATCTCATTGAATTCCAAATGTTCATTAGGGAGACCCATAATATATCTCTCTTTTGAGTGTCTTTTACCATCTTAGAGATAGAGAGATAAGACTCCTCCTGACCAAGAAATGTCCCAAGAAATGTCTCACTAATGGAAAAAATTGGCATTGTATTATAATTGATACATTGTAGAAAACACACTAAAGTTTTGATAGAGTACCAAAAATACACATCATTTTCCAAGATATTTAAAAATATAGTAGAAGTCCATTCAACTGAAGAGATAGTGGAAGGAAGAAGGAAGCTCCATTGGAGAGACATTGGTGGAAGTCAACTCGATAAAATCCTATCTCACTAAAGTTGAAATGTTCATCAAGGAGACCCACAAGATCTCTCTCCAATGAGTGTCTTCTACCCTGTCAAAGACATGGAGATAAGACTCATCTTGACAAAGGAATTTCTCACTGATAGAAAATACTAGCATTGTATTATAATTGGCACTTGTTAGAAAATGCACTAAAGTTTTAACAAAAGGCAGAAAACATACAACATTTTCCAAGCTATTTAAAACTATATGATAGGTCAAAACGATTGAAGAGATAGTGGAAGGAAGGAGGAAACTCCATCAGAGGGACACTGGTAGAATTCAACCTAACAAAAGCCTATCTTGTAGAAGTTGAAATGCTCATTGGGGAGACCCACAAGATATCTCTCTAATGAGTACCTTCTACCCTATCAAACACACATAGAGAAGAATCCTCCTGACCAAGTAATGTCTCACTAACAGAAAATACTAGTGTTGTATTATCATTGATACTTTGTAGAAAACACACTAAAGTTTTGACAAAGTGCAAAAAACACACAACATTTGCCAAACTAGTTTAAAATGTAGTAGAAGTCCATTCGGTTGAAGAGACAGTGGAATGAATAAGGAAACTCCATCAAAGAGACACTAGTGGAAGTCAACCCAATGAAATTGTGTCTCATTAAAGTCAAAATTTTCATCGGGGAGACACACAAGATCTCTCTCTGATGAGTGTCTTCTACCTTGTTGAAGACACATAGATAAGACTCCTCCTGACCAAGGAATGTATCACTAATGGAAAATGATATATTTGTATTATAGTTGACACTTTGTAGAAAAAATGCTAAAGTTTTGATAGAGTGCATAAAACACACTAAAGTTTTGTTTGACTACCAAAAACATAACATTTGTGAAGCCAGTTGATAGCATAATATAGTGTATATTTTTTCAAGATGAGTAGGGGTAGAAATTTTTCCTTTTTACTAATGTCTTTCTTTTATAGAGAAGGCTTTGGATGAGGATTATTGCTTGTACCTCAAAAATACATATCATGATCTATCATATTGATATCATATTTTGTAAAGTCCACTTCTTTAAAATTTTGAAGATCAAATGCAGTATTAAAAATTGTATTAGAAATACCTTAATATTAGAAATCAAAATATTTCACCATTGAATGATATTTTATACGAATGCAAATATTTGGATCCAATGTAATCAAGTGCATGGGAGCCTTGAATCTTTCTTTTTGATTTTTCACTTGCACCTTAAGTGACAGTTATTTTGTGCTTCCACAATTTAGACAAACTTTTCAGCCCTATACTTTCAATTGAAATCTCTATGAAATTCCTATATCCTTTACACTATTATGGAATAAAACTAGAAATAAATCTTTCATTGACATTGTAAAGTCACTTTGAGGTGTGCACATTTATAGATTCTCCTAAGAATAAAATGGAAATGAAGCTTGTATCAAGTAAGGAAGGATCTTGTTGTTACACATTCCACATTAGAATCTACTTTATAAATGGTGGGTTTCAGAAGAATTGTCTTTGTTGTATGGATAAAACACATGATTGCAAGTTCACAGTTCCAATTAAACTAGATCTAATCACATTTAGATCAATGAAAATAGCCATGTAAACCTCATTATTTCTTATTCTACATTTCACTACATATTTATCTAAATTTAATTAAAACAAAGAGTATGAGAGACGAGTTATCAAGCTCCACACCTACTTATAATTAATGGGTAAATAGAACACTAAATAGTACAATTTGCAAAAATAGCTATCCGCTCATAATGAATTTAATCCTTTTTCAAATGATCTAATTAAAAAATCCAAAGAAGAACAACAAATGTGTTTATCCCTAAACCCAAATATAAAATTTACATGGTTGGTTAAATGATAAAAATAAATCCAAGTTTGACACAAATAGAGAACACATTTTTTATTAAATGCAACAAAAGAACTAAAGACCAATGACCCAAAATGCCAGTCAATATTCTTCTTCCATCCAGTTTAATCTCATTTTTATACAAAATGAAATAGAATGTGAAGGTAGAAACCCTTTCAAACACACCTATTGAAAAAATTAGCTTAAACATTTTGATTGGCAACTAATTTTTTACAAGCCTATATTACATAAACAAAACATATAATCTTATTGATGTGAAAATTAGGTGAACTCCTATACTTTGAACTCTCAAATGATGACCTGTGACTCATATGTCTAAGAAGGTGTCATTTCTTGTTGAGTTACATTGTTTTCCATTTGGTTAAGTTCTTTGGGAAAGAAAAAGATGAACTTCTGGTAGATGAGATATATAGTATTCATCATGGTATGTGGTTACACTGACCAATAAGTGTCTCATTAAGTATTCCAAATGAAACATCTCATAAATAGCTATACATGCATTCTCTAGATTTTTTATGCTCATCATGGATGGATGCTAATGCCTAAGGAGGCCTCACTGCCAATTTATCTTTCCATTCCTTTTGACCAATAAGATTACCATTTATGTTTGTGAGAGATGGAAGTTCAACATAAGTATTTTTTTTAAATCTTCCCATGTCCCCACTAAGTAGGTCCTCGAATTCATCATAGGTTTGTATTAGTTTGCACACCCTTCTGATGTTATTTATGGGTGGAGAACTATTACCCTATAATTTTGCTTTCTTGTCCATCAACCTGTTCTTAAGCTATGGTGTTCAAGAACAAAATTACTAGTCTTATTTGTATGCACCCAAAAATGGTCGCCTAGACTTTGGGCCCCATTTATTTGATTTATCAATCCTGAATCATTTTTATCAATAATCAATATTTTCAATTTCTTGATCAAATCTTAATTTTGATCATATATTGGATTTTTATCCTATGGGCTAACCATTTATCCTAAGTCTTTATTTGATTAAAAGGAATATTTCCTCCCCTTTTGATTAAATAAAAAGCCCCCACCTTTCCTCTTATCCTAAGTTGCACAAATAAAACATTATTCCTATTTTATAAAAAGGAGAAAAGTGCTTTTTGTCTCACATGAGGCTCAAAAGTCAACACTTCACTCTCATTGGAGGATACTTGTGCACATGGATTGCTCCTCTTTCAAGCTCCACCACTGATTAAGACTTTTTGCCTCTTAATCTCAATGGTCCATTTCTTTGCATTTCTTATAAAAGGAGAGCTCTCTCCTTCATTTGCATACCATGTTTTTATGCTAATGTTATGCTGCAGGTTTTAGGTGCATTTGGAGTTTGAAGACATTGAAGACTTGTTGCATTTCATTGTAGTTGCATATTTCCATTCTTAGTTTAGTTGCATGATAATGACATTTTTAGTTTAGTTTCCTTTTATGCAATAGAATAAGCTCACATAGTCTAAATAGGAAGGATTTGTAATCCATTGATATTTCCATTTCATAGCTTAGTTTGTACTTCCATTTTCATAGCATAGCTTGCACATTTGCATCTTCATTTTAGTTGCATTGCAATGCATTTCATAGTGATTCTTGGAGATATTGGCATTGTTGCCCTTGTCTTCATTGTGAATCTCTCATTGTGTGGTTGACTAGCAAGGTCACAAGTTTGTAGCTCTAGCTGAGAGCAATTTTCAATCTTGCAACTCCATACATAGAGAGCTATGAGCCGCTTTGTGAGGCCTCATTCTTGAGCAACCTTGCATGTAATGGTTCATAGAAGTGCACCATTTTAGTGTGTACATTTCTAGTGCCCACCATGGGGCTGAGTAGATTAGCTTTGTCCCTTTAATTCTGCATTTTCTGTCAAAATTTTTGTCAATTTTCGGTTTGATTTTCAGTCTCTGGTTTTCTATCTCAGAGTATCGCGTGATACTTCTCAGAAATATCACGCGATATACCTTTGTATAGCGGTGTGACACTTCACGCGAAAGAAGAATCGCCCACGGTACTGAGAAATATCGCCTATTATCGGGTGAAGTATCGCCCGCCCATAGTGAGAAGTATCGCGCGACTGAGAAATATCGCCCGACTATAGGAAACTGTATCGCGCGATACTGGTGAAGTCTGAGAAATATCGCCTGGTCTGACAGAGACTTGCGTTTCTAGTTTTCTTGTCTGAATTTGATTATTTTAGCTTGCTATTTTGTTTTGCTATGTTTAGATAGGTCTAACCCGCATCTTTTAGCTTAAATCTAGCAGTTTATTGCATGTTTACATTTGGATTGTGATTTTGCTAACCTTGTGGGTCTAACAAGTTGTGTTTGTAGGTGCTCTCATTTGCTTGAAAATTGCTGAAAATGCATGTCAAAGAGGGCTACTAACAGTTTTTGCAGGGCTACCCAAGCATAAAAACAAAAAAAAAAATTTGCTTGTTTATTTGTTTTCCTTTCAAGTGTGGCATTCACTAATTGTATTAGGAATCTTAATACCTTGTGAAAGGGATCTTGAGGTGGTAGGAGAAGTATGCTCTTCACCTTTAGGTGAATCAGAAAATCTTGACCCATCTTAAGGTTTTGGAAGCAAGGGAGTAATTGATTCTCTTTTCTTGGTGTGTTTGGGAGAGATTTTTGAGATAGGGGAGTATGCTCTTCACCCTTGTGGTGAATCAAAAACCTTGAACCTCAAGAGTTAATCCATTTTTGTTTAGTTTAGGATCCTTTAGCGGGCCTGCTCTTGAGCAATCAAGAGGAACGACTCAAGTGGGGACAACCTTGTCATCATTTTCCTTGGTGGCAAGTGATTCCAACTCACTATAATCTCAAGGCTATCAAGGACACCAAAAACCTTGGTAGACATAACACTTGTCTTAGTTTGATGTGAGTAGCTCATGGGATTGCGACCATGGGGAAAACATTAAACAAGAATGCTTAAGGTACTCTTGAGGCCGTGAGGTCCTAGTCCTTTATGAGGAGCAAGAGGGGTGTTGTGAACAAAAATCCTTATTAAGAACCATTAGATAGAAGCCACTTTGTTTAGCCACTTATCTTCTTAGTGCAAGGATTGATCCAAGTGGTTTACCCAGATCACCTTAAGATACTCACCATATGTGTCCCTTTGGTTGTGTCATTTGACATTTCCATGACAAAGCCAACATCTCTTGTGGGTAACCACTTGGTGTGAGCCGAGGGGGCATCAAGTCGTGGGCTAAGTTGGTAAGTATTGAGCCTTGACTTTTTAGGATAGATTTGCTTGAAGTGTCTTCGTTTGTGTGATACCAGTGCAAACGTTCTTACATACAAACAATCAGTAGCATTCATAGGGTGTTGTTTCAATTCTGATATCACAAATGTTTGTCTTGGCAAGGTTTCTTTTGCCCTTGTTTCAAGTGTTTGAGATCATGTTTTGATCCCTTACTATTTGCAAACCTGCCAAAATTCTGCTGATATTGTGACTGAAATCGAAAACATCAACCCTCAGACTGAAAATTTTGACCAAACAGACCCAAAAATGCAAATTTCACACAATTCTGGTCAAGAGTTAAACAATTCTGCAATAGTATCGCACCCTGTAAAGTGAAGTATCGCACGATACTTCGCGCTTACTAGAAATATTGCCCGCTTTGAAGAGAAATATTGCACGATAGTTCACCCCTGACGGACTATCGCCTGACCTGCCTGGAGTATATCGCCCACCAGTACTAAGAAGTATCGCCTGGCTTCAGGTGAAGTATTGCACGGTTATAGGTTTATCGCCCTAGTAGCCTGGAGTATATCGCCTGGTTTATTTCTGTCGTGCTTAAATTTTGGTCAGTTTCAGTTGCTGTTAATCAGGCTAGGTCTTAGAGAAGGCTTCTCACCCTGACGTTTGAGATCTATCTTGACTCCAAATTTCTGGTTTTTGGTCCTCCGAGATAGCATCATTTGATTTATGAAATCACTTTGGAAAAATTGCCAAGTTAGAAGGCCATTCTTGGTGCCAAGGTTCATCTTTAAAATTGTTAGCTTCATTTTGGGAAAATTTTAGTACTCTTATTGTCCAAATCGCTTTCATTTTCATCTCAATTTCAATTATCTTTTGGCCTAGTCCAACCTCCTGATTCAAAAGTGCAAGGGTAGTCACCCTTTGATTTGAAGCACCTCTTTGACAGTGTTGGTAAAGCCCCTTTTTTTTTTCTTTTCATTTCTCTTTGGACAATAGAGGACTTTGATTATCCTAGTTTAGCGTTGACACTTTGAAAGGTCACCTTATCATTGAGAGTATCTTTCTTTCATGTTAGTTACGATAAGGTACCAAGTTAATCAAGGGAAGCGACCCCCTGTTGCCTTTAGCCAGTTACCACCCGTCAAGACTCGTCGACAACCTAAGGGAAAAGGACCCCTTTTTGACCAATCTCCTAAGAGTGAATCTGAGGTTTGTTTTAGTCTGGGAGCTAATCCTAGTGAAGTGAGCACCTCTTTTGTACCACTTTCATCAAGTATGGACATGAGTTACACTTTCACCCGACAACAAAGAGAAGCCATGAATCAAACTCTTGAGGATATCTTCCAATGACACAGAAGAGAGTATGGTGGTTCTTCTCATGCTAGTCCACCCGGGTCACCTCCCAACAACACGAGGTATTTTGATGCTCATCAATGAGCTGAAAGACATCATAAGCAAGCTCACTTAGATTCAGGGTCACAACATGAAGACCAGAACAATGAATCTAGTGATCACCACATCAACGCAGCTAATGCAATGAGGCACTCGAGACAAACCTCCCCACTTAAAGACACCTCTCGATATGCAAATACAAGATTGAGAAGCATTGAAAGAGAGAAGCAAGCCTACTTAGATGAACAGGCTGCTAAAAAGGAAAAATTCAGACAACTAGAGGAAGAGGAACGTGCATTGTTGGATATACAGAAAAGAGTCACCCAAGAAGAAGAAGATAGACTCTATGCACAACAACTCCAAAGCTGATTTAACAGGAGGGGAGCCAATAGTGGGACCAACTCACCCCCATCTACCCCTTCCCCTAGCCCTCGAAGAAGATCAAAGACACCCTCACGATCCCCGAGTCCTAGAGGAAGAAGGGCTTCAAGATATGACCATCATAGGAGACAGTCATCTCATAGACATTCAAAGCAACCCTCCCAACGAGCGCATCATAGCTCACAACATGGAGGCAGTTATGCTAAATTTGATCATATGGACTTCATGACTATACAACAAGAACCATCCTTTCAAGCATATGTGGAGCAATATGTGGAACAAAACAAAGACCAATTCTTGGAAAGTCTTATCAACAAAGGCGCTAAAGTTCCATATAATTTTGATGTTCACCAAAAGATCAAGAAACAGAATCCTTCAACTGATGAGGTGATCTTACAAATGCAAAAGGATATAGACAGGATGAAGGCTCCCAAGAGCACATTTCATTTGGACTCCATATGTCCTAACCCCATTGACAAAAGTGTGGTGATGGTAGAATTCCCTAAGAAAGTTGAGTTCCCAACATACAACAAATATGATGGCACTGGTGACCCTCACGACCATGTTCGACAGTTCTACATAATGAGCTTTTCCTTTCACCATGAAGACTCCTACTTGATGAGATTATTCCCAAGGAGTTTAAAAGGTCAAGCCATGGAATGGTTCACCAACCTTTCCCCTCCAGTAAAGACATTTAAAGAGCTTGTCCAAAGATTTGTTCAGCATTTTGCTTACAACTTATCGAGGTCGGTCACAATGCTTGATTTGTGTAAACTTAAGCAAAATCAAGGGGAATCTTTTGTCACATTTTTACAACGATGGAGGTGATTGTGTTCGAAATACCCAAGGACAATCCCTGAAGAGGAGAGAATTGATATCATTGTGAGTAATCTAATACCAGAACTCAGATATGAAGTCAAGAAAATCCCATTTAATTCCTTTGATACTATGGTAGAGGTGGCATGTCGCATTGAGGATGTCCTAAAAGAACAAGGAATTTTGGCTAAACCAACTAATAACAATAGCCAAAATAATAATACTAATGGTAACAAGGACAAAAAGAACTCCTATTGGAACAAAAACAAGCAAGTGGTCAACAACAGAGTTGTTGACTCATCTCAGGTCAAAAATAAAGGAGTTCTTAACCTCTCTCATGCAGTTCAAGCTATGAAGTTGCAAACGTCTTCAACACAACAAGACAAACCTAAGTATCAAAGAGATCTAAAACGGAGAAAAGACAATTTACCAAATTGGGAGAATCTTATGCAGATGTTTTTAAGACATTAGTTGCTCATAATTTGGCACACCCACAGGATCCTACAAAACATCGCATACCGGATCCTTTACCTCATTGGTGGGATGCTAAGGCTTTTTGCATTTTCCATAATGGGATTGGACACAACATAGAAAATTGTTTTAAACTCAAGCATCTTGTCCAAGACCTTATTGAGAAAGGACAATTACAAGTGGATGGGTTAACCACTAATGCGGATCATAAAGCCTTTAAAGAGCCCTTGCCTAAATATGAGAAAGGAGAGAATTCTAACAATAAGAATGGCAAGGCGGCTATCAACTACACCTACACAAATGCAGAGAACGTCATTAACATGCTTGAAGTTGTGGATGATAGTGTCAACATGATGAGAGGGAAAGAGTCCTATGAACATAATGTGGACTCAACTCCTATGACTGATGAAAGACCCGCTGTGGTGATAAGAGGCCCTCACTCACAAAGAACGCCCCAGTCCCTCAATGTTGTGACTAGGGGCCAGGCCCAAGCACCCATTATCATTAGAGGTCCTAGCACTAGCAAGTCTAAACAGCCCGTGTCCAAAGGTGCTCCTCCCAAATCTGTCGTTGGTCTTGATTCCAATTATAATCTTATTGACCAGCTACAACGTACACCCGCGCACATATCCATTTTTGAGCTTTTAGAATTATCTCCTAAGCACAAGCGCGTCCTTGAGGATGCTTTGCGAGCAGCCAATGTCCCTAACAACTTAGATATTGACCAATTCCAAAACATGGTCAACCATTTGGCTAGCCCTCATTACCTCACCTTCTCCGAAGAAGATGACAAATCCATCAGTCACCCACATAACTTGGCCTTACACATCGAAGTCATAATTCATAAAACCCGTGTTAGGCATGTACTAATAGATGGGGGTGCGGGGCTCAATATTTGTACCTTGAGTTTGTTTCTAGCTCTAGGATATTCCGAGAACGTCATTGACACAAAGAAAAGGATCACAATCAAAGCATATGATGAAGCAGAAAGAAGTTCTAAGGGATTGGTTGTTTTGCCTATTTGCATTGGTCCCATAGAAAAAGATATATTATTTCAAATTGTTCATGTTGGACCTCTAGCCTACAACGTTTTGCTAGGTAGGCCATGGATTCACGAAATGCAAGCAGTCCCATCAACATATCACCAGTGTGTTAAGTTTCCCCATAACGGTGTAGAAATTTGCATCCCTGGAGATAGTGCTTTATCAGTTAATAATATTTCTACGGGATCACATGTACCTTTGAATAGGGAAGCTGACAGTCCTAGTAGTTCACTTGAACAATGCAAGCAGAAGTTCAAGACCATGGATCTTGGGATGGGAGATTATAAGATTGATTCTTTTACAAAAATGCCAATCTCTCCTAGGTCTTATAGGAGACCATCACCAAGTACAAAACCTTCATCGTCGGCAATGACATTATTTGGGAAATTTGTTGAGTCTTCGGTCCCCATTTAGGAAGAGAAAGAGGAAGTTGCCATAAGGGACTGGATCTATCACGAAGAGAAATACAAACACAACGAGAATTTTGCTCCTCCACCTGAAGCTTATGGGAAAGGATACACAATGGTTAAGAATATGGGTTACCCAGGATATGGTCCCCTTAGTCATAGGCTGGATGCTAAAGCTGAGCCTCTTGATCATGCTCTCTTCGGATGAAAGAACAAGTCCACGATTGGCTTAGGTTTTGAGAATAAGAAGAAGAAAGGTGTCCCTGTCCCAGCTGCGACGGACAGTGACAGTGATGCAGATTATACGCCTGATCTTTCCAATCAACAAGATGTGTCTGATGATTGGGTGCCCTCAATGAATCTCCTTTGGGGAGATTCCATAGATTTGATGCTTGATAGTCCTACTATCCCAGCTGCGATGGATAGTGACTGTGTGACTGCTAGATTGACAAAGGAAAGTGTTACTGTCCTAGCTGCGACGGATAATACCAATACTAGCACTAGAGAGGGGAAAACCCTTCCTAACCTTGAGGCTTCTACATCACGAGGCCTAAATGATGACTCAGAGATAGACTCCCATGAATATGAATGGGACTCACTTTCAGATGCAACAATTGATCTGGACGTGGATATTATCCATGCCTATAGTAACCAACCCGATGTGACTAACAATCCTAGTGTCGGACTAGAGGATTGCCCTCCTCAAATCGCCTTAGTGGACGACGCTTCGTTTGATAGGATGATTCCTAATTCGGGTATCTTAGGAGAAGACTTGATGAACTCTGATTATATGGTCACCAGAGATGACACCTTTCGCATAAACAACATCGAACCCACCATTGACTTACCCCTTGTTCACTTTGACCTAATTGACTGGTCTCAGCGCCATCAAGAGCCCACATTCCTCACCTTCCACAATGATTATGAAATTGCTTGCTATCTAAATGCTCTTGAACCCGTGGCTTCTTCCACCAGTGAACCAACAACTAGCATGACAGAGCCTGATATTAAGTACCTCAGTCTCAAAATAAAAGAGAAAAAGAAAAATAGGTCTGATGGCAAAAACCACTTTGTGGCGGTGTCAGAACCAAAAATAGTAAAAAGAAATGACGCATCCAAAGGTGAAAACCTCTTTGAGGCACCTAAGGATGGGGTACTTAATAACTTGCCGAGTTATTTCTAGGATAGATCATCAATATTGATTGAACCAACAAAGATAGTCAATTTAAACACAGAAGAAAATCCTCAGTTAGTCCATCTTGCTCAATCTTTATCAAAGGAAGAGACCAAGGCATATGTACAATTTTTATAGAAAAAGAAAATTAATTTTGCATGGACCTACTCAGACATGCCAGGGCTTGACACGAATCTCATAATGCATCACTTATCCATAGCTCCAGGAGTCAAGCCAGTAAAACAGAGATTAAGAAAAATGCATCCACATGTAGCTCTACTTGTCAAAGGGGAATTAGAAAAACTTTTGAGAGCTGGATTTATTAGAGCCATCGACTATGTAGAATGGATCTCAAACATAGTACCTATCTCCAAACATGATGGGTCCATTCGTGTCTGCACAGATTTTAGAGATTTAAACAAAGCATGCCCAAAGGATGATTTTTCACTTCCAAACATTGACATGATAGTGGACATGATGGCGGGCTATGACATATACTCTCTAATGGATGGTTTCTCAGGGTATAATCAAATCAAAATAGCTCCTGAAGACCAAGAGAAAATAGCATTCACATGTGCATGGGGAACCTATTATTGGAACGTCATGCCATTCGGGTTAAAGAATGCAAGAGCAACCTACCAAAGAGCTATGACGACTATCTTTCATGATATGATGCACAAAAATATGGAAGATTATGTGGATGATACCCTGGCAAAATCAAGAAAAAGGGACACACACCTCAATGATCTGGAAGTAATTCTAGATCGTATGGAACAATTTCAACTCAGATTGAATCCAAAGAAGTGCGCATTTTGCGTCACCTCAGGCAAACTTTTAGGATTCATAATATCAGCAAAAGGTATCGAGGTTGACCCCGAAAAGGTCCAAGCAATCCTAGATATGCCACCTCCTCAGAATATCAGCCAAATGAGAAGTCTTCAGGGACATCTTCAATCAATTAGGAGGTTTATTTCTCAGCTTGCAGATAGAGCACAACCCTTCAACAAGACATTGCATAAGGGTGCTTCTTGTGTTTGGAACGAGGATTGTCAAAAGAGCCTAGATCAGATCAAACAATACTTGGCCAATCCTCCGATCCTAATGCCTCCTATTCCAGGGAAACCATTGATCCTATATATTTCAGCTACAGACACTTCCCTGGGGGCATTATTGGCTCAAACAGATGATACTGGGAAAGAATGGGCCATATACTATATCAGCCGTACTCTAGTCTCCTATGAGATCAATTACAATAATATTGAGAAGTCTTGTCTCGTGGTGGTGTTTGCTTCTCAAAAGTTGTGCCACTACATGCTTGCTCATACCATACATTTGGTTGCCAAAATTGATCCCCTTAAATACTTGCTTAGTAAGGCTGCCCTGACGGGTAGACTCGCTAAATGGATGATGGTCCTAACTAAATTTGACATAGAATACATTGAAAGGAAGGCAATAAAAGGGAAAGCTATTGCGGACCAATTAGCTGATTTTCCAATCCAAGATAGTATGCCAGTCCAAGTGGAATTCCCAGACGAACACATCTTGTATACAACTACTTGCACTTGGACAATGTTCTTTGATGGTTCCCGCATGAAAAATGGATCAGGTGCTGGAGTGTTATTTGTTTCTCCACATGGGTACAACATTCTGAAGTCTTACAAACTATTATTCCCATGTACCAATAATATTGCAGAATATGAAGCTTTAACTAATGGCATGAGAATGGCTATAGAATGGAACATCACAGAGTTACATGTCTTTGGGGATTCCCAGTTAATCATCAACCAAGTCAATGAAGAGTATCAAACCAAGGATGACAAATTGATACCCTATAAAAAGATGGTTGATTCTTTGAGACGCTATTTCACCTTTGTGACGTTTCAACAGATCCCTAGGACAGAGAACAAAGCTGCAGATGCCATGGCCACATTAGCTTCACTTCTTCAGTTGGAGACACATGAATCCCGATTTGAATTCCTGGTGGAAGAGCTACACCATCCCATCTTCGACTCGTCTGAAAGCCACGTCATTTGTTCCATTATCACACATGAGTCTTCCTGATATGGTGCTATCTATTCATATCTTCATGATGGCATCATCCCCGACACATTCAACCACTCCGAACGCTGAAACCTCATCCGTAACGCCTCTCGCCACACCCTCATCTCTGGTGATTTATATAGGAGGGGTTTAGATGGGACGCTCCTTAGGTGCTTGGAAAAGGAGGAATCCAACCAAGTGTTAGCTGACATCCACGAGGGCATTTGTGGTGGACATTCCAATGGTCTTGCCATGGCCCGAAGGTTGCTTAGGGTGGGATATTATTGGCCCACAATGCAGATAGATGCAGTCACCTTTGCTAAGTCATGTGAAAAATGTCAGAAACATGGCAACCTGATTCATGCTCCAGGTAGGGAGCTGATCCCTTATGTTTCTCATTGGTCATTTCAATGCTGGGCCTTTGATCTGGTTGGGCAGATTCATCCCAACTCATCAGGTGGACACAAGTTCATTATTACTGCCACTGACTACTTCACAAAATGGGTGGAAGCTGTGCCACTTTCTGTTGCTTCAAGAAGGACCATTTCTTTGTTCATCTTGAATCATATCATTTGCCGATTTGGAGTGCCTTCTGAGATCATTACTGACAATGGAGGTCAATTTAAGAATAAAGACCTAAAGCACCTATGCAAAAAGTTTAAAATCAAGCAACACTGGTCCTCCATCTATTTTCCATAGGGAAACGGACAGGAAGAAGCTTCTAACAAAACCATTCTTAAGATTCTTCATAGAACAGTACACAAGAATGGTAGGGATTGGCACTTACAAATCAATCCAGCACTATGGGCTTACAGAACAAGCATTCGCACACCTACAGGAGCCACTCCTTTCTCTCTCACCTATGGCACTGAAGCAATATTGCCTTTAGAAGTGAAGATACCATCACTTAGAGTCTCACTCAAAGGTTTGATTACAGATGAGGATTACCGTGCCATGAGGTTACAAGAACTAGAACTTCTAGATGAGAAGCGTAAGGCTTCCTTTGATCATATGAGAGCATATTAGAAGCGTATGTCCAAGGCATTCAACAAGAAGGTTCGCCCTAGAGAATTTCAAATAGGTGATCTTGTTTTACGAGAGAACCCTAAGAACCAACAACACAGAGAGCAAAAAGGCAAATTTGAACCTAATTGGCTTGGACCATATGTTATCACAGCTGCTTTTCATACTGGTGCATATTTACTGTAAGATCCTGATGGAGAATAGCTCCCTGATCCCATCAACACTGTACACCTCAAGAAGTTCTATCCTTGATGCCCAGTCTATCTAGGGGCATCCTTTGTACATACTTATTGATCCTGAAAAACTACCAAAAAATTGATATATGATGCTGAAAAAAATCCTAAAAAGCATATAAAGTCTTGAAAAAATACAAAAAAATCAAAATATTCAAAAAATCAAAAAAATCAAAAAAGTGCCTTGGTGAAAACCTAGCAATAGGCGCCTTGGTAGCAAAAATACAAAAAAAGGAAAAAATGAAAAAAAGAATCCAAGTGGTGAAAACCTGGAAACAGGCGCTACTTGAGGCCTTTGCACTCCTATTTGTTAGCATATGTCCTTGACACTTAGCCACTTCCCATCATGCCTTGACCTTATTTGGAATTGGTCTTTGTCTTTGTCTAGGGGGCATGACTATTAGCATTGGTCTTTTAGGTACGTTTGTCTCTTGGGGCATTTCACAACAGGTGTTTTTCAACACCACCCCAAACAGTGTTTTTCAACACTACCCTTGCGTCGAGTGTTTCTTAACACTTATCAGGTGTCTTACCCAACAGTCTCGTATGATGTGATATTTCTCACTAAGCAGATATGATACTCACAATTTGACTCTATGACCAACACACACACACTTAAACAATCAATTCGCTTGAGATATGGTGACTTTACTTTTCTTTGTGTGCTGTCTATGAGAATTTCTTTGATGAGTGGCCTCTCCCTGAGAAGTTTTTGATGATGCATAGCTAGAAGACTGAGGGAATGAGAACATGTTTTATTTCTTTATCTACTTGTGGGTATATTTTGTTGGTCCTACCTATCATGAGCATTTATGCTGGTCTTACTTGACATTATGGATTGACAAGGTATTATCCTTGACTATTTTTGCAAGTGCATGCTTATAGCTATCCTGACTTTCATGTGTCTTGATACAAGCGTAATCTTGCCATATCAAAACTTAGGTGATCTCACTACATTAGTCATCTTGACCTCCATGTCTTTGATGCCTAGGTGAGATTTCCACATTTCTATCTGATAAAGATCATATTCATATCCACATAGTTACGCTAGTGTGCATTGTATGATCTTACGACGCCACCAATAATGCTCGATGATGATAATTAGATGTCTATAGGCATTGTGACCTTGCAAGTCAATCACGTTCATAGTAGTTTGCATTTTTAAGTTCATGTTAGTCTAGTGTTGCATTTTGCATATGGAGAGAGCTCTCCTTTTCATCCTACATGGACCTGTCAGTCGACTACGCTCACCTTTTTTTCTTCTCGATCATGTCTTTCGCTCCTTGTCTGTTTCATCTCGAACCTGTTCTTGTTCATCACAAGGGGTTAATCATATCATCATATCTATATCAAAACTGTCATTTTTAAGAAACATGAGTCTATATCATACACATGAGAATTAAACATACATCTATGATAGAGAACATACATAAGCACATACATAAGCATTTTTGAGCAAAATGACAAGACAATATACATAAACTGATACATCCATCACAAGTGAGACAAATACACATGATACATCGAACATCCAGTAATTTCATAAATCTATATACAATGTCATGATATACAATACAATATGAGATCCCAAAATCTAGATCAAAAGTCTCAAAATATGTCCAAAACATCTAAACCTAAGACTCGCTACCACCCTCGTGAGGAGCTCATGGTGGTGGAGGAGGCATAGCTCTCCTATCGAGTACCACGTCTGATACCCCTGCCCGCTAAGAGTATGATGGTGCTCTCTCACCCTCTAGGACGGCCTGCAGATATAACCTATGATAATAGGCTGCTCTCGCTGACTCTTGTCGGAGCTCCAGTGCCTCGGCCTGTGCCATCACCTCACGGTGTGCTATCTCTGCCCTAAGATCAGATATTTGTTGATCTTGCTCTGCCCTCAGATCCAGTAGTTGCTGATCTCTCACAGCTATAGTAGTCTGAAGCTACTGTATCTCTGCCTCCTGAGCCTGTATCTGGGCTCTCATATCCTCTCCCCCCGCAGGCTGCTCCTGTTGTACCTCCGCCTGCCGGTGAGCTGGTCTCACCTCCTCCTCGGGTGTCGCTGATCACTATCCCCGTGACCATTTCTGGCCACCTGATCTCGACCCCTCTCCCCTCTCCATCCTCCTCCCTCTCCCCCTCCTGCCATCTCCTCCATCCCCTCCCTCCCCTCCTCCCTCTCCTTCGTCCCCTCCATCTCCTCCATCCCCCCCGTCATCTCCTCTGTCTCCTCCTGGCATTGGTACCTGTGCATCGGGTACTGTAAACCAAGGGAAGGGCACCCTCCACCACTCTGCTCTATAGGCTCCATCAACCCCTACATCTGCCATCTCTAGGAAATACTCCCAGGGCTCGCTCCTGATACCTGTTGTCTCTGTGACAGCCTGCTGATAATCCAACATGGGTAGCCACCCATGACCCTCTTTGTCTCTGGCCCTGACATATGTGGTAGTCTCTGTCGAGACTTGCTACTACCTCCTGAACTATCGCCATACCTGAGTGATGCAGAATCTCTCTACGATCTCTGCATACCGACCTACCAGTGGCCGTCTACACAACATGTAGCTCAGCTCATCCGCTACATCTCCCCAAACCTCAACCCCCCTGTAGGGCCTCCATGTGAATGAGGCTATCTCATCCAAAATCTTCCGATAGTAGGTCACATCCCCAGAATGGGCATGTGATATAAACCCAAGGTACTTGTAGATATAGGGGTACCTCCTCTCCCTCGGCTAAACCCTGGGGTGCACCACAGCGATGTGCTCCCACGCCCATACCTGTGCCAGGATGGCACCGCATGCCCATGTCTGACCATCTCTGTAGACAATCTCATGCAGCTCATGGTACATCTCTGCCAATATGGCAGGACCCCATGCCATCCGTCGCGGCCTGCCGATCAAGTCCACCAAAAGCTGAGCCCATCCGAGCGGGAAACCCTTCTGACTGCGGTCAGTCATCAGGATCTGTGAAATGATAGATGTCACTATGCATGGCATTGGGTAGTCTCTGCTGAAATCATCTATCAGCCTCTCCCAGCTGATATGCCTATCCAGAATAGTGACATCCTGGAACATCTCTTGAACCAGTCGGCACCCCTCAGTGGCATCCTGATCATAGTACACCTGTGCCAACAAATGAGTCATGTCAGTTTTCATCATATGGAAATATTATATTTATGACTAGATCTTAAAACATAATTATACTCACTGGCTCGCCATGACATGGCACTCGTAAGATCCTGTAGACGTCCTCCAGAGTGATCGATGCCTCTCTAGTAGGCAGATGGAAGGTGTTGTGCTCACTATGCCATCTCTCAGCAAGAGCAGTCAACAACCCATGGTCCGCTCGGATATATGGGTATCTCAGCAGATACCAGAATCCCATCGCTCTGAGGTCGGTATTGCCCGAATCGTCTAGATTCCGGATACACCGCAATCCTGTCACCTTCGGCGCTCTGATGATGAGCGCCGAAAAAACCTCCTGTAAGCCAAAACCAAGCCAGTTGTTAGCACATATCATGATGGATGTCCAAAAACTCAGTATAAAACATCCCAAAAATGTAACATTGTCTAGACCCATGTCATTTTTGCTCAAAAATGCATTAAAAATCAAAATTTTATGCTGGGCGATATTCTTTTTTTGGAGAAGTATCGCGCGATACTTCTCCCTATAGCGGGGTGATAAACCTTATATCACACGATACTTCGCCCAGTATCGTGTGATCTTTCATCCAGTATCGTGCGATACTGGTGCCTTAGGTTGCGCGATACTTTGGGGACCCGCGAAGTATCACGCAATACTTCTCTCCAAAGCGTGCGATACTTCTAAAGTATCGCGCGATATTTCGCCTAACAAAAATTTTTGAAATTTAAAAATTTGAAAAAATGTGCTAAAATAAGCTATTAAATGCAAAAAAAATGACTAAAAGCTTGAGTTTTTCGAAAACATACCGGGGCAGGATAGTGTGGTGGCCGGTTGTGCAACCGGGCGCGCTCGAATCGATGCCTGTGGACGGGAACTCCTGCTTGCTAGGCCATTTTCTCTCTCTAAAGCTCTGAAATTCTCAAATCACTAAAAGACAAATGATTTTTGAAAATGACATTTTGACCCCTTTTATAGTCTTTTGACTTTTTGACCTCATTTTCAAAACACCTCGAAATTGCGTGAAAATTGCACCCCTAGCTAATTTCGACGTCCTAGATCCATTTTCAGACTCGAAATCAAAATCTGAGATCATCTTGATAGTCAAAATTGTGTTCCAAAATCTTCCCCCCTTCTGCGCAGTTGGCTGATCTTTTGAGGCCTAATCTTTCGATCTTTGTCAGGGCGTCGTCATTTCTTCATTTCCATGTCTTCCAAACTTCCAGTCTTTCATTCATATTCATTCCATTCCCTCATTTCTCACGTTTGACTGCATCTTTTCAGTCAGGTTGGGGCATGTTTTATTGCCTAATGGTTAACCTATTTGACCCTTACATTCGATTGTGATTTCATTCTGATTTGATCAAATCCTTATCAATTCGTTGTTCTCCTCTCTACCTGATTTCGATTTCGATTCCGAGGGGGCAGTACTTATGGGATTCTCATCCCCAATTGCTTGATTTTCCTGATTCAGACATCTTTTGTGAGCTTTTACTCAAATTTGAGATTCTTATCTCTTACTTTGAATGTGATCCCGAATCGACCTCATGTTCAAAGACCTTTGTTTATGCTTTGTCTGGGTGTGATCCCGAATCGACCTCATATCTGAGTTGTTTTGTGATCCCAAATCGATCTCACATTTCAACTTCATTCTTTAACTGCATGTGTTCCCAAATCGATCACACATTAGTCAAAGAGGGGCAAATGTATGCACCCAAAAATGGTCGCCTAGACTTTGGGCCCCATTTATTTGATTTATCAATCCTGAATCATTTTTATCAATAATCAATATTTTCAATTTCTTGATCAAATCTTAATTTCGATCATATATTGGATTTTTATCCTATGGGCTAACCATTTATCCTAAGTCTTTATTTGATTAAAAAGAATATTTCCTCCCCTTTTGATTAAATAAAAAGCCCCCACCTTTCCTCTTATCCTAAGTTGCACAAATAAAATATTATTCCTATTTTATAAAAAAGAGAAAAGCGCTTTTTGTCTCACATGAGGCTCAAAAGTCAACACTTCACTCTCATTGGAGGATACTTGTGCACATGGATTGCTCCTCTTTCAAGCTCCACCGCTGATTAAGACTTTTTGCCTCTTAATCTCAATGGTCCATTTCTTTTCATTTCTTATAAAAGGAGAGCTCTCTCCTTCATTTGCATACCATGTTTTTATGCTAATGTTATGCTGCAGGTTTTAGGTGCATTTGGAGTTTGAAAACATTGAAGACTTGTTGCATTTCATTGTAGTTGCATATTTCCATTCTTAGTTTAGTTGCATGATAATGGCATTCTTAGTTTAGTTTCCTTTTATGCAATAGAATAAGCTCACATAGTCTAAATAGGAAGGATTTGTAATCCATTGATATTTCCATTTCATAGCTTAGTTTGTACTTCCATTTTCATAGCATGGCTTGCACATTTGCATCTTCATTTTAGTTGCATTGCATTGCATTTCATAGTGATTCTTGGATATATTGGCATTGTTTCCCTTGTCTTCATTGTGAATCTCTCATTGTGTGGTTGACTAGCAAGGTCACAAGTTTGTAGCTCTAGCTGAGAGCAATTTTCAATCTTGCAACTCCATACATAGAGAGCTATGAGACGCTTTGTGAGGCCTCATTCTTGAGCAACCTTGCATGTAATGGTTCATATAAGTGCACCATTTTAGTGTGTACATTATTATGTAGAGACCAAAATGCATCTACTTGGGACATCATATGATCAAAAAATATTTATCAACACTAACGAAACTTCACTTTCCACCTTTTACATGGGCAATTAGTTCTGCATTTTTTTTGCAATGTTTGACATTGTTCTTTCCAAAACTATATTTTTACATTATGTTGGTGTTATTTATCATCCTTGATAGCTAAATTCCAAGGGACGGGGTATTTCACTTTTTCTCTGTATTTCACAATACCCCTTTTCAAATTGTTGATCTCTTTAGTATACCCCTTATTCTCTCTAATCAATTTTTCAACTTGGGCGTTATTCATTTTTGCAACATTTATATTCAACTCTATAGTGTTTAAGGGATTAGTGTTTTCTAGTCTTTGAATCATCAATTTACCAAATGCCTCAATGGGATCTTCAATCATAGTGGGTCTTTTACTTGGTGGATATAATGCCTAAATGGATAGTGTCTAATTATCTTGATTTTATCTAGATCCTATATGCACTTCATCAACTTTTTTTGGTTTTAGTTTGATACTCTTCTTCTCACTTAACCTGATATTGTCAATTAAAATGGCTAAACCAATTCCCCAACTAGGAAGTAGCAATACTTTAGCCTCCTATAAGAGAGCTCTCTCTCCCTTTCAGGGGACATAATTTCTCTATTTACCCTTTCCTTTGAATCCTTTCATAATACATGTTTTTTTGTTCGTACCCTAATCCCTCATGAATTTTCCTTTATGTTCATAGACAAATGCTTTGAACTCTACAGACCTGATGAAAGCATCATCTAGAAGATGAATTATTTACTGGCTATATGCCTAACCTCATATGGAAATTTTGTAGAGGGATCACTGAAAATCACATGTGTCTAGAGGGGGTACATATTTATTGATAATTGGATTATTTATCAGTGGGCATTCGACCTCTTCTTCAACTTTGGCTTCTTCAATATTTGCTTCATAAAAATATGTTTTTGGGGTGCCCTATGGAGATATATGGCATATTGTAAATTTATATATTGATCTTGTGTCCTTCTCATAGCCTCCACCAGATTATCATCATTTTTATTGAAAACCTTAGAGGGAACTCCATTGGTGATTTTCTCCTCATGATTAATCATCACCCCCAATCTCTCTAAAAGATTGTCAATTTCAATAAACACACCATGATAATCTTGACTATTCTTTATTCTCTAAGCCTCAACTAATCTAATCCTATTGTATGCATTTATCCTTCTTAAGGAGACCTCTTCCCCCACATTCCTAATTAAATTATCTTCAATGAAGACCTTGTTATTGTATCCACCCAATCCTTGTCTAACTCTTACTAATCATAGATTTTGGATAAAACCATTTTCTATCACTACCTTGTGGCATATCATAGTCTACTAATTTTTGGGCCACTGCCTCATATCCTTTCTTGGAGAAAACTCTGAAGTAACCAACACATAATTTTATTAACAAGAGTGATTATTTTACTTTGTACACCCTTAGTCTCATGAAATCAAAATACTATAATTATCTAATAATTTACAAACAAGCAATCATATCTGGAACAACCTTAGGCAAAAGATATGGGGCTCCTTCAAACACAAATACTCTTGTCTTGGTGCAATCATTGAAATCATACCAGTTGCCCCAATTATATTTTACTTTTCCCTTCTCATCTATATCCTTAGGCTATAGGAACTTCTAAACCTTCAAACATAAATTTTGACTGAAGGGATTTCCATGTAGTTTATAGATTATTTTCACAAAAAACTCTTCAAAATACAGATAGTGACATCTAATACATTTATTGTCCCAAATGGTCATTCCCATTTGTATAGCTCTAATGTTTCCATCACTATAGGTATCTCTAATCCTTAATTATGTCATCCATATCCCCATTAGTTATCCTTGATGCAATATAAAATGCATCAATATGGAATAATTCCTCTAAGTTATCTTCTCGCTATTCCTCTTTATGCTCATCAATCTACTATGAATTTGTTCTCTGGGGAGACTTAGCATAATCAAATGGATAGGCATTATGGTTGTGTATATCTACTACTAGGAGCATCAGAGCAACTAGAATTTAAGAGGGAGCTCTCATCACTAATACCCGATAAGGTATATAATAGGTGTTAGTAATAGCAAGCCACACCACACAACTGAGAAGGGGGGTGAATCAGTTGTGTATAGTAATTTTAAACTTTAAACTTCTAAACTAGAACATTAATTAAGAATATAAAAGTGATAAACAAGATGAAAAAGATAGACAAAAACACCATGACATAGATTTTTATTCTTGATGCAAACCATGTTAAGGGAAAAACCTCATTAGGGATGGAACCCACAATATAGTGCACTGGTATTATAAAAATGTCCATGTTAGGAGACCTAGCCTTGTTAGGAGTTGATACATTACATCTTGCACAATAGTCTTTGTTAAAGGAAATAACCCCTCTTAAAAGGTCCTTCAACCATGTTAGGATTTGATGAGAAAAAAAGGAACACTTCCCAAAAACACTGCTCCAAGGAGAAGGTAAAACCTACCTTCATGACTCACTATCCAAATACAATTTGAAGTGAACTTACTGTTCAAAAGATTGAACTGACTGATAGAAACTTACTTGCCTTTACAGATCCATTAAATTACACAAGGAATGATTATATATTCCACTCATACCTCTTCTCTTCATCTTTTCTCTTATTACAATGCTCGCATGCACAATCACACATACCTCACCTAAACATTCCTCACATTACATTAGAGAATTTACTCTCCTTTATAAAAGTTACAAGTCTCAATTAGGTCGGCCTGGTAGGACTTCCCTAATGTACAAAAAATTACATTACACAATTCTAAGGCACACACGGTACCTCATACAAATATTAAAAAATTACAAATATTAATTTACATGCCAAGATCCATAATTAACACTCACCAATCCATGGAACTTGTTACACCACCTAGTTGGCTCCAAAAATAAATTATCCAAGTTCATATGCTAGTGTTTTTGTCAGCATGACCCAATCAAGCCTCAAATCCTAGAGTGTACTACATCTTTTATTTTCTTCCATGCCTAAAGATCACATAACATGATTCTAGCTCACAACTAACTTATGCTCAAAACTTAGCAACTAACTCTATCAAACTCCCTATCTTTTTCATGTAACTAGTCTTCACCAAAAAAACTGTAACTCACTCTAATGATCATATTAATCCATGTGCCCTTAGACATAAGGTCTATACATCTTAAAAATGATCAAACAAAGCTCACATACTTTGAACTATTGTACAATGTTATTACATTTCTATCCAACTTCCTGTAGAAACTAGAAATACAATCTTTCTGATATAACCAACTCAAAACTGAAGTATATGTCATATGTTGACATCAATGACAAAACTTGAATAACAATAGTAGAAACAATTCCAACCAATGTCTAAAAATATCCCCATTTGGCATTGATGGCAACATATGAGTGAAAAACCATCATCCCAAAAGCATTCAACTCAATACAATGGTATGTGTAGGATCACGGTATGCCAAAAAGTGGCGATGCGAAAAAAAGAAGTCTTGATTGATAGACTCTTTGAAACACAACTATAACTTTCAAACAATATAACATTTTTTAAATCTGAAATATACATCACATTCTATCCTTCACCTAATACAATAATAATAAATAACTCTTTCAATTTGATGAAGTTTAGACTAAGTTTAGGTGGTCAGACAAGAGAGTTTTTATATTCAGGAAAATTTGTAGCAGAAAAATAATAATTAATTATTTACTTAGAAAAAAATACAAAAAAAATATGCATCACATCCAGACATGAGTCTACTACTTTTATCTAGAATCTTATAAAAATATATTATCATTTGATTTTGTTTAATGTGGTTAGACATACACCTACTTGTTATCTTTCTAGTCCTGATTGATAGACTTATTGAAAATTTTCTATAACTTTCAAACTGTATAACATTTTTGAAATCCAAAACATGTGTCACATTCTATGCTTTTCCTACTACGATAAAAATTCAATTTGATAAAGTTTAGACTAACTTGACATGGTTAGACACGAGAGTTTTTGTATTCTGGAAAAGTTGTAGAAGAAAAATCATAATTAATTATTTACTTGGAAAAAAATTACAAAAAAATATGTGTCACATCCAAACATGAGTCTACTACTTATATCTAGAATCTTGTAAAAAAAAAAATATCATTTGTTTGTGTTTAAGGTGGTCAGACATACACCTACTTACTTTTTTCTTGAAATTTTCATACTACTACATTGAAATTTGAAAATTTCAACATATAGAATAATTATTTTTCAAAAAAGTCCTAGTATCTTAGAAACTAAATTCAATTTTCTATAGATTCTCTTCTTACATATTTTTGATATAATATTTATAACTTGTTCAAATTTTTATATCAACTTGCCTAAACCTGATTTTCCTAATTTTCATTGCCACTTAAGGGCCTAGTTTGGCATACCATGATCCTGCACATACCCACAACCTTCTTAATATCTTCAACAATGCTCCCCCTAAGATAGTAGGAGGTTTTTCACATAACTCTATCCCCCTTTAACATTAGTGGAAAAGGGTTCCAATGGTGCCAACTCTGATCAAACAAATGTCTTCCCCTATGATTTAGATTTTTCAAATCTTTGTGCCTGCAACATACCAGGTGCTTTGTTCACAAACACTTCATTAGTTTAGCCTCTGCAACACTCGCTTTGAGGATTAGGACCAAGCATCAAGCCCACAAGAATAATAAATCTCTGATAATCACTGGACTGATGATTTCCTAAATCATTTCATTGTCATAAGGTAGGGCCATCACCCCAATAATACCTCTGATATAGTCAAAGGTGTCTTTTGGAAATGGTTTTGTAAAAATGTATGCAATTTGTTCCTTTGTATTGATGTATTCCAATCTGGCTTCCTTCTCTATAGCTTTTTCTCTCAAAAAGTGATATTTAATTGATATATGCTTTGTCTTAGAGTGTAATACTAGATTCTTTGACATTTTTACTATACTTGTGTTTTCATAGTGAATAACAAGAGGCTCTTCAATGCTTAATCCAATATCCTTCAACATCTATTTTATACAAACAATTTGAGTGCAATTAATAGCAGCAATAACATATTCTGATTCAATAGTAGATGATGATATATAGTCCCGCTTCTTGCTCAACCAAGAAACAGATCTCTTTCCAAGGAAGAAATTTCATCCACTTGTACTTTTTGTGTCATCTACACTACCTTCCTAGTCTGCATTAGTAAATGTGTGTAAACTGAAGTCATCAGATATGTCATACCACAAACTATAGTCCAAGGTTCCCTTCAGATTTCACAGTATTATTTTCACAAACTTGGAATCTAGCAACAATTCCAACTGTGTTGGATATATCTAACCTTGTATGATTCAAGTAATGCAATCCTCCAATCATTTACCTATACTTTTTTTGGAAAAAATTTGGTGAATCATCAGTTGTAGTTAGTTTGTAACCTATAACTATAGGTGTTCCTACTGGCTTACAATCCTCCATTCCAACCTTTTTAAATAATTCCTTAAGATACTTAGTTTGAGATATGAAAATTCCATCCTTACTTTGAGTGATTTTCAAACCAAGAAAAAATTTCATTTTCCCTATCATAGACATCTCAAATTCACCTTTCATCTCTTCAGTGAATTTATTACTTGTAGCATCATTCCCGCCAAATATGATATCATCAAAAAATACCTTGAGCAATAATTAAGATACCATCAAAATTAATCCTTAAATACATATTAATGTCATCATCACCTTTAGTATTAGTATCTGATGTGATCATATTTCCCAACTGATCTTTGATAGTACATTTTTCATTCTTGAATTGTACATGATAACCTTTACCCACAAGTTGTCCAACACTCAACATATTATGCTTTAATCTATCAACAAACAAAACATCATCAGTATACTATTTAACATCAAGAGTTATAGATCTTCTTCCTATGATCAAGTGAGGAGTATTATCTCCAAATTTGACTACACCTCAATCATATTTTTTAAGTTTTACAAATTTGTCTTGATCACTAGTCATGTGATGAGAGCATCCACTATCTATAATCCATTCAGATTTATTTTCTACATATGAAACCAAATCTTTTTCTTCATGAATAGGATCTTTGTCTTTAATAGAAACAAACCCAATCTCATATTCATCATTCACATATTTATCATTAGAAGTAACCGCGCTATCAATATAACATTCCTTAGGATATTTAGGGTTGTATGGCTTAGGTTTATACTTTGAATCTCTAGTAGGACATATAGATGAAAAATGACCTATCTTATTGCATGAAAAACACTTCAAGGGTAATTTCCCTTCATACTTTCCCTTACCTCTATTTTCCCTCTTTGCAACCAAGGCTACAAGCTCATCCAATTTTTTTTCTTCTTCCTTTATTTTTGCCCATTCCTTAGCATATTCTCCAAGATCTGCATACTTTTCACTTCTACTAGTGCTCACATTATTTGTTAGCATCTTCTTATCCTTATGAATAGTAGCCTTAAAATAAGATTCAACTTCACGTAACACATCTTGTAATTTAGGGGTTTCAAATGTAGATAAATTACCAATAAAAGTCTCCCTTGTAAATTCCTTTATGAGTAGTATAATCTCTTCAATTTTCATGACCTTGGTGTTATATGCAGGTGTCAAAGATCTCATAATCTTCACAATAATTTCATCTTCTATAATAAACCTTCTATTTCTAATGCCAGTAATAGTCTTTGTCACTCTCTGAACATATGACCTAATAGACTCATCTTCTTGCATCCTCATGTTCTCCAAATGTGTTTTCCAATACTACAACTTGGCTTGTTTGGTATATTTTTCTCCTTCATATAGTGCTTCCAACTTTTTCCAAATCTCATGTGCCAACTCAAGCTCCTTGACCTTTGTAAATTATTCCTCAGAAAGTGAACTGATTAGGTCTTCTCTAGCAATCATATTGCAAGTGAATTTCTTAATTTCATCCTCTGTACTATTTTCCAATCCATCCTTAGTCTTGACATAAAAAAATTTCTTATTAATCAACCCGTATTCAATTCCCAAGAAGATCAAATGATTTCTCATCTTGTTTTTCTAGCTATCAATTTTCTCCATCAAATTTAGGACTATCCTTCCTATATCTTTCCATTATGGATCTCCTCAAGAATTTAATCTTTCTCTAAGAGGATGGATAGCTCTACTACCAATTGTTAGCAATAGAAAGACACACCACACAACTGATAGGGGGGTTAATCAGTTGTGTATAATAATTGTAAACTTTAAACTTTTGAACCAAAACATTAATTACGAATAAAATAATGATAAACAAGATGAACAAGATAGAAAAAACCACCATAACACATAGAGTATTGTTCTTGATAAAAACATTGTTAAGGGAAAAAAAACCCAATAGGGATGGAACCCTAGATAGTGCACTAGTATAAAAATGACCATGTTGGGAGACCTAGCCCTGTTAGGAGTTGATACAATACATCCAGTATGACAGTCTGTGTTAAAGGATAGAACCTCTATTAAAAGGTCTTTCAACCCTTTTAAGAGTTGATGAGAACAAAAGGCACATTACCCGAGCATACTACTCCAAGGAGAAGGTTAAACCCACCTTTAGGAATCACTATCCAAATACAGTGAAGTGAACTTACTATTAAAATGACTAAACTAATTGATATCAACTTACTTTCATTTATAGTTCCATTGAAGTGCACAAGAAATGATCATAGATTCCACTCATACCTCTTCTCTTTAGCTCTTCTCTTATTACAATTCTTGCATGCACGATCACACATACCTCCCATACACATTCCTCATATTATATTAGAAACTTTACTCTCCTTTATACAAGTTACAAGTCTCAATTAGGTTAGCTTGTTAGGACTTCCCTAATACAAAAAAAATTACATTACACAATTCCAAGGCACACATGGTACCTAATACAAATATAAAATAATTGTGAATATTAATTTACATGCCAAGATCCACAAATAATGCTCGACAATCCATGAAACACGTTACACCACCTAGTTGGCTCCCAAAAGCAATTATCCAAGTTTATATGCTAGTTTTTTCATCAACATGACCCAATCAATCCAAAAACCCCATAGTGTACTCCATCTTGTATTTTCTTCCATGCCTAAAGATTGTGTAACATGATTCTAGAGCTCGCAACCAACTTATGCTCAAAACTCAGCAACTAACTCTTCCAAATTCCCTCTCTGTCATGTAACTAGTCTTCACAAAAACAAATTTAACCTAGACTCAAATCATCATATTAATCCATGTGACCTTAGGCATAAGGTCTATACATCTTCAAAATGATAAAAAAAATCTTGCATACTCTGAACTATCATACAATGTTCTTACATTTCTATCCAGCTGCCTATAGCAACTAGAAACACAATCTATCTAATATAACCAACTCACAACTGAAGTATATGTCATATATTGACATCAATGATAAAACCTAAACATAAAAAACATTAAAAATTCCAACCAATATCTAACAATAGGTCACTTGGAGATAGTCTTCAAAGTATTCAACTATAAATGGAGGCTTTTCATCATCTCCAAACACATCCAACTGATTTTCTTCCAGTTCTGGTCGATGTGGGGGAAGCTTCCGTATTTTTTAGTTTGTATCCATCTTGTAAAATTCTCTAGTTAGTTTTGTAGTCAATAAATTCATGTCAAAGCTTGTGTAATACCCACCTATATGTTGTTATTTTTGTTTATAATGATGAACTCTTTTAGGTCATTTTTATCTGTGTTCTAGACTTTCAATTTTCTTTGATGATACTTTGATGTTATGATAGTACTTTATGATGATGTAGCTACATTGATACAATTATCATGTGAGTTATTTCATGTTGATACTTAAATGTTGTTTCCTATTTATATATCATGATGTTATGATTATTTATGTCATACTAACCTACTAGCCCCTATATCTATGCTTATATTGACTATGGAAATGATTTATGCTTATGTCTAATGTGTATGTATGATGAGGAATGGAGTTGTAGTTACTTGTATAAAAGATTGACATAATGTACCGATCACCATCATTTCTTATTATGGCTATATACATGTATGCACATGCTCGGCTTTGTGATGCAAGTTTGTAGGTACTAGACATCGTCTCCCCTAAATGGGTGGGATTGATTGTGCCCTTATATTTATTTCAATTGTGGAAGAGGGGAGATAGTATTTAGGCCCAAAATAATCCCTAAACCTACACTATTTTCGTACATAAGGGTAAGTATATGATTGATCACCCTCCATGGATTCATTAAGGTGACGTAAATCCAACTTCCTTTTCTGAGCATGGTTGTGGTTTATTTCATCATCAGTGCATTTTGGTTTAGTTAGATTTTTGTGTGTTTTCATTCTTAGAATGATGATGCATTTATTTTATGATGTCGATAAAAGGTTAAAAATGGATATAACATAAAGGTCAATGGTTCCTTGATCTGCTAGTGAAGTTGAATAGTTCTCAATGATCCCACTAGATATCAATTCTTGTTGAGTGCAAGGCTTTGACATCATAAGGGATGAGGCCAAGATCATGCCCCAAGCAACTTTGGTAGTGTGGACACTAGTACATTTGACCTAGTTTTTCTACCAAAATTTTTGAACATGAAATAAAAAGGTTTTGGTTGGTCGGATTATAGAAGGAAAATTTCCAATTTTTTTAATCCATGCCCGTGTTAGTCAAAAGTTCGACCACTACGGTGTACGTCAAAATTTTGATGAGCACGGGCATAAATTTTAAAAAAAAGATTGCATTTCTCATTTCATTAATTATTACCACTGCGAATTTTTTCTAGAGTTGCAGCGCACGAAACCTCATCGGCGAGGGTGGATTCAATAGTGTATAGGGGTTGCAGTTTTTATCTAGACTTGGGCCTTTAATCTTCGAGCTTGGTTTTGGAAACTTGGCTTTTCCTCTCCTTATCAAATGGAAGCTCATTGAGGTAGGGATTTGATTATGGCGTTTACTAGATTCTCACTATATTATGAGCTAGGGCATCATGTAATGTTTATTTTCTATTACCATTATTTTACATGGCATATGCCCTTGGCTCGTGCTCTTCATATTACCACTATTATTACTTTCCTGTAGTATCATTGATTACCCACAAGCTAGGGCATCCATTTATACGAGCTAGGGTATCATTGATTATTTCCTATCAATTATATGGCATCCAATATGAATAGACACGATTGGCATCATTGATTATTTCCTACCAATATGAATAGAAACGACTTGCATCATCTCATTATTGGTTGACTGGCATCGTTTCATTATCTTACACAGTGATACAAATAACCACTAGTTAGTGGTTATTGTAACACATTAACAATGTGTTACAATAACCATTAATTACTAGTTATCATGTGATCAAGCAATCGACTAATTCGGTCTTAACAGTGACTGCATAATATATATAATGTGAGCCTCGATAATTCTCAGTCGACTATGATACATGTGATCGATATTAAATCATATATATATATATATATATATATATATATATATATATATATATATATGTATATATATATATATATGTATATATATATATATATGTATATATATATATATATATGTATATATATATATATATGTATATATATATATATATATACACACACATATATATATATACACATATATATATACACATATATATATATACATATATATATATATATGTATATGTATATATGTATATGTATATGTATATGTATATGTATATATATATATATATGTATATGTATATATATATGTATATGTATATATATGTATATATATATATATATATACATATATATATACATATATATACATTTACATATACATATACATATACATATATATATACATATACATATACATATATATATACATATACATATTGATGAAGGGTGCTCCCCTTAATACCACAAACACATAACAGAAACAGAGAAACCACAACAATATGCAAGAACAGAAAATTGGCTTCTTATTATCTCCACAAATGTGGAATTACAAACTTTCAGAATTACAATATATGCAAAGCCACATGGGCATTCCCTTACAATATTCTGTAGGACAAAGTCTCGAATCAATACCCAGATTTACTACCCAGAACTATTCTGAACTGCCTAAGACAATAATACAGCCTTCCTTATATAGGCAATTTTCCACTGCCTGGGAAGGTTCCAAAATTTTTAGCCAATAAGGCCGACCAAACTTAGAATTATTTTATTTTACATTTTATTACATCATAGTCGGCTCAAAATAACCTTTGAAACCCGAACAGAAATTTTGAAGAAAATTATTTTTCGCCATTTCGGGTGGCCCAACTTCCGAAGACCATAAGTCATCACCAGTTGACCCGATCGGCTATTATAACCCCATTTCGGAAATGCCACGAAGCGCTCTACAGGCTTGACCTATGCAAGCGCCCGTCACCCAAATTTTTGACCTCATCTAGGGCCTCTAAAGCCTTCAAAACTGAGTTCAAAGTTTCTGTACCCTGCTGCCAATACTGAAAATCTTCAATATCTTCCAATATACACTTGATCTGGCAATGAAACTTTACTGGCAGACTTATATGACCAAAATCAACCTCCAAGAAAGAAATCAGATCATTCTGAGCACATACAAAAATTACCAAAAATAGTAACTTTCCATAAATAGTAGCTCTGCACAAAATAGCCCTTATTGAAAATAAAAACAAAAAATATTTTTGGGTGATGCAAGATTGCTCTTACACCCACGATGCTCCTGCATTAGACACCCGGGGTAATTTGAGAAGTGACCCTGTCACAACTCAGGTGTGCAGAGGAAAACCAAGACGGCTAACCTCCTCCTTTGTCAGCCATGATGAATCTTCAACAGGTCATCCTTTCCACTTGACCAGATATTCTTCATATGTCCTGTTCCTTGTGCTTCTGCCAACATGACTGTCCTGTATATCTTCGATCTCCTTAGTGTCTGAACTAGTTGCTGGAATACTCCACTGTGCTGCTGTGATCTCATCTTCAACACCTCCTTCATGATACTCTGTCAGATCTGAAATGTTAAACACTGGTGAAATATTTAGCTCAGTAGACAATTCTACCTCAGATTCATTTCCTGAATCATGCTTCTTCAATATCTTACATGGTCCAAACTTTTTCATTTTCAGCTTGTTATATGTACCAACCGGAAATCACTCCTTCCGCAAATGAACCATGACTTCATCTCCAACTTGAAATTCCTTATACCTCCTTTTCTCATCTGCCTTAGCCTTATACTGTGTGTTCATCTTGGTAATATGCTTCCTCACCTCCCCATGGATGTTCTTCAAGTGTTCTGCAAAATCCTCAGCTTCAGCACTACTTATTTCTCCTTTATCTATCTTCCTCAATTCAGATGCATTTCTTGGACTACTTCCATATATAATCTGGAATGGTGATTTACCAGTGCTCCTGTTGACAGAATTATTGTATGCAAATTCTTCCTATGGTAAAATCAAATCCCATCCTGTTGGCTTATCTCCAACCAAACATCTCAGCAAATTTCCCAAACTTCTATTCACCACCTTTGTCTGTCCATCAGTCTGTGGATGATGTGATGAATTGAACTTCAAATCTGTCTTCAACTTTTTCCACAATGTACGCCAGAAATATCCAACAAACTTAGTGTCCTGATCTGAAACTATGGTCCTTGGCAAACCATGAAGTCTCACTACTTCTCTGAAAAACAATTCTGCTACATGAACAGCATCATTAGTCTTCTTGCAGGGAATGAAATGTGCCATCTTTGAAAATTGGTCAACTACTACAAAAATTGAATCATGTCCCCGCTGTGTCCTTGGTAAACCAAGAACAAAGTCCATACTGATATCCTCCCAAGGCTTCTCTGGTATAGGTAATGGCTGATACAACCCTGTATTCTGCTTCACTCATTTCACCATCTGACATACTCTACAACTCTCTACAAACTTCTTCACATCTTGCTGCAATTATGGCCAATAATAATTCTCACCAACCAAAGTAAGGGTTTTATCACGACCGAAATATCCAGCCAATCCTCCACTATGCTTCTCCTTGATGAGATTCTCCCTCATAGAACTTTGTGGAATGCACAACTGACTCCCTCTGAATAGCATATCATCTTGCATGATAAAATCCAGCCATTTTGTCCTGTCTAGAGTAACAGGTTCTGTACAAGCCTTCCAAGCTTCACCAAAATCAGGATCCTCTGGATACAAATTCTTGAGTTCCTTGAACCCAATCACCTCAATCTGCATCTCTGTCAGCAATAGTTGCCTTCTGCTAAGAGCATCTGCAACCCTATTAGACTTTCCACTTCTGTGTTTCAAAACAAATGTATAACTCTGCAAAAACTCAACCCATTTCAAATGCCTTTGATTCAATTTTTCTTGACTATTCAAATATTGCAAAGCTTGATGATCAGTATACAAAACAAACTCCTTAGGAAGCAGATAATGTCTCCATTTCTTTAATGCCTGAACTATAGCATAAAATTTCTGATCATAAACAGAATATTTCCTCTTGGCATCATTTAACTTCTCACTGAAATAAGCAACAGGTTTACCTTCTTGGCTCATAACAGCTCCTATTGCAGTACCACTAGCATCACAATCTAATTGAAACACCTTATTAAAATCTGGAAGTGCTAAAATAGGTTGTTCTGTAACTTTTTGTTTCAATAATTGAAAACTCTTTTCCGCTCCTTTAGTCCACTTAAACTCTTTTCTATCCCCTCTCATTGTTTCAGTCAAGGGTCCACAAATACTGCTAAAATTTCTGATAAACTTTCTGTAAAAGCTAACTAGACCATGAAAAGATCTTACCTCAGTAGCACTCCTTGGAGTAGGCCATTCAAGGATAGCCTGTACCTTCTCTGGGTCCATTTTTAGACCTTCTGCTGAAACTACAAATCCCAAATACACTAACTCTTTCTTCACAAAACTGCACTTCTTCAAATTAATCAACAATTTCTCTTCTCTCAACTTCTCAAATACCATACGAATATGCATCATATGCTCATCCAATGTCTTACTAAAGATCAAAATATCATCTAGGTAAACAATGACAAACTTACCCAGAAATTCTTTCAGAACCTCGTTCATGAGCCGCATGAAAGTGCTCGGTGCATTGGTTAGCCCAAAAGGCATGACTAACCACTCATATAGTCCTTCCTTTTTCTTGAAGGCAGTCTTCCATTCATCTCCTTCTCTGATCCAAATCTGGTGATATCCACTCTTCAGATCTATCTTT
>BSBK01004437.1:997500-1025000 GCA_027943335.1 Chamaecyparis obtusa
TTCTACATTTAAAGACATAGAAACAACATGGCCACACTTTAAAGAAAAATCTCGTAATCTCAAGCTTTCATTGGCAGCGGACGGTGTCAATCCATTTGGAGATATGAGATCTGTTTACTCAGTGTGGCCTATTTTTTTTATTAGCAATAAAATTCCTCCTTGGATGTCCATAAAGAGGGAGCACATAATGTTGTCAATGATCGTACCAAGTATTTTTTCATTTAATAGTTATGTAAATTAATTTATAAACACTACATCAAGATAATCATAATAATTATGTAATGTTTTTGTTCATTCAACTAGGTAAGTACCAAGTTAAAGATATGAACGTGTATATTGAGCCCCTTATTAATGAGTTGTTGAAGTTATGGAATGGGGTCACTATGTATGACATCTCTAGACCAATAGAACAAAGTCAACTTTAATTCCATGCAATGCTTGTATGGACAATACATGGTGCCCCTAGGCTAACTCATTTTTGTGGTATGTTATATATTGTTAAGGTCATGTATTTTTGGTATGTTATAGTGCTTACACATTATTTTTGTATGTTTAATTTGTGCATGATAATTATACATGATCCAATTGTACAGTATCTTTTAGGTCTTCAAACAAAGGGTAAATTTGCATGTCTAGTTTGTGGTCCGAAGATGAAATCTCATCATTCAAGAAGTTTAGAAAAGCAGGTGTTCGATGAGTTTAGGCAATTTCTCCACAATAATCATAAGTATCAAATTATTGAAAAACATCTTTTTAATGGGAAAGAAGAGACAATATCAAGGCCACGAAGAATGACACCTTGTCTATGGAAGTTGGACTACAATAGACTAAATCGCCGAGATAATGTCATTCCATCTGATGATTTTTCTTTGAAATTAATATTTTAATATTGTCTTTTATTTATTAATGATGTAATTGATTCTCATGAAGGTCATCAAGGCATCAATGACCAACTTCCTAGAGGAATAAAAAGATATCCTTGTCAATTTAGTAGGTTTTCATACTACAAGAATCTCCCAATCATGTATTTGTTTGATGCTATGCATATTGGAAAGAATGTAACAGAGACACTATGGAAAATATTGGATGGAAGGCGTGACAAAAAAAAAATTGCCAAAATTTGTAATGATATTCATGAATCCAATCATGCACTGAAAAATTTCATTGAATCAAATAGCAATGGAGACCACATAAATATGAGTTCCCTTCCTTGGTTATTAATTGAGCAGCAAAGTGATGCATTAAAAGAAGTCATAAAAAAAACAAAATTTCCAATAGGATTTGCTGCAAATATAATTAGTCTTGTATCAAAGAAAGGTGATTTTGGGCTAGGGTTGAAAACATGTGATTGGCATACCTTCGTCAAGGTAATTCATGTTCTTTATTTACAATATATTTGTAAAATTGCATGTACTTTTTTATTGTATGAGTTTACAATATATTAAAAAGATCATTTTTTAATTATTGCAGTACATCCTACCTCTATCCCTCCCACACCAGTTTGACAACAGTGTTAAAAATTTTATATACGATCTTGGAGAATACATGAGGTTAGAAGTGTTATTTCTTATACTTGTACATATATTATATTTATGACTTGCTTTACTTTTTATGTAATTTATTGTATATTTTTTTCTAAAATCTTGTTTATATGTTCTAGCGAGTTGAATCTCTTTTAGGTGGTTATCATCTAAAGAATTTGATAAAAAAAGATATAAAATATTGGAAGAGAAAAATTCCCCAACTTATGCATGAAATGCAAAAATGTCTACCTCCAAATTTTTTCAACGCTCAAGAACACTATCTCATACATCAAGTTGAGGAGATTGAATTGTGTGGACCTGTACAAACTAGGTCAATGTGGATGGTTGAGAGACACTTAAAATTTATGAAGGGCTTGGTTTGACAAAGGGCACATCTTGAGGGTTCTATGGTGGAGGGATATATTGTATACCAGACCATGGTGTACATTAGTGAATATCTTCCCAACTTTGTAGCAAATATCCATGTAGATCGCATTTGGGATCCAACTCTATTAACAAATTCGAAGGGGAGTACTTGGTGGGGAAAGTTAGATTGAGAAAATTGAGAGGTAATTATATGATCTTATTGTAGTTTATTAATTCTTATAGATCTTTAATATAAGTTGTTTCTAAGCTGTCTATTTGTTTTCTTTACAGTTGGTTGTGAGTGGGATGCACTACATTTGTATATTGCAAACAATCTTGATTGGATGATAGTATGGATTCAACAATCTCAAGAAAATGGTCACTCATTAACATGGGATGGTGTTGCATCATTGGTTAAAGAAGCTCACCATAATGGAGATCCCAATGTTACACCAATGGTACTTGATCTAGCATATGGTTTAAGAGGTAGAAAGGTACGTATAAGTTTACTAACCATGACCCATAAGTTTAATATCAACTCACAGATCGATGCAAATAATCTTGACATGTTTGAATAATTATAGATCAAACACCACAAAGCTATGTACTACCATGGCCGTAAATTTCACATAAAAAATTTAGATGACACAAAGAAAACTTATGATTCTGGAATAAGTGAAGTCTTCGAGGTCACTAATATTTCATCTAGAAATGACATACATCCTCAACAATCGAAAAATTGATACTATGGCATTTTGGATGATATACTTGAGTGTGACTTTAATTCATTCAAATTAGTTCTATTTTTCATCAAATGGTACAAGCTATGGCTGAATAAAAATGATCCTGATAAGGATGTTATTGAACATGATAATGGATTTACAATTATTAATACAAGGTCATTTGAGCCAGTTGGAGATGAGCCCTATGTTCTTCCAAGCCAATGTGAGCCGGTGTTTTACTTTTTCATTCCACATAAACTAGGTTGGTCATTTTTTGTTAGACATGATCGAAGAGGAAGGCTGATAAAGTATAATGTGATGGAAGAAGAAGATACTGGAGAATCAGAAGAAGTAAATGATGATCACAGATGACTATTACATAATGAACAAGAAGAAGAAGAATAAAATGATGATGATTTTGGTGATGCTGACGATGATGGTGATGATGGTGATGACGATGATAGTCATGATGATGGTGATGATGATGATGATGATGGTAGTCATGATGATGATGATAGTCATGATGATGGTGATGATGATGATGATGATGGTGATGGTGATGGTGATGATGATAGTCATGTTGATGATAGTCATGATGATGACATGGATGAGGAGGATGATCAATAACATGATCAATGAGATGTATGTCAAGGTATGATCAATGTCACATATGAGGTATTGATTTATTCATAGAAATTTTTTTAACTTGTATGTTTGTATAATTAAGTTATTATGTGTTGAACTCTAATGTCATGGAGTATATTTTGCATCATGTAAATTTTGTCTTCTATGTAATTTGTAGCTTACATATCATGTAATTTTTGGCTAACTTAAGATAAATGATTTACATGTGCAAGAAATGTAACGTCTTTGACATGGATCGACAAGTATAATTTGTTATTTGGTTTCCTTCTCTTTAGTCAGAAAAATATATAGATCCTATTATATCTCTCATTTGATGGATTGCAAGTATCACCAAATAGGTATTTGTCTGATCTGTCTTCCTCAAGTGAGGAAAATGCGGGAATAGAAGACAAAAGTGGGACATCTAGTAGGTATTAAATAGGGAGATCAACTAGAGGTCAAAAGATTAGAATAAAATTCAATAAAAGAATGCAATTTTTCCTTGCTGAGGGGGCCAAGTCATGTTCTTATGATAATGAGACAAAAGGTGACAAGAAGGTTCCCTTAAGGTACACACATCTTCAAAAAGAATGGGTACTCAAGGAACTACCTCCTGTTAACACTAATTTTTCTGTTAACAAAAGGATATATTGCATAGCTCCATCTTCATTACATGGTTTGGGCTTATTTTCCATGGATGGCATAAAGTTCAGTTATAATCAAGTTGTTGAATTGATGGAGTATGTAGGACCTTGTTACAATTACAATAATTGGATGTGGATTGTGCAATATAAAAAAAGTATGCGTAGGTATGGATTGTTAGAAAATTATATACAATGCAAAGTAAATGATCAAACTAAAAGGCTCGCTATGTATATTGATGGAAGGCCAAAAGCAATAGGGAATATTGTGGGTTTTATAAATATTTCTCAACCTATGTCAACTAATAAGTGGTCGAATTGTATATTCGAGGCACACGAGGGAAATCATGTATTTGTATGTGCAATAAAATCAATAAGTGTAGGGGAAGAGCTTCTGATAGATTACAATTTGAATCGTGTAGAAACAAAAAAATTCCCTATCATGGGACTAGTAAGTATAACATTTAAACCAATTGCCTCCAATTAATATTGACTCCAATGTACAATCTACTATTTTATTAATAATTTTTTTTGGTAAGTTTATTACTTTCATTTCATTGCTGATTGTTAAGAATTACTAATCTTTGTCACAGGGTGACATGGATCCACCTCAAGATACAAGTGGGGATGTTCCTCATAGTACAGCTTCTTCATCAAAGGTAAACCTTAATTAGTGTAATTCTACAAATTATATAGAAACAAATTTCATATTATTATGTTCTTTTCTTTATGGCTTTGGAGTTATTTTAATAGAATTTTACTGATATTGTTTTTTCAAAAAAGGTGGAATGAACAAGATGCTAACTTAAAAAATCAGCTCATTAAATCTTTAGAGGACCTCTTTGGAAATAAAACTTTTGACAGTTTCATGATTCTTAAAAAAGCATCCAAACATATAAAGACTATGAGGGACCAATATAGAAGGGCTCTAAAGGATAACCCAAAGTGCGAGCGTCCTCCTATGATTCCATCGATGGAGTGGAATGAAATAATGGAAAATGAAAAAGAGAAAAGGCTAATGTGTAGTGGAATTCAACCAGAAGATGGCAAAAGAAGGTACGTCATGATAGTATTAAGTAGAATGTAATCATGCACTAACTAGTGATCTTTGTAAATATATAATCTAACATGTTTCAAACTTTTCATAGACTGCAAGACACATCAAAAGCCACACAAGTGAGATTAAAAAAGGTTGGCCAACACAAACTTGGCTCTGGTGGCTATATGAAACTTCACTCTCGACTTGTAAGTAGCAGCATTGGAATTTCATATCAAATTTTTATATAGAAGGTTGCAAACAATTATGTTTGATCAAATCTTACATGTAAAAGTGACGATATTAAATAAAAAATATAGGGCACAGAATTCAATGTAGAGCCCACAGATGAAGATAAAAGAATAGCCTTGAAGGAAGGCTATAAAGTCGTGGCTATACACCTATGCAAAGAATCTGAAAGCCATAACAAAGAATCTGCTGCACCAGATGAGACACGGGTAAATTGGTCAAATGAAAAGTAAATCAAATTGAATAGTTAATTTCAAACATAAATTGACTATTTCATGATAACAATGTGCATGACATTTCACTACAGCCTTCAAATCCTATCACAGAACCTAGGCGTGACAAAGGCCATGATGTGCATCACAGTGGTGGAGGTATTAATTTTCTATTGGAAATAAATTACGTAATTATTAATAGAATTTAACATCTTTAATTGCAATTGGTCGTGTAACCTTTTTTTGAATATTTTAGAGCATGTTGAGGTGGTGGCAAATCAAAATGTTATTGTACATGATGATGTGGCATTGTCAGGTAAATAAAAATGCATGTTATGTTCTACTGGTTAATGAAATATATGTAACAGTAAAAAAAGTATGTGAATTTAACCTGTTTACTTGTTATTGCAGCAGACCCCCCTTTAGTGCAGTAGCCTCGTGCTCCTCGAGACATGAGGAAGCATCATAATTTGAGATAACAACCACAAGAGGAGAAAGATATTGATGCTCCTCTCAGCCTTTACCTTAAGAAATCTAAGAAAAACCCAAAAAATAAATGATTTCTTAAAAATGCTCTTTGATCAAACTTGTTTGATTAACTTTTTTGGCTAATGAAAGAACGTTGTTTTAAGTAATTATCTATGAATTTTGTGTATTAATATTGAATTATATGTCATGTTAGTGAATATTTTTATGTGTTAATGAATTCTTGATTAGTGTTGCATATTAATGAATGTTATGTGATTGTGTTGATTGAATGTTATAGTTCATAAATGGATGAATGAAGTGTGTAATTAGATGTTAATGGGGAATTTAGATTGATGTTAGGGGGAGGGGGGGTGAGGCAAGATGAGCTTCCACCTTCATGTGGTTGGCCTTGTTAAGTATAGAATATTAAAGTATTCTCGAAACCAAGTGAAGCTCAAACTAACATACCTTCATTATTTAATCAATTTCATTCGTTCTAGGTCTTTGTTCATAAGTGCATTTTGAATGTGTCATTGTCATGCAACTATCAAATAACAAACTAGAAGTGTTAGAATAACTAAGAGGGGGGGGAATCAGTTATCCAGTGTCCCACAAAAAAATGTATAATCCAAAACAATTCTTCAACTTCTGCTACTCGGTAAACATAAAATACTTTCACTGTCTGTGTTTTTACCGATTATCAGTCTAAACTTTATAACAGTTATCGATCAAATATAACATGTAATATGAAAAGTATGATAACAAACAAATATCACAATCAACACATGACACAAGAGATTTAACGTGGAAACCCTGTGAAGGGAAAAACCACCTGGGACCAACAACCCAAAATTGTTCACTCTTCTGAAGTGAGGTCGGTGAAGACCCAACCCTGTTAAAGGTTACAAACACACTGTTAGGTGTGACCTTGTTAGACGATTTTAGACCAGAAGTTACCATCCAACCAGTAGTCACTCTAGGGTTGATAGGATAACAATGTTCACCCTATGAATGAAACATCAAAAGACTTTCATAGTCCACTTGGTTAAGAGATTTGACTATGTACAATGGTTAAATATGTAATAGTAGATGATCTGCCTTGACACAACTTCAATTGTAGTTTACAGATCAATGTTCAGCTCATTCAAATCTTTCTGATCAATATACCACTTCAGATTCAATACTATATCAACTTATTGTCCATCGGTAATTACTCTTTGTAGCTCGATAATTGTTCTGGAGCTCAGTTCTCATTAACCAGTATGATCAAAATGCATGAAAACTTGTTCATGCGATAATTCTACAGTATCTTCTTCTTCCGGCTATGTTTCAACAATGAAACCAATGTCTCTTATATAGACGAGTAAATCATTTTCATTTCCTCCATCAGATTTTGCCGCTTAATCATATTCATATATTTTGTTGCTTTAAGATTCCTCGGCTAATGTGTTAGTAAAACATTTCAATCTACTCCATTAGATCCTTCTTGATTTATGTTAGCCATCGATCTTCATAAAAAACCTTATATGTTACCTCGATTTCATACACTTTACAGCTCATCACTTTATTGGCTAAACTGATCATTTAATTCCTTTCTATTTTTCTCAGTTAACAAAGAAATGCGTCGGTAAACACAAGCTCGATTAACACTACGCTCGGTATACGCTACATTCTGTCGGTGTATACTAGAATGCTTTATTTACCGACAGCACTGCTTTGTGTCTTTCAGCTCTATTCTTCATCATAGATGAATGCAACATAATAAAGTCAATTTCATCAAGTCATAGACTCATCAACAAGTTACTCGGTGTATCCCTTATCCTCATCTAACATATACATCTTCCTCATGTAGATATTTCTATTCTTCATCTCTTTCTCCTTTCTTCAGATGTGTCGATATAGTAACTTACAAGATAAGTACTGTCAAGCTAGTTGACATCAATGACAACATAATACTGATTTAATCATCTTGCATATCTAATCAGAAACTCCTTAGTAATCTTGAATTACAGATTCTCCATTTAGGTTCTAAATCAGTTGTAGTTCATCAAGAAGGGCCAATTGTCAACTTCTCATTATCATTGTCTAGCATGATTCAACTTCATTTTGTGTAAGTATTCTCTTATTGAATGTGTCAACCTCTCTTAGCCTAATCTGGATTATTTCATTGGTTTGTGTTTTGAGTAGGTGAAGTGTTAAATTGATTCCTATCTTCTATTCTTCATTCATAACTATTATCTTTAGGCAAGCACATCATTATATCATCGATATTATGTACCTTTAGCCAATGTAGATAAACTCACTATGACAAGCATGGCATAACATGTGTTCTTGACTTGGACTAGTTTGAATTATACGATTCTTAACATATTCAATGTTAAAGAAGGAAATATTCCATAAATGTTTGTTTATTGGATGCTTGAAGATCTTACTACATATATCCATTTATCCTTGTGTGGATCCCATTGCTTGTTAATTTGAGTTTTCTTATTTCCTGAGTTGTATGTGTGTTTGCATTGTTCTTGGGAGCAAGATTTATACTTGCATTGTATTTTGGATTTTGTAAAGGTTTTCAAAGATTTTGAAGTTGCTAATCCCTATGGTATACACTTGATTTTTAAGTGACATTTATTACATTTATCATATAGTATATTTGTTAATACTTACACCTTTGAAATTGACATTGATGGAAAATTAAGCTGCATGACAGAAGCCCAATTATTTGGAGTAGTAAATTGTGTCAAGTGGATTGCTATTTTTTTAATAGACTGTTGACTATTCATCATTGTTATTTTTTAATAACAATTTATGATTCAAATCTTGATAATTCTTGTACCTCATATGAAGCCATCTTTCATTTCAATCAAGCTCATTTTTTCTTTGACCTCTTAGGTTAAAAATTCCAATGATTATTTTATAGTTTGGGGCTTATGGTTATATCATTTGATGTTAAATGATTAAATCTCCAAAACAAATTGTGCAAAATCTCAATGAACTACCTCTATAAAACAAAATATTTAGCATTTTTTCCTTCCAGTTCTGTTTTAGTCTTGGCAATTTGAAATTTCTTAATAACACATAAATCCATCTTGACACCTTTTAATGGCTAAAGAAAAATGACACTTGATGTTTATATGAAATAGTAAATAAAATTTTGATTGTCATTATAATCTGAACATTTTTATAATTATAATTTGAACATTGAGATCTCGATAATTGAAGCTCAATATGTTCTGGTGACATTTAATGAGGCTTAATAAAAAAATTTGCGATAAAGTTTTCGACTATTGGTGGATGCATCAAGTTTAGAAAGAATTATCTCATCACAATATCTATGAGCACATCCCATACCTATGAATGATGTTAAATAAATGTAGGTATTTGCTGCTAAAGGATGATGAGCATTGTATATTTTATCAATGCTTTTGATGTCAACTAGATGATAGTTTTCACTGCAAATCATAGAGGCATCTAACTAAAATAATAAGATATCTCAATATAAGCATATCTCTAATGAATTACATTATAGAATGATCTATGTAGGGTTATGAACTTTTTGATTAAGAAGCTTATTATAAAATATCTCTACCTATGTACATGCCATGTATCTTTGCATTATACTTTATTACTTTCAGTTCTGTTCATGTCATATATATTGTATAATCCCCCACTTGTGTAGATCAAATACTAACAAAAATCATTAAAACTTGTTGGACACATTCAACTTTATTTAAGGATTCAAGATTTTATTATGTTCAAATAGATTTTCTATTCTTTTTCCCTTTCCAGGACAAACCTCAAAATTGGATTCTAGTTCAAGACGTCTTGTAACCGTTTTAGTTAATTTGATAAATTTTAATTGACTAGGTACCTTGACTAGCAACTTTATGAAGATGATGCCTACCCAAAGTAATAAACCAAATCATGAAGTCGATCTATAGCACTTTAGTTTGAATTGGAGATGGATAAACATATTCACTTACTAATAGAGGTTTCCTTTTATATTTTTTGAAGACTACATTTTCTCTATGGAACTTTTGTCAATTTTCAACTATACAATTCTTTTTATCTCATAGTTGCTACATCTTAGAACCACTTTAAGTGAGGTAATGAATCTCACTAAGTTTGAATGTGAGATGGACATGCATATTCATATACTATTTAGAATATCTATTTATATTTATAGAAGACATGATTTTCAGTTTACTATCTGCATTCTTAAAACAAACTTTATGAAGTGCAGTAGAAAATGTTTGTGGTGGGTTTCTATTAGGAGTTCTTCTGTACAGTTCTCATGATTATTAACTCGTCCCTCAATGATTGGAAGGCTATGGTGCTCTGCCAAGTTGAGAAAGCCAAGGAGGAAATTTTGACCCAACTTTATAGCTCTGTCAAGTGATGGTTAATTACATGTGGCTAATATGGTAATGGTATTAGCTATATTTGTCTTCTACATTCCTCATATTATTTTTCAATTCTACTTCAATCAGTTCTCAGAGTATAGAAAATATTGAAGAACTTCCCCAAGAAGATTAGAATGCAAAAAAGGAAATGTGAGAGATTCAAAAAATAGGCATCTTTATTGTCTAGGCTTACTTGTCAATTAAGTGTCCATGACGTTCGAGCAACAAGTGATAATTTTTCTGCAAATGGAGGTACTAGATATATTAGTTTTATTAAGTGGCATGTTTCTTTTCATTGTAATTGAATTACAGATTTAATTTCTTATATTGTTTATATCTATATATAGTTTCTGAAAGTGGACCTAGCACTCCAATTTCAACAAATGACAATTGGAGAGTTGCATTTGATACTGCTGCAAATGGGCCCACTGACTATTCAAATTCTATTGCAAATTCACCAAGTATTAATTCTTCAAGGATGAATGGTCACAATAGAAGGCTCAGTGACCCAGCACAAAATGGTGAAATAAATTCTAGTCGACAGACTCCGAACTGACTCCCTCCACCTCCACCACCTTCTTTTGGTTCCATGTATAGATACTAGACATTTTTGGGATTTGTGATTCATTTAGATAACCCTAAGCATTGAGTGGGTTTTCCATGGTATTACCCCTAGTCTCAAACATTCAAATATAACACCAGAGCTTTCCTAAGTGATCTTATTCCAAGATAGCAGTACTTAGGGTTTCATCTGTTATAGCACTGTTGATTTCAAGGTTTCTTGAAATCTTATCAAGTTGCTTGTTATTTAGCAAGTCTTTTGGCCTCCTGCATTTGTTATTCAATCCATCCAATTTTTTACTACTTGAATTTGTATAGATGTAATTAGTGTATGTATCGTATAGAAAGGAATATCAATTGCATGTTCTTTATCTGCATAGATAGCATTAATTGAACCGAGTTTTTTTTATCATCAAAAAATCCATTTCTTTAAGTGTTACCAATTTTTTGAGTGCAGTATAAAAGCTGACACGTGTGTGAATATCCCCAACTTTAGCAGCACTCCACAAGATTTGATACAATTTTACTTATTTGTTCACATGTTCTCAATGTTTTTGACAGTTCAACAAAGCAGACTTTTATGCTTTTTTATGAACAGGAGTATGGTCATATGTTTGCACCTCATCTAAAGGTGACATTCACTAGTGTTTAGAAATGCTAATGATGGTTTTTTTTTTTATGTAACCAAGGTGTGAGGTGTAAACATCTTCAAGAAGTAGATTAATTTAAATAACGCTAAAAGAACACTGGATGCCTAAGTCTAAAAGAAGTAGATAACTATTTAAAAGATGCTTAAGAAGAAACATTTAAAATTCTTAACATAGATTAGGTTTGAGTAGGATGCTTGTGAAACCCAAATAATCTTCTTGAAATTATATTGCACCATTTTTTTTTCTCTCTTTCTCTTTTCTTGCGCTGATTCTTCCCCAAATTTGATCGCTCAGTCAGAAAATAGAACGAGTAGGGACCCACTAGAAACAAGCAGCAGAACAAGTGTGGACACCTGAAGATAAATATCCAGACTAATCATCAATTAGGATGCCATTGGTGATTAGTCTAGGTATTTATCTTCATTTATTTATTTTTTCACATTCCATATTTGGTCAAAATTTTGACTAACCGAAGTCGAAACTCTGACCAAGTTTGGTCTAAATATCGACCATTATGTGTCAAAATGTGGCGTCATGGGTTTGGTGTCCTAGTTAGACGGCCCAAATATTTCAACCAACATTTGTCGAAAGTTCTACTAATGTTGGTCAGAATCCACCATTGTGGTTTTGGCATCATGGTCGGTCGGGCCAAATATTTCGACCAACATTGGTCTAATTTGCGATGTAATGTGGTCAAAAATTAGCGTCATGGTTTTAGCATCCTCGTTGATCATGCCAAACATTTTGACCTATGGTGGTCGAATGATCAACGAATATATTCACCAAATGCTAATGGCGTTTCGACCAAGGTGGGCATCGAACATTCTACAGTAACACGGATATGTCAAAAATACGACTAGGAAAATAGCAACAAAACCATTTGTCAATAAGTTGACCAAGATTGGTAGGAAATTCAATGAATTTTCCATCGAAAAAAGGTGCAAATTGTACTAGTGGGATACCCCTCAGTCCTTGGCTCTTAGCCAAAGAAGTTTCAGGTACGTGTGCACCTGTATCGGGTTGCTAAGATGTTTCTATGATGGGCCTTCACTGGTTGGATTCTCGTAGGTTTTGTGCCTCTGCTAGGATGCCTTGCAGGTTTGAACCCTCCATATAAAAAAATAGCATTTTTTCTTGTGTCCAAACAAAATTCCTTTCAAATAAATGAGTTTTGATTTGTGTGTTTTTAAATGGAACAAAGAATATTAGATTTAATTTTAAAACATTTATAATTGAATCTTTATTTGTAATTAATACACTTATAGTTGAACTTAAGTTACATCTAAATTAATACTTTTATAGTTGATATTAAGGGGGTGTATTTAATATGAATGTGTGTGTGTGTGTGTGTGTGTATGGAATGAATTTGATGTGATTAAAGTTGAATTAACCTTAATATGTTCAATATGTTTATGATTAAAATATTAGTATATTTAAATAAAGTATGATTTATATTTATAAACACATTGTGTGATATGTTTATGAGAAGAGTTAATATATGTGAATTTGCACTTGATAAATCAACTTAATCTAAATTATCTATTAAATCTAATCTAATATGACTATTAAACAATGTGTTTCTTTGTACCATGTGTGTGTGTGTGTGTAGTCATACCAAAGGCTCGAGGATATTTTAGGTTTTCTTTTTATGATCATTGTTTTTGAAGTCATATTGTAAGAGGGTTTTACTCCTGTCCTTGATGGTATTAAGGCTTAAACATTTCATAAGTACATTTTGGGAGTTTTAATATGTATCAAATTGGGTCCTTGGTCATAATCCTTGGCTTGTTCTTGAGAATTGATCACTAGTATTGTGTTGAGGCTATTTGTTAATAATGTTCCTTTTGTTGTGATTTTCTTTTGTTATTGGGTAGTAGTCCTTTTGGCTTGTGTTCACTTTATGTTGGAATGTCACTGCATAAGAAAGTTGGTCTGGTTGGACTTTTAAGTAGATATGGTTCTATTGTACTCATTTATGTGAGAATGGAATCAGAGAATTTCATGGATCCTAGAAAGGGTCCATCGTGGATTTCATTAGGAAAGTGTACATTGACCATTTGAGTGTCTAATATAGAGGATGAACAAATATGGATTTTGATGTCGATTTAAAATTATTTATTATGCTCCAAGACTTTTCTTTTGTGGTTTTCATGATTTAATGAGTTACAAGGGATCTTTGTGGATATTGGTTTTTCCTTCTTTTTTTTAGTTGGAGCATTAGGATAGATTATCTAGGAGCATAGTAGGGAAGTATCTCACAATGGAGGTCGGGGCCCACAAGTGGTCGTCCAAGATAACCCATTGTGAGTTGTGTGATAATTAATAATCTAATACATTTATTGGGTATAACATTAATAAGATAATAATAGTGCCTCGCCCATGTCTTGAGTGCTAGTACAAGCTAAGGACGGGAGTGGGAGAAGATGCTTGTTAGTCTAAGGGATATGGTGATCTTGCATGATTAGATTCCTTATCTTCACAAAATGAGTATCTAATTTTTTGTGTGATCTTACTTGGGGACGGGGTCTAGAGATACCATCTTAGGTAACCCAAGGGGTATACTTATGTGATGATACTTCTCTATATGTGTTCTAGATTTCCTACAAGTTTTTTGGTACCTCTGGTAGTCTGTTTGATTATGTCATTTTTATAACCTTATACCCTTGCAATAATTGAATCCTTGCATTAGCATTCCTTTCCTTTTCTTATGTGTTTGAGTGTGGTATGGTGTTTATCTCCTCAACGTGGTGGGGTGGGACTTTGGGTTCCATGTGGTTGGGTGGTAGTGATTCTTCTACCATCGAGGTATGATGTTCATGTCCTTGCACCTATTTCATCATCGATGTTATTACCATATTCACTGTGTAGAGCATTTGGTTATTGCTTAGGATTGGCAGAGTAAGTATGTTGATGATCATTGATTGTAATGTCACTTCTCAGTAGGTGATTGTGTTCTTTTGCAAGTTTGACTATGGAAGAGCCCCATCCATTATGGGAAATGCTCTAAGTTAGTTTCATGTTTTATTGGACCTTTTGAGATCCTTGAGAGGATTAGTCTTATTTCCTATCTCTTGGCATTTCCACCTATTCTATCACACATCCATGATGGGTTTTATGTTTCTATGTTGAAACAATATATTCCTAATGTGGCCCATGTTCTTGATTGGGATGGTTTATAGGTAGAGTGTGGGCAATTTTATTTGGAAGAAATCTATGTTTTTCAGCATCATAGGTTGGGCCTCAAGGGTCGAGACATCAAGTAGGTAAGGGTCCAATGGGACCTAAGTGATGACACTTTAGCTACTTGGGAGGATTCTTCATGATTGAGAGTTTTGTACCCCTATCTTTTTCCTGGCTTCGAAGAGTAATCCTAGGCCTAGGGGGGAGGATGTAGTGCCTCTCGTGGTTGTATTTTATACCACGTTAGTTTTATCTAAGTTGGACTGTATTTTTTATATGGATATACATATGATGCAATCAAACATTGCATTGTGTGATGCATTTAGTTACAGTACATTATTTTGGTTTTGCCAGTATCATTCTTGACTTAGATGTTAGATTATGACTACTTCTTACTATTTTGATCATATCTACATGATGAATCTTTCAAGTTGTGGTATGATGCTTTATATTTTTTATTTGAGAGCATTTGATTATGCTATTGTGATGATTGTCTCTTATTTCCTGTTAAAATGTTCCTTTGTGTCAATGGATATCTGAATTGAGATTTCTCACTACTTCATGATGTATAGGTTGTAAAATGATTATTTAATGCTTTAATTTATGAGTTATTAATTATTATGTACATTGAGGACTAAATATAGAATGACTAGGGCCATGACATTTTAATACATATGAATGATCATGTCACTAGAGCGTTACTATTACATTAGCCATACTTTGATTATTTACTATTGTTTAAACGATTTATATTGTGATCAGCTTCGCTTGATGTGTGTATGTCTTAGTGAACAAGTGGGCAAGTGCACCAAGATGGTGGTCAATTTAGTGGCCACATCCAAAAAAAATGATTTTTTTCATAACCCATGTGGGTTATACAAAATTCAAAATTATGCTAAGCTTGGTTTTACCAAGCCTAGCCAAAATATTAAAAAATGCCAATAGCACCTCAAAATGCGTACGGGTTTTGAGGAAAAAAAAATGTTCCTCAAAACACGTACAGGTTTTGAGGAACATTATATTCCTCAAAACTCATGGCTTTGGAGCATTTCCAATGCTATAAATGAAGGAACAGTCAATTGGAGAGCCATTTTTCTTCATAAAGCGAGCGTGTTTTGGTTCTATTTTCATTTTTCATCGATTTGCAATAATGACACCTCGTCATAAAGGTAAGATTTTAGTATTTCGAATGTTTTTTTTGTATTTTATTTGAAGTAGGGTTTTTTAATTGATTTATGCTTTGTTTTTAAATTTTGACGTCAGATTCTACAAAGACTTCCCCAAAACAAAAAAGAAAATAAAAACCTCATGCACAAGAAATAGAATAAAATATTGAACATGAGCAACAACCACAAGCACAAAATCCTCCTCCACAAACACTGCCGCTTGTAAACCCTCCACGTCCTCCATTAGATCATGTAGATGCCACATAAAATGTCTTACATAAAATAGTGCCCAAATTTCTATATTGGTTAATAGGTTGAGGTCCTATAGTCTTGACCACCACTCAAACCTCGCCTTGATGCTAGAAATAATGGCCAATAGTGTAAATGAGGTTTCTAGATCGGTTACCAAATGGGGTTCATGGAGGGATAGGTGTCGAGCATTTTATGTGGATGGCTTGTCATATGATGAAGTGAAAAAGAAGGGCATTCTTATAAGTGATATATGTGCCCTTTTTACTGATCCTAGTACTAGTAACACCCTAGAACTAAATATGACTCAGTTTTCTATACATTGGTGTGTTCACAATAGGATGAAATCATCTTTTTGGAATAGATGGTATATGGTCTTTGACCAAGAACCTTGTAATAATTGGGAGGTGCCTCTATTTCTTGAGAAAGCTAATTGTGAGTTTATCCTGGGTGAGAAGTCAAGTTACTTTGACATACGACAATTCTAGGGTAGAGGGAGAGGCACTACACAAGATAGACCTGGGTCCTGTAGGGTGGTACAACCACAACATAGGAGGCCTCTAGCTAAAAAAACCCATGGTTCATGTTGCGGTCCCAATAGTTGTGAAGGAGTCGATAGATTTACAGACCCTTCATGCAGCCACATCATTGAATGATGTCATCATTAAGCATGGCACATAGTTTATTGGAGTAGAGGATGGATTATCACCTATGCCATCTCCATCATCATCAGATGCACCATTTTCTTCAATACCTATGCCACCTCCATCATCATCAGACACATCATTTGGATCATCCCAACCCATTAAGCATATGTGCCCCAATTGTCAAGGTATATGTTTTGGGGTAGATACTGACGTGAATGAGGTTGGTTCAGCATCTCATTCATGTACACATTGCGGGGGTAGATTCCATATATTCACTATTGAGGATGCAGCCCTCATAGATGACTTGATGATGATGGTATTTTCTAGAGAGCAGAGATAGGTTTGTTTATTTGTTTTTTGACATGTTATTAATTAATCACCTAAATCTTATTAAAGTAATTATTTTTTTATTTAGAGAATAATTTAAATTGATACATGAATAATATACATTGTAGGGTGCAGCAAGTGATACGAGTGCACCACAGAGTGTTCATTTGAGTAGACGTACATGTACATGTGTAGCTTTGACACTTAAGGTAATTCTTTTAAAATATTCCTTAAAATAGAATAATATGTATGTTTAAATTATATATTTTGTTAATATATGCATATTTATTTGGTGTTTTATAGGGCTTGTCGACTTCTCATATTTTTGAACTTGATGATATCACCATCTCTGCCATTCAATTTGGTTTTGAAAGCTTTGCAATATAATATTTTTCACATCTCTTGTTTATAGTTTTAATTGAACCATGCGGTATCATACTCATTTATCTTATGTTAATTTTTTTGCTAGGGTACCTCACTTGACTTGAGGACACCAAGAAAGAGAAAGAAATCCAGGAGGACACCCAAACGAAAAAAGGTAATTCAATAGAATATAAGTTTATTTTTTGAAATGTATTGTTCATGATTAAATATGTACTTGTAGTCTATATTGATGAATGCACCTGACTTATTTGTTCTATATATAGAAATAGTTGGGTTTTATAGAATTAATGAATGCACCTAATGTCGATGTTCTTCAAGAGAGAGAAGAGGTAACATTTTTATATTTACTTTCAATTACATTCTTGATTGTTCTAAATCTCTTAGAAATCCTTCCTTTATGAATATGATGTATGTTATGATTGTTCATACAAGAATTGGTTGTAGTTGCCTCATCAGTGGCAATGCCTCCTAAGAGTACAAGAGAGCTATCTGAGGTTTTGGTATGTATTTTTTCTGTATACATGTTAAACATATGCATTTAGATATGAGTAGATGCAATTTTATAATTTGTTTAGTGTTTCCTGACATATATGTTATTAACTTATATTGATTTTATTTTACCTTTTACAACCCTATTCACAACCTCCCATGGATCCTCTACCTTTACATTTTGTTAGGAGTCCAGCTTGCACAAGATGGGGACCATCAGCTTTAGGGAATAACCCAATTGTAGAAGAAAGAGATGAGGTAACCAAAAATTCAACTGTCAACAAATTACAATCTAGTATTTAATTATTTTGATGTTATTTTGAGAAAAGATATCTGATTTAGCATTTGAATTGTTCTTGTGCAGACACCTAGTGAGCCACCTACTTCTTTGACGGGGCTCTATTTCGATGATCCAGCTAAGATGTAGATATTGATAGAGATTTACAGATCTAGTTGTGGTTATTAAATGACCAAATTTTGTATATATTCAACATTTTTATTGTATATATCAACCTTCACATATTCGATGCCACATTTTTGTAACTCTATTATTGATGTGGCATGTATGCCATTTTTTTATATGTACAAAATTATTGTTCATTTTGATATATATGAAACTTGATATTCGATCCAATTTGTTAATTGTGTATTTATTTTTTCATTGTTAGTATGTAAATATTCTTGTGTGTATGTACTCATGTGTAGGATTTATGCCTTAAGTATATTCATGTGTATTCAAGTACATTCTTCATAACCTAAATTCATGTGTATGGGTTGCATGCATGACTTAAGTGAATTGATATGTATGCTTCATAATCTATGTGCTACATGTATGCTTCATGACTTAATAAAATTTATGTGTAGGCTTTATGTTCTACATGTGTTCACATGTGTAATTCATCATTTAAGTAAATTTATGCTTTATGTGCTACATTGTATTCATTGTTTTCATTTAATTAATCACCTAAATCTTCAAGCAAGGCTCCTCCACTTGTTATAACACCCTATAACATCATAACATGGCCAATATACCATGTTCCACCAACCCTCCAAGTATGGTTAAGATTTTTTCTTCACAACTCACTCCAAGAGCCCTCTTTCCTTGTAGCCTTGTCAAACCACTAATCTGCCCTTTACTCACAACTTTCCCAAACAACTAGGAAAACACTTTATTGTTTCAGATACCCTTTTAAGTGCTACAAAACATACCTAAACCTCAAGGTAGTTTCCTTTGGACTAGTACTCACATCCAATACCCGTGTAGCACATAAATAGTCCTAAAGTGCACCCATTTACAAAGAAACCAATACATGGACTTTCTCCCTTGACCCTAAACCATGAAAAAGTATTATTTCATGACTAAAAGCAAAGGATTATCAATTTTTTGCATCACCAACACTTGCCTATCATTCTAGGTACCAAACCCTCCTTTCTAGGGTCTCTAGGCTAGGGCTTGTTCAAAAAGACTCTTGCAAATCTCTCTAGATCCCCCCAATGGATATAAAACATCCCTATGAACCCCAATAGAATAGATCCATCATAAAATATACCCATCCTTTGGATTATATGCTCACAAAAATGATTGGTGTTGCTTCATGCACCTTCAATCAACATTTGCCACCATTTGTGGTCTCTCCACCACCATATCTTGCATATCCCTACAACCAAACACTATTCTACAAGGATATAGTACATATTATGACTCCTCACACCAATAAAATTGATGACAAGGGGTGGGAGAGTCAATCCATTCATGGAGACTTCAAGACACAAAGTGTTGATTGCAAGAAAATCTAGGAACAATCAATACACCAGTTAATTCCTTGCCTTCAAGTTCCAATGAAATGATGCAATATGGAAATGGAAGTGATAAAAATACAATATAAAATCAATTTACTCCATTTCCAATCATAGAAACATTCCACAATGCATTCAAATGCCCTGGATTAATGACTGTACCCATGACCCAATGAACCAGTTTGCAAGAATATAAATTTTTTTATTGATTTGGAACCATTTACATTGGTTCTCTATCACACCACTCTACATACTAAACAATGCTCATTTGGATCTCCTCTAATATATCCCCAAACACTCTAAAACCAATAACAACTAACTCTAAAACTGTCTATAGCAGTCACAAGTCGACTGTTAACAATTACAAGTTTTTTTAAAAAGTTGTCAAGTTGACAACTACCTTTGTCAACTCGACCCTCACAAGACATGTATTTTCTTAGATCCTTTTCTAAGGATTAAACATTCTATCTCCAACCAAATATTTCCCCTAAGCTCATCTAGACCTCATAGTGACCCTTAAGGCTTATTTTGCCAATAAGGCACTATTACACCATTTTAGCACATTTAGTGCATTTACATCATTTTAATGGCTCTATTGGCCGCATTACAATCAATTTTGACCTTCAAGGTCTTTATCAATGTTACATAATGATCATCAAAACATTACAAACATGTTTAAAACACATTTAAATGGTCATCCTTGGTCTCTTTACATTTGCAAATGACCCTTTATGGTCATATCCCCATCTCCCTTGGAGCAACAACATCTATTCATTGTGGGCACAAACTGATGCTTCCATCACATCTAGTTGGGTAGGTTTACCCTAGGGATGGTCCTACTTTGCCTCTTGACACACCAGAATGCTCACAACATACCCAATGGTGCTTAGTGCACCTTGGGGACACTTTGGTCTGGCATGGTCATGAACATTCTAGTGACTCCATGGTCAAAACAAGGTTGTCACTAGTGTTTACCCACCCAATGGGAGCTAATGGCCTAGACCATTTAGTGCCAAGATAAACGGTTTGGAAGAAACCCATGGTGCAACTTTCAGCTGACCCTGACTACAAGTTTTGGCATCAGGCGAGATTGGCATGCAAAATTCAAACAAATTTGAATCTCCCATAATGGAGAGAGGTTATTGTAGGCCTTAGAAACATGATGATGTAGCATCTCATGGTTTTCTAATACCTCTCACATGAGGTCTGAGACACGAGCCTCGAAATATCACTTCCCAATCATGCTTAGTACACCTTGGGGACACTTTGGTCTAGCATGATTGCGAACATTCTAGTAACTAAGTGGTAAAAATTGGGTTGTCACTAGTGTTTACCCACCTAGCCAAAGCTAATTGAATAGACCATTCAGTGCTAGGATGAATGGTTTGGAAGAAACCCAGTGGTGCAACTTTCAACTGACCCTCACCGCAAGTTTTGGCATCAAGCAAGATTGGCATGCCAAGTTCAAATAAATTTGAATATCCTAGAATGGAGAGAGGTTATTTTAGGCCTCAAAAAAATAGTCTTGTATCATCTCACAGTTCACCAATACCTCTCACAGGGTCCAAGATACGAGCCTTGAAAGATCGCTACCCAATCATGCTTAGTGCACCTTGGGGACACTTTGGTCTGGCATGGTCGCGAATGTTCTAGTGACTAAGTGGTCTAAACAGTGTTGTCGCAAGTATTTACCCACCCAACTAGAGCTAATGGCACAGACCATTCGGTGCTAGGACAAACGGTTTGGAAGAAACCCAGTGGTACAACTTTCAACTAACCCTCACTGCAAGTTTTGGCGTCAAGCAAGATTGGCATGCCAAATTCAAATAAATTTGAATCTCCCAGAACGGAGAGAGCTAATTGTTGTACTCAGAAACATGGTCATGTATCATCTCATGGTTTTTTGATACCTCTCACAAGGTCTGAGATACGAGCCTCAAAAGATCATTGCCCAATCATGCTTAGTGCACCTTGGGGACACTTTGGTCCGACATGGTTGTGAATGTTCTAGTGACTAAGTGGTCAAAATGGGGTTGTCACTAGAGTTTACCTACCCAATCGGAGCTAATGGTGTAGAATTTTTGGTGCCAAGATGAATGGTTTGGAAGAAACCCAGTGGTGCAACTTTCAACTAACCCTCACTGCAATTTTTAGCATCAAGCGAGATTGGGATACCAAATTCAAACAAATTTGAATATCCCAGAATGGAGAGAGATTATTGTTGGAATTAGAAACATGGTCTTGTAGCATCTCACATTTTTCTAATACCTCTCATGGGGTCTGAGATACGAGCCTCAAAATATCACTGCCCAATCGTGCTTAGTGCACCTTGGGGACACTTTAGTCTAGCATGGTCGCAAACGTTCTAGTGACTCCGTGGGTGGAGCTAGGTTGTCACTAGCATTTACCCACCCAACTAGAGCTAATGGCATAGATTGTTCGGTGCCAGGATGCAATCCTTCAACACTATCCCTTCACCCTAGGGAATCATCATTTTACTTTAGACACATTTGACCAATTTTGACTCAATGACTCCAACTATTACATCATTTGACGATACAAATGTACATGGAATTAAGACAATACAAATGTAAGGTTACAAAATTAAGATGATACAAAATATAAGGTTACAAAATTCATAGTAAGGAATCATAATTTTTCCACTTTACATGTCATTAACATGATACAAATGTAAGGATACAAAATTAAATATGTATTTATAATCAAATGGTACAAATTAGGATATACAAAATGTGGGCTCTTAATATTTGTAAATCGGCCCTATAGTCACTTTTATATTTCAAATTTTGCATCTAATACACATGATGAAGTTCATTATTCTTTATATATATAAAATTTTGCATCTAAATATGCACATTACAATTGATTGTTGTTTTTATATACAAAATTTGGCATCTAAATATGCCCATTACAGTTGATTGTTCTTTTTATATACAAAATTTGGCATCTAAATATGCACAGTATAGCTCATATGCACATAGAATCATATACAAATTGTCAAAATCATTCTACCATATTGTAGAATCATTCATCTTTATGGCCCAAAATCAATCAAGTGAACCTTCTAGAGCAGCTCTAACCCTTATTGTATCAAGTATTGCCTCATGGTCAGATTCATGAACTTTCCACAAATTCTTGTTAAGAGGTCTACCACGATATTTAATCAATTGAATATTTGTTGCAACAACAAGGTTGGAGTAATGAAGAATATGTCTATGTGTCTCAAAGTCTTGAAACAATGAGGTGTTAGAATTCTTCATAGGGTACCTATATTTTATTATAAAAATAAGTTAATGTCAATATCAATACAAAGTGTAATAAATTGAGTTTAAGAGGTCACAATACAACTTGAGAGAACAACAGAACCTATTTGATACTCAATACTCTCTCCATCAGCGACTATAGTTGTCAATTTCTTTTTGGCCTCAATACAATGACACAAAAAGTAATATGTTCCTTCTTCATTATTCTCATCTACAATGAATGCATATACATGACCTTCATTTAGTAGAAGGCTATAAGTTAATACCAAAATCAACATAAAGAACTAATAAATTGACCTTAAAATGCATACAAGATGAGAAAAAGAATTCACTAAGTAATAAATTGATAAATTACCTGGTTCAACTAGGTTAGATACATGGTCAAAATCCATTGATCTGGTTCAGTTTTAGTGCTCAAGGAAGTTGATATGTATCTAGGGCTTGCAAAGGTCTACAAAACCATTGGTCGACCCACTCTTTTGATTCACATTCATCCCACAAAAAATGCATACAAGAAGAGAAAAATCATGCAATTTGTCTAGTATTTAAATAGTTAATGATGTTGCATTTGAACTTCTAAATGAATGTGTGTCACTTAATCCTGTAAGTGTACAACAATCTAAATAGTTTTCAATGTTAGATTCACATATTAACAAAAAAAATATGGAAACCATAGACTTACCTGCACCACCCTCATACTTTAATTCCTCTATGGTAAGAGCTCTTTTCACACATGCTCATGCACCATCATGCTCTCCCTTTCCATGACCTGCCTTAGTGAAACTCCAAAAATGTTGCACACCACTTGTCACATGCATCCTAGTCAACCAGTAGAACATCATTGCATTCTTGAATTGTAAGGTGCAATTGTCTGACCATATTAAGTGTCGGTTGTATCTTATACCTCTTGCCCTTAAACTGTCATAGAAAAATTTAAAGCATCCTTGCACAAACTCTAAGGAATGTGTGTGATCATCAATAATATAGAACTGATACTCTATTATAACCTTTATGTCCTCCTATGTGCTATCATGTGCATGGATGAATACTATGTGTACAAAAATTGTAACTTATGTAGAGTGATAATACATAGTTTTTACTTTATTTTGAGGTTTTAGTGTATAATTCTCTACAAAATCAATGACAAAGACAATAGTATCAAGTGGGAAAGTGTCCTTACACAACTTGAATTGCTCATCTATTCACCTAGCTCTATGTGTGTGACCTATGTACTCATAAACTAGTTTGTCTTGAAACATCTTCATAAAATAAGCTACGCATATATCCATTTTCACTAACTCACACCTCTTTAATTCTTTTCCATCTTTAACACCATATGTGACTGACTTTTATTTTCCAAAAGAAACTAGTTCTTGCCCAATTTTGTGTCTTATCAAGATGTAATAATCTATGCAACTTTTGCAAACCACCACATGTAGGACAAAATCCTTTCAAACACATCATTTTATAATAAATGCATGCATTATCTCATTTATAGAGTACATTCGAAATGAAGTCTCTCGGTGACTTAGGAGGTGCTTGTAGACCACATTCCTGCAAAAAATTGTTAGCATGCAAAGTACCACAAATATAGTGATAAATCTCATAATGCATGGAAAACTCAACATGAACCCTACAACAAAATGTAGTATGTGCATGATTAATCTTAACATAAAATGGTTTTGTCATCTCAAAAAATCTTTGACTAATTTTAATATGAAGAAATCTTTGAAGAGACCTTTCATAGAATTGTGTTTGTGCCATATCTAAGTAGTGTTTTGGATGTGGCTCACGATTTCTAATTCCAATTCGCCTTCTACTTATCCTTAATGAATTTCTTGTTTTTCTTATTAAATGAGATTTTTTCATTTCATTTCCCATTATGGTTGATGTGAGGACATGATGAGTAACATTGGCATCTTTAGAGCGTGATTTTGAACCAATGGATTAGTATGCATCAAAAATATTTCTTACAATGGTTCTTTCATTATTATTTTTACATGTTCTTAACCCCAAAATTTTCATTGGCTCTCTAGATTTCATATTTTTAATCATTTCAACAACTAATTGGCATCTTCCACTTTGATTTAAGTTTTCAAAATAGTTATTCCAAATTCTTATAACCATTCTTCTACAAGTTCTCTCAGAAATTTTATCATGCATTGGCCTCAAAATATTTTCATCAATGTCTATTAGAAACTTTGGTTTTCTATGAATTATTGTAGGAAGTGTTAAGATTGGTGCATTATGTGCATTAATCACATCAAATTCAAATGGTAAATCTTCTTGAATTTCATTAACATGTGCATTCATTACATCATTCTCAAATGGTCTATGTTCATCGCATTCATTAGGTGGATTCATCTCATGCATTTGAATTGGTGTATGTTGATCATTTTGATTTGGTGCATTCATCATATCAATTTCAATTGTCGAATGTTCATCATTTTCATTAGGTGCATTAGATGACGTACCTTCACATAATATCCTCATATGCTCCCTTTGTCTTTCCTTTGTTGTCTCTCATTGTTCAATCATTCATCTCTTGTTATTTTCCATTGTTGATATTGACTGTCCTATGCGTAACATCATGAGGACAATCTACAATCAAATAGCATAAAAATAACAAATGAGCATCATTTTATTATAATCTAAAGTAACCATGATAAAATAATTTGAAAAAGAACCCAAAAAACAAGACAAATCAATCATTTCAAAGAAACATCAGGACAATAAAATAAACAAAACATGACTATTACTATCCCACAAAATCATGTGCAATAATAGTGGGGCCTTCAAACAAATTGCATTGTTGGCTTTTAGGCCGTTGTGACTCAAATATAAATATTTACTCATAACCTGTACGGGTTATGTAAAGTAATGAAAATGTTCACAATTTCCCATAACCCGTATGGGTTATGTAAACTTATGACAATGTTCACAATTTCTCATAACCCATATGGGTTATATAAAACTAGAGAGGGAAATAGAGAGAGTCATGCATGTGTATGTGTGTGTGTGTGTGTGTGTGTGTGTGTGTATATATAATTAGAGATATGTATATATACCTACATATTAACATATCATATATGTAAATCTATACAAATGTGTAATGTATTACACATCTACAAGTAATTTTTTTAATGTCTTCATAACCCGTACAAGTTATGTAGAACTTGAAATTGTGGTTTTTGGTTTTCAAAACTAGAGTAGGTTATTTCGTACACCATAACCCATATGGGTTATGGCTTGGTAAAAGGTTTGAAGTACAACCCTAAGGCTTGCAAGCTCATTTTTCCTCCAATTTTGTCCATTTACAAGTTTTTTATTCTTTCAACATGATTTCTTGACTTCGCCATCATCAGATTTACAAATGATCGAGTGGGTATCTCTAAAATTACTACCATCATCTCACACATCTTCTAAGCTTTTTGACCATATAAATTTTTCTATTTTTGGACAATATTAGCATAGTAAACTTTAATTTCCTTTACCAATGTCTTCACAGTCCTCACAGACATATGTCTACCATTTTTTTAATAACTTTTGATCTAATTGACCAAATTCAAAAAAAAATACATATTACCATTCTACACTAGATTCTATAAACTTTTTTTAAAAAATTTGCAATTTCGATTATTTTGATGGAAGTTATGCCCAGCGCATGAACAGGTACCAGATTTTCAGGATGCGGTCACTTCAAAAAATTATAAAAAATAAATACTAAACAAAAAATTACAAAAAAATACACAACTTCTAGATCTCACTCTTACCTATCATCTAACCAAAGGATTTTGTAAAATACTAAATCTAACTATAGGTTTTGTGAAGCACACAGAAACAACTATGTTATGTTTTTCTGAAAAATCAAGAATAATTTTTCGTGTACAAGATGTTTGACCCTCTTAATATTATCCATTTTTTAAAAACTTTAGTAGTTTAGAAACTAGATTCATAGTATTACAATTCTTATTGTTTACACAAGTCCTAGTTTTGAGTGCATGACTCTCAAATATCTCTATGAAGTTAAGGTTTCCTTGATTTCAAAAAAAAAAAAAGTGGCCACTTATATCCTCCTTTTTGTTCACAATCTTGGTACACTTACCCAAGTACTAGACATCGTTCGACCTGAGTTGCAGGTTTGGGCATGTCTTATTCTCGGTAATGGCATGGGAGATAGTTTCATCATCCTTTTATGATTTAGCCAATATCGTCACTGTATGGATGATGTATCTATAATTGATTTATTATACCTTTGATACATGTGGGTAAATCTGGACTTCATATGCATATTGCAATTGTCACAATTGAGTTGTAGATTATTTGTTGATTTTAACATTTTGGGGTTATTTTTATTTACCGACATGATTATTGTAGTTGAATTCCATTTAATTGGAATCAGATTAATTAATCTAGTGGGATTTTTGGGAAGTCTATAGTTTGATTTAAGTGATTTAATTTTGGCCTATTTGGCTTTTGGGTAAATTGGATTTTGCTCTAATTTCTATTGGATAAAATCACC